>JARLTB010000079.1:0-620000 GCA_030141615.1 Unio pictorum
CATTCGTATACGAATCGATGACAATAATATCTCTTTTTCCCAGCTGTAAACGTCAAGTATCCTCTATTATTAACCCGTCCAACCGGTTTTTTTAGTAAGCAATTTCTAATAACACCATCACGGGATGCTTCATAATTAACAAGCACTGGGTGAGGTCTGAAATCTTGGCTCATTTGTATAATAATACTATTTGTCTAATTTATTATTTGCTTTAATTATAAGTCTATCAATGTAGTCTTGAGGGTTTTTTATGATTTTGTCCCTGACTTTATCAAGGTCGTTGGGGTCAATGACTGCATTTTTTATTCGTTTGTCATAATAGCGTTTTAGTTCCCTGTATCGTTTGCCGCCGCAACTGAGACATAATTGTGATTTTCCCCTTACCCCAGCACCACATTGGAGGCATGGGAGAGGACCAAAACTTCCTCGCCGAACGCTTTGTAAATGATGCCCACAGAATTCGCTTCTGCATGATTTGTTACACGGGGTTGTTGATCCAATCATAAGCCACTTGCAGTGATTCATTATACTATATTTTTCTATTTAAATACTTGTTTTAATTATAACATGGAAGAGTTCAAGAGATTATCGAAAATCGAACCTTGGAGAAATACTAAATTCAATCTCGATAGAGTCTCTGATACACCAAAAACGTCTAATCGGTGACAGAACTATACTAAGTAAAATCAAGGAGTGTTTTAATGAATTCTACCGAGACGGTGCAGCATACTGTTGGTCGACATTTCGAATTATACACGAGGATGTCAATGTACCTAACATCGATGCTACTATGAACGATGAAAGAGCAGCTGAGATAATTTCACACCTTGGCGAGCCAACGGGGTGGAAATCTAAAGATGGAAATCCAAAGGATTTCAAACAGAAGTATTTTTTCAGAATAAAATTCATTATCGAAGTCGAAGGCAAATGGATTATCAAGGATAAATTTGAACCAATCCTCAAGGATAAAAAACTGTCATTGTGAGTAGAGATTCCAAACCAGGAATTCTAAATGGAATCGACAAACCATACTACGAGAGATCTTATCCTGTAACAGCAATCGTATATGGGATATACCCGCTAAATGATAAACCCGATATCGCAAAACTAGCTCCTATGAAATATTCTAGTTCACTGAATTGTGTAGCAACACGGGTAATGGAACACTTCACAAATGCATCCCGAGGAAATAAACTAACTGATCTGCGACGTAGGAAAATAACCGAATGGGAACTGACAGTGAAACAGCACGGTGCAAAGATTTCTGATATAGCTAAATTAGAAACATCATTAAGATTCCCAATATCAGTAATGACGATAACCGGAGAAGTTTTATACGAACCGAAATATAACAAAAATGGAGCTCCAATACAAATTATTGATCATAACGAACAGGCGTGGACACCTGCAGTAACAATATTTCCACGAGATAGAACCGTGAGATATATCCCCCCGGAATTATCCGGGGAGTTCGTCGGAGTTGTTTTTTATAATGAGAAATTATTCGATGCTATTCATGCGTTGTGTAATGATGATCCTGTGTCAGTGTGGTTACTTAGAAGTGATGAAGATCCCGAAATAGGATTTGATCAATTTGTAAGACCAAATGGTGAATTATATCGCGTTGAAGAATTAGATAACAGAATGAGAAAAATCGCTAATGATTTTTCACCGGAGAGTTTCCATGAAAAACTACTCACGGATAGTTATACTATTCCATCAGTGGTAGCTCACTTCGCAAGAGAAAAAAACTCATGGCGTCCAACACGAAGTGATTTTCTCGAGGATGTTAAATTGAGTTGCGTCAAATTTAGTCATGGAGGACTGTGGAATACAAAATACTCACGTGATGGTATGATTTCAATTGATATAGCTGCGTGTTATCCAGGGAGTTCTCTTGGATATGGAGAAGCCGCTGAATACTTTAAACGATTTGGACACCCCACGCATGAAATGACTCGTGTTGCGATTAATGGGCCATTACCTGATTTTGATTTAACCGGATTCGCTCGTGTGATATCATTTGAACTCGCTACAGGGTTACATCCGTGTAGTTATGTTTGGCTTGGTAGACATATATCTGAAAAGGCCTGGATGCCAATAGTGTTACTACGATATATGATTGATTGTGAGATGTTACAATCGTTGATTGTTTCCGAAGCTATTATATGCTATCGAGCTCAGAAAGAAGTTTGGCTATCACAACCCGATCTAGATCGTATAATTAGCGAACAGCGAAAACAGTTTCCAGATTTCAGCGAGGAAGAAGTCATGAATTGGTCTAAGAAGTTATTTGAAATTAAAAAAGAACAAGCAAAAGATTTTGGACGAAGAATAATCGGTAAATTTACCCAGGGTGGAAGATACGACAATGCAAAATATTCCTCGCGGTTGATCATAGACGTCGCTGAATACGATTTTATTGTAACGGATTTAACGAAAAAGGGAAAACTTGTAAATCGTAAAGACGCTTTTCTATCCAATGGTGAGAAATTGGGTACGGTTGTTACCTATTATGATGGATATATTAAACAATATACACATCTGAGAAGTTCTATGCTAGCTTATGTTTCTATCAAATCTTTTTCGATGATAAATAGATTTCCTAATAACGCAGTTAGAGTAGCCACTGATTCTATTTATATCCACGAGAAATACAAATCAGATGTAGCTAAATTCACATCCCAGGAGGAAGCGTGGGGACGTTGGCGATTTAAAAAGGAAAAACTACATGAGTATTGTGAATCGGCAGATGTTACCATGGATGAAAAGTACTTAAAGTGTGATAAGATTCAATCAGAATTTCCTAATGCACCACCGGTATCTGATCCAATATGTAGATACAAGACAGTTTATTTAAACGGTTGTGGTGGGTCAGGAAAGACAACTCGTGCAATTGAATTATATCGTCGGTCAAATATGATTGTGTTAACACCGACTCACAGACTCGCCAGAGAGATGATACAGCGAGGGGTAAATGCCTGTACTTATCACAGTTTCTTTCGATGGAAAGGCGATGAATGGACCCCTGATCGAATGGGCGATAAATTCATTCCTGAAATCATAATTTGGGATGAAATATGCACGGTATCGTTGAAAATATTACAAACATTTCTTGAATGGTTGTTAAACAAAAACACAAAAGTCGTCATGTGCGGTGATCACGGTCAACCACCACAATTTGTCGGTGCATCTCCACATGAATGGCTAAAGGGTTTTGTAGACTACTATGAAGAAATTACTTATGATTTTAGATCACTTGATGAACAATTACGCGAGTTCAAAGCACTGATTAGATTACAGCCGGATAAAATCCAATGTGAAATAGCGCGTGAAATAATTTCAGAAACTCCCATGAATGATTTTTGGGAAACGTGGAGACTAAATGATTTGATAGTAGCAAGTAGAAAAATAGTCAGAGACACACTTCAGATGAAGTTATTTGAAACGCATAAAGAAAAATTTGCAACACTTCCAGTACCGTTGTGTTATAGGCCTTCGGATACACGAAAGCAGAATATTGAAGTTGATATTCCAGGGAAGAGTGAAAAGCAGATTCTCGTGTTAAATGATATTGTGCTGGTTGATATCAGCGTCGTTGAAGATGCATTGCGTGCTAATAAATCCCCGTGGACGCTAGGATACGCAGCGACGATACATTCTTCACAGGGATTGACTATATCGGATACAATTGTTTGGATGGTAGATAATCGCATCGAATGGTCGAATTTAGTCTATCTTGCAGTATCCAGAGTGAGGAGATTAAATCAACTTCGAAGAGTTGTTTTCGATGATGAAATCATTGGTGACGATGATGACACTACAATGGATGATGCTAGCATCATTAATAAAAAAACTCTCGGGTTATAAACAACAGGATAAAAAAAATAATAGAGAATTTGACATTGATGCTAAATTAATAATTACGCTGAAACAACAACAGAATAATCACTGCGCGAGTTGCAATTGTATAATGCGTTGGCAGTATTCGGATAAAGATCCTCGCCAATTTACCGTAGACAGAAAGAATAGCAACATTGGTCATACCAACGATAATGTTATGCTGACTTGTCTTGAGTGCAACAGACGAAGGGGTGCTAGTTAAGACCATGAGGTGGCAATTGAGTATCGTCAGGAATCACTTGTAATTGTTCGCGTGTAAAACCCCGCTGAGGGGCAGTTGAATCCAGTTTATATATTGGAGGTCTACCAGTTGATCGTGTTATAGTAGATATCTTGTGTGCAGTAACACTCCAAATAGGATCAGTAGCCCTTTTTCTGCCACCTTCAAGCTCTCCTGGTTCGTATAAATATCTCACAGTGACATTACTACCAAGAATTGGTTCTTTGAAATCTTTTTGTGAAATTCCTTGGATTTCCATTTTTGGTATGGACGCTTTCTTAATCGCGTTGACAGGTTTCATGTTAATTGTTCGAGTAATCTCGTTATTGAGCGCGGTAATCACAGCTGGTAATCTCTTAACCCATTCACGGGATCTTTTATCCTGAATAAACTCCTTCGCGTATTGATATCCAAATAACCGCTCAGCAAGAGTCCGATTAAATCGTTCAACAATTGCTTGATCGCGATGTAGCGCAGTATGCCCTCGTCTGATGGTGACATTATGATGTTTCATCGCTGATAACACTGCACCCTGAAATTCCTTGCCAGGATCAACTTGTAACAGATTCGGCCAACGCAGAGGATCCTTTCGATAAATCTTTACAAATGCAGAAGCTACTGAAGTAGCTGACTTTGTTTTTAGCGGTTCTGCTTGTTTGTATCGACTCGCAACGTCAACTACGGTTAGCGCGTATTTGTAACCGTTGTCATGTAGTAAAAACAATAAATCAGCTTGATGAACTTCATTGGGTCCGGTAACATCAAAATGCGAAAAATTGATTTGTTTAGGCGGTGGTAGATAAATCTGCCATAGTGCCTGTTTGGATAACCAATTAGCCGCAGTAGACTTTTTCACTTTTGCGGCGTTGGCGAGTTTATTGATTGCAGCGTTACCCCTCCAGTATCCTTTTGGAGAATAATAAATAGATTCCATATTATTAATTACCAGCACCCATCATCAATTTGCCTTTCATAGCTGATTTTACCAACCACGAAGCCAATTTTTCTTTGAAAGATTTATCAGGAATAGCATTTAACGCATGAATTAATTTCACATCTGCGAGATGCCTGTGTTGCACATTGCTGCTTTTATATGCAACATCATGAGCGTGACACGCCTTATCAATGGCGTTTATCGGATACTCGCCGGATCTGGGTTGATTTTGATCATCAAGTCTGATATCTAATCGTGTTCCGGGGCCACAGTAGCTATATCCTGGAAGGTGCTTTTCTCCGGGGTACTTTGCCCATGGGGTTCCAGGGAGTTTTGCCAATTTGGCTGCGATATCACCTCCTCGTTTTTTTTTAAAACATCTCCAAATTGTAAAGTCTTTGATTTTGTAGAAATAAATCTAAATTTTTTTATACCACATGTTGCACATCTACCAGTAAGTGCTGATCTGTTATTGCTAGTTGTAATCGTCGCCACATCATTTGTGCCAGTACGCGTTTTACACTTCACACAATATAGATTCATTTTTTATGTATAGAGATATGGATATAATTGATTTTTCAGCGACTAAAACAAGAGAACCAGTTAAGCATCATGCAGCGCTACCAAACTCTATCCGGATGATTATAATCGGGCCATCTGGATCCGGCAAGACGCAATTGTTACTCAATTTAATAATGAGATGGATGAAGTGGGATAAGTTGTATTTAATTGCCCCTAGCGTAGATGATCAACGATGTTATGAAGTGTTAAAGGATTTTAACGAGAATGCATCAGAAATTAAGGGTGAGAACGCCATTGATTTTATAACTGATATTGACGAGGCACCATCCGTGGATGACCTTGATGGGAACATTAATAATATAGTCGTATACGACGATGTGATGTTAGACAATCAAAAAAATCCTGCTAGGATCTTTTCCTGAGGCAGGCATAAAAACACCGACGTGATATATGTCACTCAACGATACACTCAGATTCCAAAAGTGATCAAAGATAACTGTAATATTCTTGCTGTGTTTAACGGCGTTGATACACATACGTTACGAAATATTTGGCAGACATGGTGCTCTGATATGGACTTCAATCAATTTAAAAATTTCTTTAGTAACGCTCTGTCAACCCCGTATGGATTTATAACAATAAATTTACATGATCCTCGAACACGATATCGTATCGGACTGGATCAAATATCTGGTTAACCTGTAGCAGCAGAGAGGGTGGATGACAACGACGTTGGCGTATATAAGGAAATCTTATTTTATCGAATAGACGTCATTTTTTTTACTATTTGGTAGAAGCCTCTGATCATCGAATCGACGCCTCTATAAAGTTGTAGGGTTCACCCTCTCTGCTGCTATTTGTAAGAAATATATTAAACAACTTACCATCCGACTTCAGCTGGAATGTAAACTCTGTCTGGCCAATATGATTCCTCAGCATAAGTGTGTAGTTGTCAAAATCATTCTGTGATACATTCTGAACGACGATGTGAGCCAATTGAGCCTCCAACTGAACCGTTTTGCCATGCATCTGGAAGTTAATATCTTCAGGGAGTAAATACGTTGTGATATTGCTTGCGTTTGACAGAGGTGTGCCATTTTTCTGGATGTATGAAAATTCAATAGCTGGATCACTGTAGAATGGTATTGATATGTTAACATACTGACCTATTTCTCCAGTGAATATAGAGTTTCGAGACTGAATTGTGGGGTTCCCTGGAAAAGAGAAAATAGTTTTTAAGTATTAGACTCATCTGTATAAAATAAGTTAAATATGGCGATATAAGATTCTGATTCACATATGATGTATCAGCACATATAAAAATATGGTGTCAGCAGTAGGAAATGTGTTATTCCCTCTGTGTCACTCATACATTTATTTTCTATCTGAAATAAAATAGGATAAAAACAAGAGAAAAAGCAGAATCTCTCTCATAAAAAATAAAATAAACAGTGTTTTGAGATCAATGAAATAACAAAAAACATAATTTGAGCCGAATGAAAGCTTTGCTAATCAGCTTGCACAAAGTAATTAAAAGGAACCGATGCTTTTATAATGTCAGATATACACCTTTCTTCCATACGATTTATTTACATTGTTACACACGATCAGTAATACAGAAATGCAAAAGATTGCATATACGTGCATGCATATTATCATCAATTTCGTGCTTTTCTTGTAAAGAAAAGTATTTTTAAAACAGACTATTTAAAATCATCTACATGTTTGAATGTATGTCAATCTCTTTATGTGATACGGATTGTCAGTTTTCAGTTCACCTTTATCAATTCAGCTCTGTCTGTCTCTCTCTCTCTCTCTCTCTCTCTCTGCTTTCAATCTAGAGCTTGAGTCTTCACCGTTAATTAAAATTGAAATAATCCTCTCAATTAAAACTGAACCCAGCTACAAAATATTCCACAAACTAATGTTAAAGGCATGGAACGAGTAATCCTGAAGCAAAAAAAATATTTATATATAAAGTAAGGACACAATATCAGAGCCAGGATTAGAGTCATTTCCCAATCATTATTATATACATCTGGCTTAAATTTCTTTATGTATACTTGAACTTGAATTAACATTTTGAAAAAAACATGTTTAACGGGAAGTTATAATGATCTTGTGAGCAATATTATCTATACATTAAGTTGTTCATTATAAAAAAAGAAATTACTAATCTACCCACAACTCTTACCCTCGGTTATGGACAAAAGTCAATTACACAATATAAATTAAGTATAATAACAATATATATATATATATATATATATATATATATATATATATATATATATATATATATATATATATATACATATATGTATATATATATTGCCGTTACGAACTTTTGCTTATTGCTAATGCATTTAAGACAACTTGCCAGTAAGTATTTATTATTACTCTTTCTTTAGCAACGATCAGTTGCCCCTCATATTGATGGAGCTTCTTTGCTTAGTGTATCATATCTTTCTGTTTGTTATTTATTGCATGTCGAGTAATAGCCTACACGGCAGCGATGCGAGGTTTAAGGGTAAGTCAAGGACGAACACACAAGTGATATACAAACGTTAGATATTCATGTTAAAGTTTCCAAATATAGAAATTCAAGTTTAGTTTAATCAAATTAAAATGTACTTTCAAACATCTGTGTTAGATACAAATGTTGTTTGATAATACCATTTTATATCATTATTAATGTTTAGCGTGTTCAAAAGACAATGGAACATTATGATCTTCTCTTCACAGCCTGGTCATAATATACTTCAGCAGCAAAGACGGTGGACAGACCAACTTTGTAGGCGTCAACGAGGCTTCCTTCTCGTTAATATTTAATAAAAAGGTCTATTTGACAAACTGAGACTTCCTAGTAAATATATAATAGAAGGGTCGATTCGTCAAACTAACGCTTCCTCGTAGGGGTCCATTTGACAAGAAAAAAAGACGTCATTGTCGTTGGAATTCACCCTCTCTGCTGCTATGGGTTAACAATTCTTTACGAGATTCAGTAAACGATTTTAACCGAATATCTTATCAAGTCCGACACGATATCGCGTTCGAGGATCTGATAAATTTATCGTCACAAATCCATGTGGGATTGACTGAGCTTGACTAAAGAAATTTCTAAATTGATTATGATCCATATCACCGCCGCACAAAGTTTGCCAAATATTTCTAAGAGTATGTGTATCAACTCCGTTGAATACAGCAAGAATATTGCAGTTATCTCTGATCACTTTTGGTATATGTGTGTATCGTTGAGTGACATATATCACGTCAGTTTTTTATGCCTACCTCTGGAAAATATTCTAGCGGGATTCTTTTGATTGTCTCACATGATATCATCATATACGACTAAATTGTTAATATCTCCATCAATATCATCAATGCTCGGTGCTTCATCGATATCGGTTATAAACTCAATAATATCCTCGCCGGATTCTTCTACCGCTTTGTCGTTAAAATCTTTTAACACATTGTAACATCGCTGATCATCTAGACTTGGAGCTATCAAATACAACTTGTCCCATTTCATCCATCTCGTTATTAAATTAAGTAACAATTGTGTCTTGCCACTTCCAGATGATCCGATTATAATCATTCTAATTGAATTCGGCAACATCGCATGGTGTTTAATAGGTTCCCGTCGTCGGGTAGCTGAATAATCAATTACATTCATGTTATTATAAATATATTATGGCTCTATATTGTGTGAAATGTAAGAAGCGTACTGGTACAGATGACTTGACTACCATTACAACTAGCAATAACAGATTAGCACTTTCTGTAAGTGTGTACAATGTGGTACAAAAAAAATTAGATTTGTTTCCAAGGATTTAAAAAAAACGAGGAGGGGATATTGCAGCCAAGCTAACTAAACTCTCGGGAACACCATGGGCGAAGTATCCAGGAGAAAAAAACCTTCCAGCGCATAGTTATTGTGGACCCGGGACTAGACTCGATATCAGACTCGATGATCATAACCAACCCAAACCCATTGAATATCCAATAAATGCTATTGATAAGGCGTGTCATGCTCATGATGATGCTTATAAAAGCAGCAATCTGCAACAGAGACATCTCGCAGATGTAAAATTAATTCATGCGTTGGATTCTATCACTCATAAATCTTTCAAAACAAATTGGCTTCATGGTTAGTAAAATCGGCTATGAAAGGTAAATTGATGGCAGGTGCCGGTAATTAATAACAACATGGAATCTATTATTATTCTCCAAAGGATACTGGAGGGGCAAAGCAGCAATCGGTAAACTCGCTAGCGCCGCGAAGGTGAAATATACCACTGCAGTGGATTGGTTATCGAAACAGGCTATATGGAAAATTTATCTGCCACCGCCTAAACGAATTAACTACTCGCATTTTGACGTGACCGTTCCTAATGAGGTTCATCAGGCTGATATATTATTTCTGCCGCATGATGGTGTTTACAAGTATGCGCTAACCGTAGTGGATGTTGCGAGTCGATACAACCAAGCAGAGCCAATAAAAACAAAATCATCAATTGAAGTAGCTTCTGCATTTGAAAGGATTTATCGAAGGGGTCCTCTGCGTTGGCCAAATCTATTACAAGTTGATCCTGGCAAGGAATTTCAGGGTGCAGTGTTATCAACAATGAAGCATCATAATGTCACCATCAGACGAGGGCATACTGCACTACATCGCGATCAGTCAATTGATGAACGATTTAATCGTACACTTGCTGAGCAGTTATTTGGATATCAATACGCGAAGGAATTTATTCAGGATAAACGATCTCGTGAATTGGTCAAGAGATAACCAGGCGTAATTACCGTGCTAAATAATGAGATTACTCGAACAATTAATATGAAACCTAACAACGCGATTAAAAAGAAGTAGATTCCTGTTAAACCACAAAAAGATTTTTCAAAACAACCAATACTCGGTAATGTCACTGTAAGATATTTATATGAACCAGGAGAGCTCGAAGGTGGCAAAAAAAGAGCTACTGATCCTATTTGGAGTATTACCGTGCATAAAATATCCGGCATAACACGATCCACGGGTAGACCAGCAATATATAGACTGGATTTGACCGCTCCTCAGCGAGGATTTATTCGTGAACAACTACAAGTGATACCCGAGGATACTCAATTACCGCCGTGTGGTCTTAACTAGCGCCTCTACGTTTGTTGCACTCAAGACAAGTCAACATCACATTATCGCTGGTATGACCAATGCTGCTATTCTTTCTATCTACGGTAAATTGGCGAGGTTCTTTATCCGACCAGCACCAACGCATTATACAATTGCAACTCGCGTAGTGATTATTCTGTTGTTGCTTCAGTTTAGTTATTAATTCAGCATCAATATCAAATTCTCTGTTATTTGTTTTATCCTGTTGTTTATAGCCGGATAGTTTTTTCTGATTATGTCATCGTTGACAATATCATTGATTGTAGTGTTATTATCATCTAAAACAACTCTTCGAAGTTGATTTATTCTTCGTACTCTGGACACTGCGAGATAGACTAAATTTGACCAGTCGATGTGATTATCCACCATCCAAACAATTGTATCTGATATAGTCAATCCCTGTAAAGAATGTATCGTCGCTGCGTAACCTAGCGTCCATGGGGATTTATTATCGCGTAATACATCTTCGACTACGCTGATATCAACCAACACAATATCATTTAACACTAAATTCTGCTTTTCATCCTGTCCTGGAATATAAGCTTCAATATTCTGTTTTCTGTATCCGAAGGCCTATAACACAACGGTACTGGAAGTGTTGCAAATTTTTCTTTATGCAATTCAAATAACTTCATCTGAAGTGTATCTCTGACTATCTTTCTACTTGCCACTATCAAATCGTCTGCTCTCCACACTTCCCAGAAGTCATTTAATGGGGTTTCTGAAATTATTTCACGTGCTATGTCACATTGGATTCTATCAGATTGTAATCTGATTAGTTTTTTGAACTCGCGCAATTGTTCATCGAGTGCTCTATGATCAGTACTAATTTCTTCATAATAGTCTACAAAATTCTTTAGCCAATGATGTGGGGATAAACCGACAAATGGTGGTGGTTGGCCATGATCGCCGCACATGACGACTTTTGTATTCGCTGGCAATAACCAATCGAGAAATTTTTGCAATACATCTAATGACACCGTGCATATCTCATCCCAAATAATGACTTCAGTAATAAATTTTTCACCCATTCGATCAGGAGTCCATTCGTCACCTTTCCATCGAAAGAAACTATGATAAGTACAGGCATTAATTCCTCGTTGTTTCATCTCTCTGGCAAGTCTGTGGGTTGGTGTTAATACAATCATATTTGAATTCCCACGAAGTAATTCAATCGCACGAGTCGTCTTTCCTGACCCGCCACAGCCGTTTAGGTAGCTGGTTTTATATCTACATATTGGATCAGATATCTGCGGTGCATTAGATTGTTCTGATATCTGATCATTTTTCAAATATTTATCTTCAATCGTAACATCTGCTGATTGGAATAGTCACGCATTATTTCCCGCTTAATTCTCCATGATCCCCAGCTTTCGTCAGAAGTAGTGAATTCAGCTACTGCTTCTCGATGTTTCGCGTCTATATAAATGAATCAGTGGCTACACTAACTTCGGTGTCAGAAAATCTATTTATCATCGAAAATAAATTGATAGAAGCATAAACCAGCATAGACGCCCTCAAATGTGGATACTGAAGACTATATCCATCGTTGTAAGTAATAATTGTACCCAATTTGGTTCCATCGGACAAGAAAGCGTCTTTACGATCGACATATATACCTTTACTCGTTACTTCCGCAATTATAAAATCGTACTCAACGCTATCTATAATCAACCGTGAAGAAAATGTTGTATTGTCGTATTTTCCACCTTGAGTAAATTTACCGATTATTCTTCTACCAAGATCCCTTGCGTCTTTATTTCTAACTTCAATTAATTGTTTGGACCATTTCGCGATATATTCTTCGTCAAGATCGGGAAACTGTTTTCGTTGTTCGCTGATTGTACTATCTAGATTGGGTTGTGGTAACCAGACTTCAGTCTGAGCTCGATATAATATAATCGCTTCACTGACAATCAGCGATATCAGCATTCTACAATCAATCATATACCGTAACAGCACTATTGGCATCCAGTGTTTTTCAGAGATTCGTCTACCAATCCAAACATAACAACACTGATGAAGTCCTGTAGCCAATTCAAATGATACCACACGAGCGAATCCAGTTAATTCAAAATCAGGCAGTGGCCCAATAATCGAAACACGGGCCATCTCGTGTGCGGGATATCCAAATTGCTTGAAGTATTCAGCGCATTCTCCGTACCCGAGAACACTCGCAGGATAACACGCGACTATATCAACTGAAATAATATGTTCACGGTCGTATTTTGTATTCCATAATCCACCGTGGTTAAATTCTATACAACTTGATTTGATGTCTGTGAGAAACTCACTTCGCGTTGGTTTCCATGTGTTTCTCTTTCTCACAAAATGAGTTGCAACCGACGGAATTGTAGAACAGTTTGTTAGTAATTGTTCGTCGTCGAAACTCTTTGAGAAACTACTAGTTATTTTTTTCATCGCCTCATGGAGGGCTTCATTGCGGTATAATTCTCCATTGGGTCTTACAAATTGATCGAATCTACCCTCGGAGTTAAGTAACCACACTGACACAGGATCGTTTTTACTCAATTAGTGAATAAAATCAAATAGTTTCTCTTCTCCGGAGAACTCTGGGGGTATATATTTTATGGTTCTATCCCGCGGAAATATTGGTACCGCAGGTGTCCATGAGTGTTCATTATGGTCAATAATTTTGATTGGAGCTCCTCTCGATTTATATTTCGGTTCGTATAATATCTCGCCTGTTATCGTCATTACCGATATTGGGAATTTTAGTATTAGTTCTAACGCTGCCACATTTTGAATTGTTGCCCCGTGCTCCTTTACTGTTAGTCCCCACTCTGTTATTTTTCTTGCGTCTTAGATAAGTCAATTTGTTTTCACGCAGCGTATTTGTGAAGTATTCTATTATTCGTTCTGCTACAAAATTCAATTATATAATGAAAGATTCTATTAAGTAATATTATTTCACATTCTATAATGAAAGGTTCCATTAAGTAATATTATTTCACATTGTTTAATGAAAGATTCCATTAAGTAATATTATTTCACATTCTATAATGAAAGGTTCCATTAAGTAATATTATTTCACATTGTAATGAAAGATTCCATTAAGTAATATTATTTCACAGTCTATAATGAAAGGTTCCATTAAGTAATATTATTTCACATTCTAAAATGAAAGATTCCATTAAGTAATATTATTTCACAGTCTATAATGAAAGATTCCATTAAGTAATATTATTTCACATTCTATAATGAAAGGTTCCATTAAGTGATATTATTTCACATTGTGTAATGAAAGATTCCATTAAGTAATATTATTTCACATTAAATAATGAAAGGTTCCATTAAGTAATACTATTTCACATTCTGTAATGAAAGATTCCATTAAGTAATACTATTTCACAGTCTATAATGAAAGGTTCCATTAAGTATTATTATTTCACAGTCTATAATGAAAGATTCCATTAAGTAATATTATTTCACAGTCTATAATGAAAGGTTCCATTAAGTAATATTATTTCACATTCTATAATGAAAGATTCCATTAAGTAATATTATTTCACATTCTATAATGAAAGGTTCCATTAAGTAATATTATTTCACAGTCTATAATGAAAGATTCCATTAAAAAATATTATTTCACATTCTATAATGAAAGATTCCATTAAGTAATACTATTTCACATTCTATAATGAAAGATTCCATTAAGTAATATTATTTCACATTCAATAATGAAAGATTCTATTAAGTAATATTATTTCACAGTCTATAATGAAAGGTTCCATTAAGTAATAATATTTAACACTGTATATTGAAAGATTCCATTAAGTAATATTATTTCACATTCTATAATGAAAGATTCCATTAAGCAATATTATTTCACATTCTATAATGAAAGATTCCATTAAGTAATATTATTTCACAGTCTATAATGAAAGGTTCCATTAAGTAACATTATTTCACATTCTATAATGAAAGATTCCATTAAGTAATATTATTTCAAAGTGTACAATGAAAGATTCCATTAAGTAATATTATTTCACAGTCTATAATGAAAGGTTCCATTAAGTAATATTATTTCACATTCTATAATGAAAAATTCCATTAAGTAATATTATTTCACAGTCTATAATGAAAGATTCTATTAAGTAATATTATTTCACATTCTATAATGAAAGGTTCCATTAAGTAATATTATTTCACATTGTATAATGAAAGATTCCATTAAGTAATATTATTTCACATTCTATAATGAAAGGTTCCATTAAGTAATATTATTTCACATTGTAATGAAAGATTCCATTAAGTAATATTATTTCACAGTCTATAATGAAAGGTTCCATTAAGTAATATTATTTCACGTTCTATAATGAAAGATTCCATTAAGTAATATTATTTCACAGTCTATAATGAAAGATTCCATTAAGTAATATTATTTCACATTCTATAATGAAAGGTTCCATTAAGTGATATTATGTCACATTGTATAATGAAAGATTCCATTAAGTAATATTATTTCACATTAAATAATGAAAGGTTCCATTAAGTAATACTATTTCACATTCTATAATGAAAAATTCCATTAAGTAATATTATTTCACATTCTATAATGAAAGATTCCATTAAGTAATATTATTTCACAGTCTATAATAAAAAGGTTCCATTAAGTAATATTATTTCACATTCTATAATGATAGATTCCATTCATTTTTCTTGCGTCTTAGATAAGTCAATTTGTTTTCACGCAGCGTATTTGTGAAGTATTCTATTATTCGTTCTGCTACAAAATTCAATTATATAATGAAAGATTCTATTAAGTAATATTATTTCACATTCTATAATGAAAGGTTCCATTAAGTAATATTATTTCACATTGTTTAATGAAAGATTCCATTAAGTAATATTATTTCACATTCTATAATGAAAGGTTCCATTAAGTAATATTATTTCACATTGTAATGAAAGATTCCATTAAGTAATATTATTTCACAGTCTATAATGAAAGGTTCCATTAAGTAATATTATTTCACATTCTAAAATGAAAGATTCCATTAAGTAATATTATTTCACAGTCTATAATGAAAGATTCCATTAAGTAATATTATTTCACATTCTATAATGAAAGGTTCCATTAAGTGATATTATTTCACATTGTGTAATGAAAGATTCCATTAAGTAATATTATTTCACATTAAATAATGAAAGGTTCCATTAAGTAATACTATTTCACATTCTGTAATGAAAGATTCCATTAAGTAATACTATTTCACAGTCTATAATGAAAGGTTCCATTAAGTATTATTATTTCACAGTCTATAATGAAAGATTCCATTAAGTAATATTATTTCACAGTCTATAATGAAAGGTTCCATTAAGTAATATTATTTCACATTCTATAATGAAAGATTCCATTAAGTAATATTATTTCACATTCTATAATGAAAGGTTCCATTAAGTAATATTATTTCACAGTCTATAATGAAAGATTCCATTAAAAAATATTATTTCACATTCTATAATGAAAGATTCCATTAAGTAATACTATTTCACATTCTATAATGAAAGATTCCATTAAGTAATATTATTTCACATTCAATAATGAAAGATTCTATTAAGTAATATTATTTCACAGTCTATAATGAAAGGTTCCATTAAGTAATAATATTTAACACTGTATATTGAAAGATTCCATTAAGTAATATTATTTCACATTCTATAATGAAAGATTCCATTAAGCAATATTATTTCACATTCTATAATGAAAGATTCCATTAAGTAATATTATTTCACAGTCTATAATGAAAGGTTCCATTAAGTAACATTATTTCACATTCTATAATGAAAGATTCCATTAAGTAATATTATTTCAAAGTGTACAATGAAAGATTCCATTAAGTAATATTATTTCACAGTCTATAATGAAAGGTTCCATTAAGTAATATTATTTCACATTCTATAATGAAAAATTCCATTAAGTAATATTATTTCACAGTCTATAATGAAAGATTCTATTAAGTAATATTATTTCACATTCTATAATGAAAGGTTCCATTAAGTAATATTATTTCACATTGTATAATGAAAGATTCCATTAAGTAATATTATTTCACATTCTATAATGAAAGGTTCCATTAAGTAATATTATTTCACATTGTAATGAAAGATTCCATTAAGTAATATTATTTCACAGTCTATAATGAAAGGTTCCATTAAGTAATATTATTTCACGTTCTATAATGAAAGATTCCATTAAGTAATATTATTTCACAGTCTATAATGAAAGATTCCATTAAGTAATATTATTTCACATTCTATAATGAAAGGTTCCATTAAGTGATATTATGTCACATTGTATAATGAAAGATTCCATTAAGTAATATTATTTCACATTAAATAATGAAAGGTTCCATTAAGTAATACTATTTCACATTCTATAATGAAAAATTCCATTAAGTAATATTATTTCACATTCTATAATGAAAGATTCCATTAAGTAATATTATTTCACAGTCTATAATAAAAAGGTTCCATTAAGTAATATTATTTCACATTCTATAATGATAGATTCCATTCAGTAATATTATTTCACAGTCTATAATGAAAGATTCCATTAAGTAATATTATTTCACATTCTATAATGAAAGATTCCATTAGGTAATATTATTTCACATTATATAATGAAAGGTTCCATTAAGTAATATTATTTCACATTCTATAATGAAAGGTTCCATGAAGTAATATTATTTCACAGTCTATAATGAAGGGTTCCATTAAGTAATATTATTTCACAGTCTATAATGAAAGGTTCCATTAAGTAATATTATTTCACATTGTACAATGAAAGGTTCCATTAAGTAATATTATTTCACATTCTATAATGAAAGATTCCATTAAGTAATATTATTTCACATTCTATAATGAAAGGTTCCATTAAGTAATATTATTTCACATTCTATAATGAAAGGTTCCATTAAGTAATATTACGTCATATTCTATAATGACAGATTCCATTAAGAAATATTATTTCACATTGTACAATGAAAGATTCCATTAAATAATATTATTTCACAGTATAATGAATGGTTCCAAAAAGTAATATTATTTCACATTCTATAATGAAAGATTCCATTAAGTAATATTATTTCACATTCTATAATGAATGGTTCCATTAAGTAATATTTTTTCACATTCTATAATGAATGGTTCCATTAAGTAATATTATTTCACATTCTATAATGAAAGATTCCATTAAGTAATATTATTTCACATTCTATAATGAAAGGTTCCATTAAGTAATATTATTTCACATTCTATAATGAAAGATTCCATTAAGTAATATTATTTCACATTCTAAAATGAAAGGTTCCATTAAGTAATATTATTTCACAGTCTATAATGAAAGATTTCATTAAGTAATATTATTTCACATTCTATAATGAAATATTCCATTATGTAATATTATTTCACATTCAATAATGAAATATTCCATTAAGTAATATTATTTCACATTCTATAATGAAAGATTCCATTAAGTAATATTATTTCACATTATATAATTAAAGGTTCCATTAAGTAATATTATTTCACATTCTATAATGAAAGATTCCATTAAGTAATATTTTTTCACATTCTATAATGAAAAGTTCCATTAAGTAATATTATTTCACAGTATAATGAAAGATTCCATTAAGTAATATTATTTCACATTCTATAATGAAAGGTTCCATTAAGTAAAATCAGTTCACATTCTATAATGAAAGATTCCATTAGGTAATATTATTTCACAGTCTATAATGAATGGTTCCATTAAGTAATACTATTTCAATGTCTATAATGAAAGGTTCCATTAAGTAATATTATTTCACATTCTATAATGAAAGGTTCCATTAAGTAATATTATTTCACATTCTATAATGAAAGATTCCATTATGTAATATTATTTCACATTGTATAATGAAAGATTCCATTAAGTAATATTATTTCACATTCTATAATGAAAGATTCCATTAAGTAATATTATTTCACATTGTATAATGAAAGATTCCATTAAGTAATATTATTTCACATTCTATAATGAAAGGTTCCATTAAGTAATATTATTTCACATTCTATAATGAAAGATTCCATTAAGTAATATTATTTCACATTCTATAATGAAAGGTTCCATTAAGTAATATTATTTCACATTCTATAATGAAAGATTCTATTAAGTAATATTATTTCACATTCTATAATGAAAGATTCCATTAAGTAATATTATTTCACATTCAATAATGAAATATTCCATTATGTAATATTATTTCACATTCAATAACGAAATATTCCATTAAGTAATATTATTTCACATTCTAAATTGAAAGATTCCATTAAGTAATATTATTTCACATTATATAATTAAAGGTTCCATTAAGTAATATTATTTCACATTCTATAATGAAAGATTCCATTAAGTAATATTATTTCACATTCTATAATGAAAAGTTCCATTAAGTAATATTATTTCACAGTATAATGAAATATTCCATTAAGTAATATTATTTCACATTCTATAATGAAAGGTTCCATTAAGTAAAATCATTTCACATTCTATAATGAAAGATTCCATTAGTTAATATTATTTCACAGTCTATAATGAATGGTTCCATTAAGTAATACTATTTCAATGTCTATAATGAAAGGTTCCATTAAGTAATATTATTTCACATTCTATAATAAAAGGTTCCATTAAGTAATATTATTTCACATTCTATAATGAAAGATTCCATTATGTAATATTATTTCACATTGTATAATGAAAGATTCCATTAAGTAATATTATTTCACATTCTATAATGAAAGATTCCATTAAGTAATATTATTTCACATTGTATAATGAAAGATTCCATTAAGTAATATTATTTCACAGTATAATGAAAGATTCCATTAAGTAATATTATTTCACAGTCTATAATGAAAGGTTAAATTAAGTTATATTATTTCACATTCTATAATGAAAGGTTCCATTAAGTAATATTATTTCACAGTGTATAATGAAAGATTCCATTAAGTAATATTATTCACATTCTATAATGAAAGGTTCCATTAAGTAATATTATTTCACATTCTATAATGAAAAGTTCCATTAAGTAATATTATTTCACATTCTATAATGAAAGATTCCATTAAGTAATATTATTTCACATTGTATAATGAAAGATTCCATTAAGTAATATTATTTCACAGTATAATGAAAGATTCCATTAAGTAATATTATTTCAGAGTCTATAATGAAAGGTTCCATTAAGTAATATTATTTCACATTCTATAATGAAAGATTGCATTAAGTAATATTTCACATTCTATAATGAAAGATTCCACTAAGTAATATTTTTTCACATTATATAATGAAATGTTTCATTAAGTAATATTATTTCACACTGTATATTGAAAGATTCCATTAAGTAATATTATTTCACATTCTATAATGAAACATTCCATTAAGCAATATTATTTCACATTCTATAATGAAAGATTCCATTAAGTAATATTATTTCTCAGTCTATAATGAAAGGTTCCATTAGGTAATACTATTTCACATTCTATAATGAAAGGTTCCATTAAGTAATATTATTTCACAGTCTATAATGAAATATTCCATTAAGTAATATTATTTCACATTCAATAATGAAATATTCCATTAAGTAATATTATTTCACATTCTATAATGAAAGATTCCATTAAGTAATATTATTTCACATTATATAATTAAAGGTTCCATTAAGTAATATTATTTCACATTCTATAATGAAAGATTCCATTAAGTAATATTATTTCACATTCTATAATGACAAGTTCCATTAAGTAATATTATTTCACAGTATAATGAAAGATTCCATTAAGTAATATTATTTCACATTCTATAATGAAAGGTTCCATTATGTAAAATCATTTCACATTCTATAATGAAAGATTCCATTAGGTAATATTATTTCACAGTCTATAATGAATGGTTCCATTAAGTAATACTATTTCAAAGTCTATAATGAAAGGTTCCATTAAGTAATATTATTTCACATTCTATAATGAAAGGTTCCATTAAGTAATATTATTACACATTCTATAATGAAAGATTCCATTAAGTAATATTCTTTCACATTGTATAATGAAAGATTACATTAAGTAATATTATTTCACATTCTATAATGAAAGATTCCATTAAGTAATATTTTTTCACATTGTATAATGAAAGATTCCATTAAGTAATATTATTTCACAGTATAATGAAAGATTCCATTAAGTAATATTATTTCACAGTCTATAATGAAAGATTCCATTAAGTTATATTATTTCACATTCAATAATGAAAGGATCCATTAAGTAATATTATTTCACAGTGTATAATGAAAGATTCCAATAAGTAATATTATTTACATTCTATAATGAAAGGTTCCATTAAGTAATATTATTTCACATTCTATAATGAAAGATTCCATTAAGTAATATTATTTCACAGTCTATAATGAATGGTTCCATTAAGTAATACTATTTCACAGTCTGTAATCAAAGGTTCCATTAAGTAATATTATTTCACATACTATAATGAAAGATTCCTTTAAGTAATATTATTTCACATTCTATAATGAAAGATTCCATTAAGTAATATTATTTCACAGTATAATGAAAGATTCCATTAAGTAATATTATTTCACATTCTATAATGAAAGGTTCCATTAAGTAAAATCATTTCACACTCCATAATGAAAGATTCCATTAAGTAATGTTATTTCACATTCTATAATGAATGGTTCCATTAAGTTATACTATTTCAAAGTCTATAATGAAAGGTTCCATTAAGTAATATTATTTCACATTCTATAATGAATGGTTCCATTAAGTAATACTATTTCAAAGTCTATAATGAAAGGTTCCATTAAGTAATATTATTTCACATTCTATAATGAAAGGTTCCATTAAGTAATATTATTTCACATTCAATAATGAAAGATTCCATTAAGTAATATTATTTCACATTGTATAATGAAAGATTCCATTAAGTAATATTATTTCACATTCTATAATGAAAGATTCCATTACGTAATATTATTTCACATTGTATAATGAAAGATTCCATTAAGTAATATTATTTCACAGTATAATGAAAGATTCCATTAAGAAATATTATTTCACAGTCTATAATGAAAGATTCCATTAAGTTATATTATTTCACATTCTATAATGAAAGGATCCATTAAGTAATATTATTTCACAGTGTATAATGAAAGAATCCATTTTGTAATATTATTCACATTCTATAATGAAAGGTTCCATTAAGTAATATTATTTCTCATTCTATAATGAAAGATTCCATTAAGTAATATTATTTCACAGTCTATAATGAAAGATTCCATTAAGTAATATTATTTCACAGTCTGTAATGAATGGTTCCATTAAGTAATACTATTTCACAGTCTGTAATGAAAGGTTCCATTAAGTAATATTATTTCACATTCTATAATGAAAGATTCCATTAAGTAATATTGTTTCACTTTCTATAATGAAAGGTTCCAATAAGTAATATTATTTCACATTGTATAATGAAAGGTTCTATTAAGTAATATTATTTCACATTGTATAATGAAAGATTCCATTAAGTAATATTATTTCACATTCTATAATGAAAGATTCCATGAAGTAATATTATTTCATAGTATAATGAAAGATTCTATTATGTAATATTATTTCACAGTCTATAATGAAAGGTTCCATTAAGTTATATTATTTCACATTCTATAATGAAAGGTTCCAATAAGTAATATTATTTCACAGTGTATAATGAAAGATTCCGTTAAGTAATATTATTCACATTCTATAATGAAAGGTTCCATTAAGAAATATTATTTCACATTCTATAATGAAAGATTCCATTAAGTAATATTATTTCACAGTCTATAATGAAAGATTCCATTAAGTAATATTATTTCACATTCTATAATGAAAGGTTCCATTAAGTAATATTATTTCACATTGTTTAATGAAAGATTCCATTAAGAAATATTATTTCACATTATATAATTAAAGGTTCCATTTAGTAATATTATTTCACATTCTATAATGAAAGATTCCATTAAGTAATATTATTTCACATTCAATAATGAATGGTTCCATTAAGTAATATTATTTCACATTCTATAAAGAAAGTTTCCATTAAGTAATATTATTTCACATTCTATAATGAAAGATTCCATTAAGTAATATTATTTCACAGTCTATATTCAAAGATTCTATTAAGTAATATTATTTCACATTCTATAATGAAAGGTTCCATTAAGTAATATTATTTCACATTCTATAATGAAATATTCCATTAAGTAATATTATTTCACAGGCTAAAATGAAAGATTCTATTAAGTAATATTATTTCACATTCTATAATGAAAGATTCCATTAAGTAATATTATTTCACAGTCTATAATGAAAGATTCTATGAAGTAATATTATTTCACATTCTATAATGAAAGGTTCCATTAAGTAATATTATTTCACATTGTATAATGAAAGATTCCATTAAGTAATATTATTTCACATTCTATAATGAAAGGTTCCATTAAGTAATATTATTTCAGATTGGAATGAAAGATTCCATTAAGTAATATTATTTCACAGTCTATAATGAAAGGTTCCTTTAAGTAATATTATTTCACATTCTATAATGAAAGATTCCATTAAGTAATATTATTTCACAGTCTATAATGAAAGATTCCATTAAGTAATATTATTTCACATTAAATAATGAAAGGTTCCATTAAGTAATACTATTTCACATTCTATAATGAAAGATTCCATTAAGTAATACTTTTTCACAGTCTATAATGAAAGGTTCCATTAGGTAATATTATTTCACATTCTATAATGAAAGGTTCCATTAAGTAATATTATTTCACAGTCTATAATGAAAGATTCCATTAAGTAACTTTATTCACATTCTATAATGAAAGGTTCCATTAAGTAAAATAATTTCACATTCTATAATGGATGATTCCATTAGGTAATATTATTTCACAGTCTATAATGAATGGTTCCATTAAGTAATACTATTTCAAAGTCTATAATGAAAGGTTCCATTAAGTAATATTATTTCACATTCTATAATGAAAGGTTCCATTAAGTAATATTATTAAACATTCTATAATGAAAGATTCCATCAAGTAATATTATTTCACATTGTATAATGAAAGATTCCATTAAGTAATATTATTTCACATTCAATAATGAAACATTCCAATAAGTAATATTATTTCACATTGTATAATGAAAGATTCCATTAAGTAATATTATTTCACAGTATAATGAAAGATTCCATTAAGTAATATTATTTCACAGTCTATAATGAAAGGTTCCATTAAGTTATATTATTTCACATTCTATAATGAAAGTTTCCTTTAAGTAATATTATTTCACAGTGTATAATGAAAGATTCCATTAAGTAATATTATTCACATTCTATAATGAAATGTTCCATTAAGTTATATCATTTCACATTCTATAATTAAAGGTTCCATTAAGTAATATTATTTCACAGTGTATAATGAAAGATTCCATTAAGTAATATTATTCACATTCTATAATGAAAGGTTCCATTAAGTAATATTATTTCACATTCTATAATGAAAGATTCCATTAAGTAATATTATTTCACAGTCTATAATGAGTGGTTCCATTAAGTAATACTATTTCACAGTCTGTAATGAAAGGTTCCATTAAGTAATATTATTTTACATTCTATAATGAAAGATTCCATTAAGTAATATTATTTCACAGTGTATAATGAAAGATTCCATTAAGTAATATTATTTCACATTGTATAAAGAAAAGTTCCATTAAGTAATATTATTTCACTTTGTATAATGAAAGATTCCATTAAGTAATATTTTTTCACATTCTATAATGAAAGATTCCATTAAGTAATATTATTTCACATTGTATAATGAAAGATTCCATTAAGTAATATTATTTCACTGTATAATGAAAGATTCCATTAAGTAATATTATTTCCCAGTCTATAATGAAAGGTTCCATTAAGTTATATTATTTCACATTCTATAATGAAAGGTGCCATTAAGTAATATTATTTCACAGTGTATAATGAAAGATTCCATTAAGTAATATTATTCACATTCTATAATGAAAGGTTCCATTAAGAAATATTATTTCACATTCTATAATGAAAGATTCCATTAAGTAATCTTATTTCACAGTCTATAATGAAAGATTCCATTAAGTAATATTATTTCACATTCTGTAATGAAAGGTTAAATTAAGTAATATTATTTCACATTGTATAATGAAAGATTCCATTAAGTAATATTATTTCACATTATATAATTAAAGGTTCCATTAAGTAATATTATTTCACATTCTATAATGAAATATTCCATTAAGTAATATTATTTCACAGTCTATAATGAAAGATTCTATTAAGTAATATTATTTCACATTCTATAATGAAAGGTTCCATTAAGTAATATTATTTCACATTCTATAATGAAATATTCCATTAAGTAATATTATTTCACAGTCTATAATGAAAGGTTCCATTAAGTAATATTATTTCACATTCTATAATGAAAGTTTCCATTAAGTAATATTTTTTCACATTCTATAATGAAATATTCCATTAAGTAATATTATTTCACAGTCTATAATAAAAGATTCCATTAAGTAATATTATTTCACATTGTAATGAAAGATTCCATTAAGTAATATTATTTCACAGTCTATAATAAAAGGTTCCATTAAGTAATGTTATTTCACATTCTATAATGAAAGATTCCATTAAGTAATATTATTTCACAGTCTATAATGAAAGATTCCATTAAGTAATATTATTTCACATTCTATAATGAAAGGTTCCATTAAGTGATATTATTTCACATTGTGTAATGAAAGATTCCATTAAGTAATATTATTTCACATTAAATAATGAAAGGTTCCATTAAGTAATACTATTTCACATTCTATAATGAAAGATTCCATTAAGTAATACTATTTCACAGTCTATAATGAAAGGTTCCATTAGGTAATATTATTTCACATTCTATAATGAAAGGTTCCATTAAGTAATATTACATCACAGTCTATAATGAAAGATTCTATTAAGTAACTTTATTCACATTCTATAATGAAAGGTTCCATTAAGTAATATTATTTCACATTCTATAATGAAAGATTCCATTAAGTAATGTTATTTCACATTCTATAATGAAAGATTCCATTAAGTAATATTTTTTCACACTCTATAATGAAAGGTTCCATTAAGAAATATTATTTCACAATCTATAATGAAAGATTCCATTAAGTAATATTATTTCACAGTCTATAATGAAAGGTTCCATTAAGTAATATTATTTCACATTCTATAATGAAAGATTTCATTTAGTAATATTATTTCACAGTCTATAATTAAAGGTTCCATTAAGTAATATTATTTCACATTCTATAATGAAAGATTCCATTAAGTAATATTATTTCACATTCTATAATGAAAGGTTCCATTAAGTAATATTATTTCACAGTCTATAATGAAAGATTCCATTAAAAAATATTATTTCACAGTCAATAATGAAAGATTCCATTAAGTAATATTATTTCACAGTCTATAATGAAAGGTTCCATTAAGTAATACTATTTCACACTGTATATTGAAAGATTCCATTAAGTAATATTATTTCACATTCTATAATGAAAGATTCCATTAAGCAATATTATTTCACATTCTATAATGAAAGATTCCATTAGGTAATATTATTTCACAGTCTGTAATGAAAGGTGACATTAAGTAACATTATTTCACATTCTATAATGAAAGATTCCATTTAGTAATATTATTTCAAAGTCTATAATGAAAGATTCCATTAAGTAATATTATTTCCTAGTCTATAATAAAAGGTTCCATTAAGTAATATTATTTCACATTCTATAATGAAAGATTCCATTAAGTAATATTATTTCACAGTCTATAATGAAAGATTCTATTAAGTAATATTATTTCACATTCTATAATGAAAGGTTCCATTAAGTAAGATTATTTCACATTCTATAATGAAAGGTTCCATTAAGTAAAATCATTTCACATTCTATAATGAAAGATTCCATTAGGTAATATGATTTCACAGTCTATAATGAAAGATTCCATTAAGTAATATTATTTCATGTTCTATAATGAAAGATTCCATTAAGTAATATTATTTCAAGTCTATAATGAAAGATTCCATTAAGTAATATTATTTCACATTCTATAATGAAAGGTTCCATTAAGTGATATTATTTCACATTGTATAATGAAAGATTCCTTTAAGTAATATTATTTCACATTAAATAATGAAAGGTTCCATTAAGTAATACTATTTCACATTCTATAATGAAAGATTCCATTAAGTAATATTATTTCACAGTCTATAATGAAAGGTTCCATTAGGTAATATTATTTCACATTCTATAATGAAAGGTTCCATTAAGTAATATGATTACACAGTCTATAATGAAAGATTCCATTAAGTAATTTTATTCACATTCTATAATGAATTGTTCCATTAAGTAATATTATTTCACATTCTATAATGAAAGATTCCATTAAGTAATGTTATTTCACATTCTATAATGAAAGTTTCCATTAAGTAATATTATTTCACAGTCTATAATGAAAGATTCTATTAAGTAATATTATTTCGCATTCTATAATGAAAGGTTCCATTAAGTAATATTATTTCACAATGAATATTGATAGATTCCATTAAGTAATATTATTTCACATTCTATAATGAAAGGTTCCATTAAGTAATATTATTTCACATTGTAATGAATGATTCCATTAAGTAATATTATTTCACAGTCTATAATAGAAGGTTCCATTAAGTAATGTTATTTCACATTCTATAATGAAAGATTCCATTAAGTAATATTATTTCACAGTCTATAATGAAAGATTCCATTAAGTAATATTATTTCACATTCTATAATGAAAGGTTCCATTAAGTGATATTATTTCACATTGTGTAATGAAAGATTCCATTAAGTAATATTATTTCACATTAAATAATGAAAGGTTCCATTAAGTAATACTATTTCACATTCTATAATGAAAGATTCCATTAAGTAATACTATTTCACAGTCTATAATGAAAGGTTCCATTAGGTAATATTATTTCACATTCTATAATGAAAGGTTCCATTAAGTAATATTACATCACAGTCTATAATGAAAGATTCTATTAAGTAACTTTATTCACATTCTATAATGAAAGGTTCCATTAAGTAATATTATTTCACATTCTATAATGAAAGATTCCATTAAGTAATGTTATTTCACATTCTATAATGAAAGATTCCATTAAGTAATATTTTTTCACACTCTATAATGAAAGGTTCCATTAAGAAATATTATTTCACAATCTATAATGAAAGATTCCATTAAGTAATATTATTTCACAGTCTAAAATGAAAGGTTCCATTAAGTAATATTATTTCACATTCTATAATGAAAGATTTCATTTAGTAATATTATTTCACAGTCTATAATTAAAGGTTCCATTAAGTAATATTATTTCACATTCTATAATGAAAGATTCCATTAAGTAATATTATTTCACATTCTATAATGAAAGGTTCCATTAAGTAATATTATTTCACAGTCTATAATGAAAGATTCCATTAAAAAATATTATTTCACAGTCAATAATGAAAGATTCCATTAAGTAATATTATTTCACAGTCTATAATGAAAGGTTCCATTAAGTAATACTATTTCACACTGTATATTGAAAGATTCCATTAAGTAATATTATTTCACATTTTATAATGAAAGATTTCATTAAGCAATATTATTTCATATTCTATAATGAAAGATTCCATTAGGTAATATTATTTCACAGTCTGTAATGAAAGGTTACATTAAGTAACATTATTTCACATTCTATAATGAAAGATTCCATTTAGTAATATTATTTCAAAGTCTATAATGAAAGATTCCATTAAGTAATATTATTTCCTAGTCTATAATAAAAGGTTCCATTAAGTAATATTATTTCACATTCTATAATGAAAGATTCCATTAAGTAATTTATTTCACAGTCTATAATGAAAGATTCTATTAAGTAATATTATTTCACATTCTATAATGAAAGGTTCCATTAAGTAAGATTATTTCACATTCTATAATGAAAGGTTCCATTAAGTAAAATCATTTCACATTCTATAATGAAAGATTCCATTAGGTAATATGATTTCACAGTCTATAATGAAAGATTCCATTAAGTAATATTATTTCATGTTCTATAATGAAAGATTCCATTAAGTAATATTATTTCAAGTCTATAATGAAAGATTCCATTAAGTAATATTATTTCACATTCTATAATGAAAGGTTCCATTAAGTGATATTATTTCACATTGTATAATGAAAGATTCCTTTAAGTAATATTATTTCACATTAAATAATGAAAGGTTCCATTAAGTAATACTATTTCACATTCTATAATGAAAGATTCCATTAAGTAATATTATTTCACAGTCTATAATGAAAGGTTCCATTAGGTAATATTATTTCACATTCTATAATGAAAGGTTCCATTAAGTAATATGATTACACAGTCTATAATGAAAGATTCCATTAAGTAATTTTATTCACATTCTATAATGAATTGTTCCATTAAGTAATATTATTTCACATTCTATAATGAAAGATTCCATTAAGTAATGTTATTTCACATTCTATAATGAAAGATTCCATTAAGCAATATTATTTCACACTCTATAATGAAAGGTTCCATTAAGAAATATTATTTCACAGTCTATAATGAAAGATTCCATTAAGTAATATTATTTCACAGTCTATAATGAATGGTTCCATTAAGTAATATTATTTCACATTCTATAATGAAAGATTCCATTAAATAATATTATTTCACAGTCTATAATGAAAGGTTCCATTAAGTAATATTATTTCACATTCTATAATGAAAGATTCCATTAAGTAATATTATTTCACATTATATAATGAAAGGTTCCATTAAGTAACATAATTTCACATTCTATAATGAAAGATTCCATTAAGTAATTTTATTTCACAGTCTATAAAGAAAGATTCCATTAAGTAATATTATTTCACATTCTATAATGAAAGATTCCATTAAGTAATATTATTTCACATTCTATAATGAAAGTTTCCATTAAGTAATATTATTTCACATTCTATAATGAAAGGTTCCATTAAGTAATATTATTTCCCAGTCTATAATGAAAGGTTCCATTAAGTAATATTATTTCACAGTCTATAAAGCAAGGTTCCATTAAGTAATATTATTTCACATTGTACAATGAAAGGTTCCATTAAGTAATATTATTTCACATTCTATAATGAAAGATTCCATTAAGAAATATTTTTCCACATTGTACAATGAAAGATTCCATTAAGTAATATTATTTCACAGTATAATGAATGGTTCCAAAAAGTAATATTTTTTCACATTCTATAATGAAAGATTCCATTAAGTAATATTATTTCACATTCTATAATGAATGGTTCCATTAAGTAATATTATTTCACATTCTATAATGAAATGTTCCATTAAGTAATATTATTTCACAGTATAATGAAAGATTCCATTAAGTAATATTATTTCACATTCTATAATGAAAGGTTCCATTAAGTAAAATCATTTCACATTCTATAATGAAAGATTCCATTAGGTAATATTATTTCACAGTCTATAATGAATGGTTCCATTAAGTAATACTATTTCAAAGTCTATAATGAAAGGTTCCATTAAGTAATATCATTTCACATTCTATAATGAAAGGTTCCATTAAGTAATATTATTTCACAGTGTATAATGAAAGATTCCATTAAGTAATATTATTCACATTCTATAATGAAAGGTTCCATTAAGAAATATTATTTCACATTCTATAATGAAAGATTCCATTAAGTAATCTTATTTCACAGTCTATAATGAAAGATTCCATTAAGTAATATTATTTCACATTCTGTAATGAAAGGTTAAATTAAGTAATATTATTTCACATTGTATAATGAAAGATTCCATTAAGTAATATTATTTCACATTATATAATTAAAGGTTCCATTAAGTAATATTATTTCACATTCTATAATGAAATATTCCATTAAGTAATATTATTTGACAGTCTATAATGAAAGATTCTATTAAGTAATATTATTTCACATTCTATAATGAAAGGTTCCATTAAGTAATATTATTTCACATTCTATAATGAAATATTCCATTAAGTAATATTATTTCACAGTCCATAATGAAAGGTTCCATTAAGTAATATTATTTCACATTCTATAATGAAAGTTTCCATTAAGTAATATTTTTTCACATTCTATAATGAAATATTCCATTAAGTAATATTATTTCACAGTCTATAATAAAAGATTCCATTAAGTAATACTATTTCACATTCTATAATGAAAGATTCCATTAAGTAATATTATTTCACAGTCTATAATGAAAGATTCTATTAAGTAATATTATTTCACATTCTATAATGAAAGGTTCCATTAAGTAATATTATTTCACAATGAATAATGATAGATTCCATTAAGTAATATTATTTCACATTCTATAATGAAAGGTTCCATTAAGTAATATTATTTCACATTGTAATGAAAGATTCCATTAAGTAATATTATTTCACAGTCTATAATAAAAGGTTCCATTAAGTAATGTTATTTCACATTCTATAATGAAAGATTCCATTAAGTAATATTATTGTCACAGAATTAGGCGAAAATTTGAACTGATTTTTGTTGTTCTTGAATTGCAAACGAAACTCACCATTTTCTTGATTTCGTCGTACACGCATTACCTGGGGTGATTAAGTGGCGTGTAACGATTTGCATGTGCCAATTTGTAATTTACATGAAATCCGAAATACTCGTTGTACGTGGTGCACGTTAAGCTCGATGTGATTTATGTTCACCTATAGAGAGTATATAAGGCTAAGGATTTCTCATTATTATTGACGGGAACCCAAATATCTAATCGAAGGATAGATAACCTCGTCTTGCAAATCTCCAGCCAAAGGGTTGATTCCGGAGATCTAATAACATCGTTGATTCCGTAGATCTGATAACATCTGACAATCATTGATTCCGTCTGATTCAGTCTGATTCCAGCTGATTCCGTCGTTGATACCGTAGAAGTTCATCACTGATAGCGCATCTAATAACATCGTTGATACCGTCTCTGATACCGTAGCTGCTAACATAGTTGTTACATTGTTTCTGGTACCGTAGCTGCTAATAACATCGTTGATACCGTAGCTGCTAATAACATCGTTGATACCGTAGCTGCTAATAACATCGTTGATACCGTAGCTGTTAACACATCTGATACCATCTTTTGATAAACGTCTTTGATATCGTTTGATTTGTTGTGGGACATCTATTGTTTGTTCTGGAACATCTCTGTATAAATATCTGAATGTGCTTGTGCCGTTAATTTGTGCAAACGGAATTGAAGTATCTGTCTGTGTGTCGAACTGTCTGTTCGTCAACATCTGTGTAACGTGTAAATATCCGGAAAGCTAGAAGTCCGAGTGTCGGAGCTGTCTTAGAGTTGTAAAACGTCCGGGTTGACATCTAGGGGAGTGAGGAACCGTTGGTTCGGGTAGATGTTGTATGCTGTCTGAACGTATAACTGTGGTGGATCCGTGTAGGGAAACGTCCGATAATAGTATTGGTCAACCCTCGGTTCTCGGGGAAACTGGGAGACGATTCAACTGTTGCTGAATCGTGCGGTTATACAGGGGAGACACATAGGTGTATTGAAATTATAATATAATTTAATACATTGTTGTATTTGCATGCTTATGTCAGATCGCAATAATATTTCAAGTGATCACATAGATATCAATAAAAGCTAGCAACTTGATTCAATACAAGTATATGATCGTGCTAGTTATCGCAATCCATCGTGCGATAGATAGTTTGTCGTTTGTGTTTATTTTTTTTCGTAATCATTCTTGCATTTATTTAACTTTCGTAAAGGATTCTTGGATCTGTGTATAATCCAAGAGATCCCTTTACATCTGAGATTCCTTTTGTATTGTTATTTAATTTGTTCATGTATTGTGAATGGTTGTGAGTGTAATTGTGGGTTGAGTGCATGAATTATTGTGTTGTTACATCTGTATTTTTTTCATTTATAATTTATTACATAAATTTATATTTTCTTTCACAAATTGTGTTTGTATTGTTCATTTAATCCACCCTCCTCTCGGTAACAATTCTGTTACAATTATTTCACAGTCTATAATGAAAGATTCCATTAAGTAATATTATTTCACATTCTATAATGAAAGGTTCCATTAAGTGATATTATTTCACATTGTGTAATGAAAGATTCCATTAAGTAATATTATTTCACATTAAATAATGAAAGGTTCCATTAAGTAATACTATTTCACATTCTATAATGAAAGATTCCATTAAGTAATACTATTTCACAGTCTATAATGAAAGGTTCCATTAGGTAATATTATTTCACATTCTTTAATGAAAGGTTCCATTAAGTAATATTACATCACAGTCTATAATGAAAGATTCTATTAAGTAACTTTATTCACATTCTATAATGAAAGGTTCCATTAAGTAATATTATTTCACATTCTATAATGAAAGATTCCATTAAGTAATGTTATTTCACATTCTATAATGAAAGATTCCATTAAGTAATATTTTTTCACACTCTATAATGAAAGGTTCCATTAAGAAATATTATTTCACAATCTATAATGAAAGATTCCATTAAGTAATATTATTTCACAGTCTATAATGAAAGGTTCCATTAAGTAATATTATTTCACATTCTATAATGAAAGATTTCATTTAGTAACATTATTTCACAGTCTATAATGAAAGGTTCCATTAAGTAATATTATTTCACATTCTATAATGAAAGATTCCATTAAGTAATATTATTTCACATTCTATAATGAAAGGTTCCATTAAGTAATATTATTTCACAGTCTATAATGAAAGATTCCATTAAAAAATATTATTTCACAGTCAATAATGAAAGATTCCATTAAGTAATATTATTTCACAGTCTATAATGAAAGGTTCCATTAAGTAATACTATTTCACACTGTATATTGAAAGATTCCATTAAGTAATATTATTTCACATTCTATAATGAAAGATTCCATTAAGCAATATTATTTCACATTCTATAATGAAAGATTCCATTAGGTAATATTATTTCACAGTCTGTAATGAAAGGTTACATTAAGTAACATTATTTCACATTCTATAATGAAAGATTCCATTTAGTAATATTATTTCAAAGTCTATAATGAAAGATTCCATTAAGTAATATTATTTCCTAGTCTATAATAAAAGGTTCCATTAAGTAATATTATTTCACATTCTATAATGAAAGATTCCATTAAGTAATATTATTTCACAGTCTATAATGAAAGATTCTATTAAGTAATATTATTTCACATTCTATAATGAAAGGTTCCATTAAGTAAGATTATTTCACATTCTATAATGAAAGGTTCCATTAAGTAAAATCATTTCACATTCTATAATGAAAGATTCCATTAGGTAATATGATTTCACAGTCTATAATGAAAGATTCCATTAAGTAATATTATTTCATGTTCTATAATGAAAGATTCCATTAAGTAATATTATTTCAAGTCTATAATGAAAGATTCCATTAAGTAATATTATTTCACATTCTATAATGAAAGGTTCCATTAAGTGATATTATTTCACATTGTATAATGAAAGATTCCTTTAAGTAATATTATTTCACATTAAATAATGAAAGGTTCCATTAAGTAATACTATTTCACATTCTATAATGAAAGATTCCATTAAGTAATATTATTTCACAGTCTATAATGAAAGGTTCCATTAGGTAATATTATTTCACATTCTATAATGAAAGGTTCCATTAAGTAATATGATTACACAGTCTATAATGAAAGATTCCATTAAGTAATTTTATTCACATTCTATAATGAATTGTTCCATTAAGTAATATTATTTCACATTCTATAATGAAAGATTCCATTAAGTAATGTTATTTCACATTCTATAATGAAAGATTCCATTAAGCAATATTATTTCACACTCTATAATGAAAGGTTCCATTAAGAAATATTATTTCACAGTCTATAATGAAAGATTCCATTAAGTAATATTATTTCACAGTCTATAATGAAAGGTTCCATTAAGTAATATTATTTCACATTCTATAATGAAAGATTCCATTAAATAATATTATTTCACAGTCTATAATGAAAGGTTCCATTAAGTAATATTATTTCACATTCTATAATGAAAGATTCCATTAAGTAATATTATTTCACATTATATAATGAAAGGTTCCATTAAGTAACATAATTTCACATTCTATCATGAAAGATTCCATTAAGTAATTTTATTTCACAGTCTATAAAGAAAGATTCCATTAAGTAATATTATTTCACATTCTATAATGAAAGATTCCATTAAGTAATATTATTTCACATTCTATAATGAAAGGTTCCATTAAGTAATATTATTTCACATTCTATAATGAAAGGTTCCATTAAGTAATATTATTTCCCAGTCTATAATGAAAGGTTCCATTAAGTAATATTATTTCACAGTCTATAAAGCAAGGTTCCATTAAGTAATATTATTTCACATTGTACAATGAAAGGTTCCATTAAGTTATATTATTTCACATTCTATAATGAAAGATTCCATTAAGAAATATTTTTCCACATTGTACAATGAAAGATTCCATTAAGTAATATTATTTCACAGTATAATGAATGGTTCCAAAAAGTAATATTTTTTCACATTCTATAATGAAAGATTCCATTAAGTAATATTATTTCACATTCTATAATGAATGGTTCCATTAAGTAATATTATTTCACATTCTATAATGAAATGTTCCATTAAGTAATATTATTTCACAGTATAATGAAAGATTCCATTAAGTAATATTATTTCACATTCTATAATGAAAGGTTCCATTAAGTAAAATCATTTCACATTCTATAATGAAAGATTCCATTAGGTAATATTATTTCACAGTCTATAATGAATGGTTCCATTAAGTAATACTATTTCAAAGTCTATAATGAAAGGTTCCATTAAGTAATATCATTTCACATTCTATAATGAAAGGTTCCATTAAGTAATATTATTTCACATTCTATAATGAAAGATTCCATTAAGTAATATTATTTCACATTGTATAATGAAAGATTCCATTAAGTAATATTATTTCACATTCTATAATGAAAGATTCCATTAAGTAATATTATTTCACATTGTATAATGAACGATTCCATTAAGTAATATTATTTCACAGTATAATGAAAGATTCCATTAAGTAATATTATTTCACAGTCTATAATGAAAGATTCCATTAAGTTATATTATTTCACATTCTATAATGAAAGGATCCATTAAGTAATATTATTTCACAGTGTATAATGAAAGATTCCATTAAGTAATATTATTCACCTTCTATAATGAAAGGTTCCATTAAGTAATATTATTTCACATTTGTAATGAAAGATTCCATTAAGTAATATTATTTCACATTCTATAATGAAAGGTTCCATTAAGTAATACTATTTCACAGTCTGTAATGAATGGTTCCATTAAGTAATACTATTTCACAGTCTGTAATGAATGGTTCCATTAAGTAATATTATTTCAAATTCTATAATGAAAGATTCCATTAAGTAATATTATTTCACATTCTATAATGAAAGATTCCATTAAGTAATATTATTTCACATTGTATATTGAAAGGTTCCATTAAGTAATATTATTTCACATTGTATAATGAAAGATTCCATTAAGTAATATTATTTCACATTCTATAATGAAAGATTCCATTAAGTAATATTATTTCACATTGTATAATGAAAGATTCCATTAAGTAATATTATTTCACATTGTAATGAAAGATTCCTTTAAGTAATATTATTTCACAGTCTATAATGAAAGGTTCCATTAAGTAATATTATTTCACAGTCAATGATGAAAGGTTCCATTAAGTTATATTATTTCAAATTCTATAATGAAAGGTGCCATTAAGTAATATTATTTCACAGTGTATAATGAAAGATTCCATTAAGTAATATTATTCACATTCTATAATGAAAGGTTCCATTAAGAAATATTATTTCACATTCTATAATGAAAGATTCCATTAAGTAATATTATTTCACAGTCTATAATGAAAGATTCCATTAAGTAATATTATTTCACATTCTATAATGAAAGGTTCCATTAAGTAATATTATTTCACATTGTATAATGAAAGATTCCATTAAGTAATATTATTTCACATTATATAATTAAAGGTTACATTAAGTAATATTATCTCACATTCTATAATGAAAGATTCCATTAAGTAATATTATTTCAGATTCAATAATGAATGGTTCCATTAAGTAATATTATTTCACATTCTATAATGAAAGTTTATAATTAAGTAATATTATTTCACATTCTATAATGAAATATTCCATTAAGTAATATTATTTCACAGTCTATAATGGAAGATTCTATTAAGTAATATTATTTCACATTCTATAATGAAAGGTTCCATTAAGTAATATTATTTCACATTCTATAATGAAATATTCCATTAAGTAATTTTATTTCACAGTCTATAATGATAGATTCTATTAAGTAATATTATTTCACAATCTATAATGAAAGATTCCATTAAGTAATATTATTTCACAGTCTATAATGAAAGATTCTATTAAGTAATATTATTTCACATTCTATAATGAAAGGTTCCATTAAGTAATATTATTTCACATTGTATAATGAAAGATTCCATTAAGTAATATTATTTCACATTCTATAATGAAAGGTTCCGTTAAGTAACATAATTTCACATTCTATAATGAAAGATTCCATTAAGTAATATTATTTTACTGTCTATAAAGAAAGATTCCATTAAGTAATATTATTTCACATTCTATAATGAAAGATTCCATTAAGTAATATTATTTCAAATTCTATAATGAAAGGTTCCATTAAGTAATATTATTTCACATTCTATAATGAAAGGTTCCATTAAGTAATAATATTTCCCAGTCTATAATGAAAGGTTCCATTAAGTAATATTATTTCACAGTCTATAAAGAAAGGTTCCATTAAGTAATATTATTTCACATTATACAATGAAAGGTTCCATTAAGTAATATTATTTCACATTCTATAATGAAAGATTCCATTAAGAAATATTATTTCACATTGTACAATGAAAGATTCCATTAAGTAATATTATTTCACAGTATAATGAATGGTTCCAAAAAGTAATATTATTTCACATTCTATAATGAAAGATTCCATTAAGTAATATTATTTCACATTCTATAATGAAATATTCCATTAAGTAATATTATTTCACATTCAATAATGAAATATTCCATTAAGTAATATTATTTCACATTCTATAATGAAAGATTCCATTAAGTAATATTATTTCACAGTCTATAATGAATGGTTCCATTAAGTAATACTATTTCACATTCTATAATGAAAGATTCCATTAAGCAATATTATTTCACATTCAATAATGAAAGATTCCATTAAGTAATATTATTTCACATTCTATAATGAAAGGTTCCATTAAGTAATATTATTTCACATTCTATAATGAAAGATTCCATTAAGTAATATTATTTCACATTCTATAATGAAAGGTTCCATTAAGTAATATTATTTCACAGTATATAATGAAAGATTCCATTAAGTAATATTATTTCACAATCTATAATGAAATATTCCATTAATTAATATTATTTCACAGTATAATGAAAGATTCCATTGAGTAATATTATTTCACATTCTATAATGAAAGATTCCATTAAGTAATATTATTTCACATTATATAATTAAAGGTTCCATTAAGTATTATTATTTCACATTCTATAATGAAAGATTCCATTAAGTAATATTATTTCACATTCTATAATGAAAGGTTCCATTAAGTAATATTATTTCACATTCTATAATGAAAGATTCCATTAAGTAATATTATTTCACATTCTATAATGAAATGTCCCATAAAGTAAAATCATTTCACATTCTATAATGAAAGATTCCATTAGGTAATATTATTTCACAGTCTATAATGAATGGTTCCATTAAGTAATACTATTTCAAAGTCTATAATGAAAGGTTCCATTAAGTAATATTATTTCACATTCTATAATGAAAGGTTCCATTAAGTAATATTATTTCACATTGTATAATGAAAGATTCCATTAAGTAATATTATTTCACATTGTATAATGAAAGATTCCATTAAGTAATATTATTTCACTTTCAATAATGAAAGATTCCATTAAGTAATATTATTTAACATTGTATAATGAAAGATTCTATTAAGTAATATTATTTCACAGTATAATGAAAGATTCCATTAAGTAATATTATTTCACAGTCTATAATGAAAGGTTCCATTAAGTTATATTATTTCACAGTCTATAATGAAAGGTTCCATTAAGTAATATTATTTCACATTCTATAATGAAAGATTCCATTAAGTAATATTATTTCACAGTCTATAATGAAAGATTCTATTAAGTAATATTATTTCACATTCTATAATGAAAGGTTCCATTAAGTAATATTATTTCACATTGTATAATGAAAGATTCCATTAAGTAATATTATTTCACATTGTATAATGAAAAGTTCCATTAAGTAATATTATTTCACATTGTAATGAAAGATTCCATTAAGTAATATTATTTCACAGTCTATAAGGAAAGGTTCCATTAAGTAATATTATTTCACGTTCTATAATGAAAGATTCCATTAAGTAATATTATTTCACAGTCAATAATGAAAGATTCCATTAAGTAATATTATTTCACATACTATAATGAAAGGTTCCATTAAGTGATATTATTTCACATTGTATAATGAAAGATTCTATTAAGTAATATTATTTCACATTAAATAATGAAAGGTTCCATTAAGTAATACTATTTCACATTCTATAATGAAAGATTCCATTAAGTAATATTATTTCACAGTCTATAATGAAAGGTTCCATTAGGTAATATTATTTCACATTCTATAATGAAAGATTCCATTAAGTAATATTATTTCACATTCTATGATGAAAGATTCCACTAAGTAATGTTATTTCACATTCTATAATGAACGATTCCATTAAGTAATATTATTTCACACTCTATAATGAAAGGTTCCATTAAGTAATATTATTTCACAGTCTATAATGAAAGATTCCATTAATTAATATTATTTCACAGTCTGTAATGAAAGGTTCCATTAACTAATATTATTTCACATTCTATAATGAAAGATTCCATTAAGTAATATTATTTCACAGTCTATAATGAAAGATTCCATTAAGTAATATTATTTCACATTCTATAATGAAAGGTTCCATTAAGTAATATTATTTCACATTCTATAATGAAAGATTCCATTAAGTAATATTAGTTCACAGTCTATAATGAATGGTTCCATTAAGTAATATTTTTTCACATTCTATAATGAAAGATTCCATTAAGTAATATTATTTCACAGTCTATAATGAAAGATTCCATTAAGTAATATTATTTCACATTCTATAATGAAAGATTCCATTAAGTAATATTATTTCACATTCAATAATGAAAGGTTCCATTAAGTAATATTATTTCACATTCTATAATGAAAGGTTCCATTATGTAATATTATTTCACAGTGTATAATGAAAGGTTCCATTCAGTAATATTATTTCACCTTCTATAATGAAAGGTTCCATTAAGTAATATTATTTCACTTACTTTAATGAAATATTCCATTAAGTAATATTATTTCACAGTCTTTAATGAAAGATTCCATTAAGTAATATTATTTCACAGTCTATAATGAATGGTTCCATTAAGTAATACTATTTCACAGTCTGTAATGAAAGGTTCCATTAAGTAATATAATTTCACATTCTATAATGAAAGATTCCATTAAGTTATATTATTTCACATACTATAATGAAAGGTTCCATTAAGTAATATTATTTCACATTGAATAATGAATGGTTCCTTTAAGTAATATTATTTCACATTGTATAATGAAAGATTCCATTAAGTAATATTATTTCACATTCTATAATGAAAGATTCCATTAAGTAATATTATTTCATAGTATAATGAAAGATTCCATTAAGTAATATTATTTCACAGTCTATAATGAAAGGTTCCATTAAGTTATATTATTTCACATTCTATAATGAAAGGTTCCATTAAGTAATATTATTTCACAGTGTATAATGAAAGATTCCATTAAGTAATATTATTCACATTCTATAATGAAAGGTTCCATTAAGAAATATTATTTCACATTCTATAATGAAAGATTCCATTAAGTAATATTATTTCACAGTCTATAATGAAAGATTCCATTAAGTAATATTATTTCACATTCTATAATGAAAGGTTCCATTAAGTAATATTATTTCACATTGTATAATGAAAGATTCCATTAAGTAATATTATTTCTCATTATATAATTAAAGGTTCCATTTAGTAATATCATTTCACATTCTATAATGAAAGATTCCATTAAGTAATATTATTTCACATTCAATAACGAATGGTTCCATTAAGTAATATTATTTCACATTCTATAAAGAAAGTTTCCATTAAGTAATATCATTTCACATTCTATAATGAAATATTCCATTAAGTAATATTATTTCACAGTCTATATTGAAAGATTCTATTAAGTAATATTATTTCACATTCTATAATGAAAGGTTCCATTAAGTAATATCATTTCACATTCTATAATGAAATATTCCATTAAGTAATATTATTTCACAGTCTGAAATGAAAGATTCTATTAAGTAATATTATTTCACATTCTATAATGAAAGATTCCATTAGGTAATATTATTTCACATTAAATAATGAAAGGTTCCATTAAGTAATATTATTTAACATTCTATAATGAAAAGTTCCATTAAGTAATATTATTTCACAGTATAATGAAAGATTCCATTAAGTAATATTATTTCACATTCTATAATGAAAGGTTCCATTTAGTAAAATCATTTCACATTCTATAATGAAAGATTCCATTAGGTAATATTATTTCACAGTCTATAATGAATGGTTCCATTAAGTAATACTATTTCAAAGTCAATAATGAAAGGTTCCATTAAGTAATATTATTTCACATTCTATAATGAAAGGTTCCATTAAGTAATATTATTTCAGATTATATAATGAAAGATTCCATTAAGTAATATTATTTCACATTGTATAATGAAAGATTCCATTAAGTGATATTATTTCACATTGTATAATGAAAGATTCCATTAAGTAATATTATTTCACAGTATAATGAAAGATTCCATTAAGTAATATTATTTCACAGTCTATAATGAAAGATTCCATTAAGTTATATTATTTCACATTCTATAATGAAAGGTTCCATTAAGTAATACTATTTCACAGTCTGTAATGAATGGTTCCATTAAGTAATACTATTTCACAGTCTGTAATGAATGGTTCCATTAAGTAATATTATTTCACATTCTATAATGAAAGATTCCATTAAGTAATATTATTTCACATTCTATAATGAAAGATTCCATTAAGTAATATTATTTCACATTGTATAATGAAAGGTTCCATTAAGTAATATTATTTCACATTGTATAATGAAAGATTCCATTAAGTAATATTATTTCACATTCTATAAAGAAAGATTCCATTAAGTAATATTATTTCACATTGTATAATGAAAGATTCCATTAAGTAATATTATTTCACATTGTAATGAAAGATTCCTTTAAGTAATATTATTTCACAGTCTATAATGAAAGGTTCCATTAAGTAATATTATTTCACAGTCAATGATGAAAGGTTCCATTAAGTTATATTATTTCAAATTCTATAATGAAAGGTGCCATTAAGTAATATTATTTCACAGTGTATAATGAAATATTCAATTAAGTAATATTATTCACATTCTATAATGAAAGGTTCCATTAAGAAATATTATTTCACATTCTATAATGAAAGATTCCATTAAGTAATATTATTTCACAGTCTATAATGAAAGATTCCATTAAGTAATATTATTTCACATTCTATAATGAAAGGTTCCATTAAGTAATATTATTTCACATTGTATAATGAAAGATTCCATTAAGTAATATTATTTCACATTATATAATTAAAGGTTACATTAAGTAATATTATTTCACATTCTATAATGAAAGATTCCATTAAGTAATATTATTTCAGATTCAATAATGAATGGTTCCATTAAGTAATATTATTTCACATTCTATAATGAAAGTTTATAATTAAGTAATATTATTTCACATTCTATAATGAAATATTCCATTAAGTAATATTATTTCACAGTCTATAATGGAAGATTCTATTAAGTAATATTATTTCACATTCTATAATGAAAGGTTCCATTAAGTAATATTATTTCACATTCTATAATGAAATATTCCATTAAGTAATTTTATTTCACAGTCTATAATGATAGATTCTATTAAGTAATATTATTTCACAATCTATAATGAAAGATTCCATTAAGTAATATTATTTCACAGTCTATAATGAAAGATTCTATTAAGTAATATTATTTCACATTCTATAATGAAAGGTTCCATTAAGTAATATTATTTCACATTGTATAATGAAAGATTCCATTAAGTAATATTATTTCACATTCTATAATGAAAGGTTCCGTTAAGTAACATAATTTCACATTCTATAATGAAAGATTCCATTAAAAAATATTATTTTACTGTCTATAAAGAAAGATTCCATTAAGTAATATTATTTCACATTCTATAATGAAAGATTCCATTAAGTAATATTATTTCAAATTCTATAATGAAAGGTTCCATTAAGTAATATTATTTCACATTCTATAATGAAAGGTTCCATTAAGTAATAATATTTCCCAGTCTATAATGAAAGGTTCCATTAAGTAATATTATTTCACAGTCTATAAAGAAAGGTTCCATTAAGTAATATTATTTCACATTATACAATGAAAGGTTCCATTAAGTAATATTATTTCACATTCTATAATGAAAGATTCCATTAAGAAATATTTTTTCACATTGTACAATGAAAGATTCCATTAAGTAATATTATTTCACAGTATAATGAATGGTTCCAAAAAGTAATATTATTTCACATTCTATAATGAAAGATTCCATTAAGTAATATTATTTCACATTCTATAATGAAATATTCCATTAAGTAATATTATTTCACATTCAATAATGAAATATTCCATTAAGTAATATTATTTCACATTCTATAATGAAAGATTCCATTAAGTAATATTATTTCACAGTCTATAATGAATGGTTCCATTAAGTAATACTATTTCACATTCTATAATGAAAGATTCCATTAAGCAATATTATTTCACATTCAATAATGAAAGATTCCATTAAGTAATATTATTTCACATTCTATAATGAAAGGTTCCATTAAGTAATATTATTTCACATTCTATAATGAAAGATTCCATTAAGTAATATTATTTCACATTCTATAATGAAAGGTTCCATTAAGTAATATTATTTCACAGTATATAATGAAAGATTCCATTAAGTAATATTATTTCACAATCTATAATGAAATATTCCATTAATTAATATTATTTCACAGTATAATGAAAGATTCCATTGAGTAATATTATTTCACATTCTATAATGAAAGATTCCATTAAGTAATATTATTTCACATTATATAATTAAAGGTTCCATTAAGTATTATTATTTCACATTCTATAATGAAAGATTCCATTAAGTAATATTATTTCACATTCTATAATGAAAGGTTCCATTAAGTAATATTATTTCACATTCTATAATGAAAGATTCCATTAAGTAATATTATTTCACATTCTATAATGAAATGTTCCATAAAGTAAAATCATTTCACATTCTATAATGAAAGATTCCATTAGGTAATATTATTTCACAGTCTATAATGAATGGTTCCATTAAGTAATACTATTTCAAAGTCTATAATGAAAGGTTCCATTAAGTAATATTATTTCACATTCTATAATGAAAGGTTCCATTAAGTAATATTATTTCACATTGTATAATGAAAGATTCCATTAAGTAATATTATTTCACATTGTATAATGAAAGATTCCATTAAGTAATATTATTTCACTTTCAATAATGAAAGATTCCATTAAGTAATATTATTTAACATTGTATAATGAAAGATTCTATTAAGTAATATTATTTCACAGTATAATGAAAGATTCCATTAAGTAATATTATTTCACAGTCTATAATGAAAGGTTCCATTAAGTTATATTATTTCACAGTCTATAATGAAAGGTTCCATTAAGTAATATTATTTCACATTCTATAATGAAAGATTCCATTAAGTAATATTATTTCACAGTCTATAATGAAAGATTCTATTAAGTAATATTATTTCACATTCTATAATGAAAGGTTCCATTAAGTAATATTATTTCACATTGTATAATGAAAGATTCCATTAAGTAATATTATTTCACATTGTATAATGAAAAGTTCCATTAAGTAATATTATTTCACATTGTAATGAAAGATTCCATTAAGTAATATTATTTCACAGTCTATAATGAAAGGTTCCATTAAGTAATATTATTTCACGTTCTATAATGAAAGATTCCATTAAGTAATATTATTTCACAGTCAATAATGAAAGATTCCATTAAGTAATATTATTTCACATACTATAATGAAAGGTTCCATTAAGTGATATTATTTCACATTGTATAATGAAAGATTCTATTAAGTAATATTATTTCACATTAAATAATGAAAGGTTCCATTAAGTAATACTATTTCACATTCTATAATGAAAGATTCCATTAAGTAATATTATTTCACAGTCTATAATGAAAGGTTCCATTAGGTAATATTATTTCACATTCTATAATGAAAGATTCCATTAAGTAATATTATTTCACATTCTATGATGAAAGATTCCACTAAGTAATGTTATTTCACATTCTATAATGAACGATTCCATTAAGTAATATTATTTCACACTCTATAATGAAAGGTTCCATTAAGTAATATTATTTCACAGTCTATAATGAAAGATTCCATTAATTAATATTATTTCACAGTCTGTAATGAAAGGTTCCATTAACTAATATTATTTCACATTCTATAATGAAAGATTCCATTAAGTAATATTATTTCACAGTCTATAATGAAAGATTCCATTAAGTAATATTATTTCACATACTATAATGAAAGGTTCCATTAAGTAATATTATTTCACATTCTATAATGAAAGATTCCATTAAGTAATATTAGTTCACAGTCTATAATGAATGGTTCCATTAAGTAATATTTTTTCACATTCTATAATGAAAGATTCCATTAAGTAATATTATTTCACAGTCTATAATGAAAGATTCCATTAAGTAATATTATTTCACATTCTATAATGAAAGATTCCATTAAGTAATATTATTTCACATTCAATAATGAAAGGTTCCATTAAGTAATATTATTTCACATTCTATAATGAAAGGTTCCATTATGTAATATTATTTCACAGTGTATAATGAAAGGTTCCATTCAGTAATATTATTTCACCTTCTATAATGAAAGGTTCCATTAAGTAATATTATTTCACTTACTTTAATGAAATATTCCATTAAGTAATATTATTTCACAGTCTTTAATGAAAGATTCCATTAAATAATATTATTTCACAGTCTATAATGAATGGTTCCATTAAGTAATACTATTTCACAGTCTGTAATGAAAGGTTCCATTAAGTAATATAATTTCACATTCTATAATGAAAGATTCCATTAAGTTATATTATTTCACATTCTATAATGAAAGGTTCCATTAAGTAATATTATTTCACATTGAATAATGAATGGTTCCTTTAAGTAATATTATTTCACATTGTATAATGAAAGATTCCATTAAGTAATATTATTTCACATTCTATAATGAAAGATTCCATTAAGTAATATTATTTCATAGTATAATGAAAGATTCCATTAAGTAATATTATTTCACAGTCTATAATGAAAGGTTCCATTAAGTTATATTATTTCACATTCTATAATGAAAGGTTCCATTAAGTAATATTATTTCACAGTGTATAATGAAAGATTCCATTAAGTAATATTATTCACATTCTATAATGAAAGGTTCCATTAAGAAATATTATTTCACATTCTATAATGAAAGATTCCATTAAGTAATATTATTTCACAGTCTATAATGAAAGATTCCATTAAGTAATATTATTTCACATTCTATAATGAAAGGTTCCATTAAGTAATATTATTTCACATTGTATAATGAAAGATTCCATTAAGTAATATTATTTCTCATTATATAATTAAAGGTTCCATTTAGTAATATCATTTCACATTCTATAATGAAAGATTCCATTAAGTAATATTATTTCACATTCAATAACGAATGGTTCCATTAAGTAATATTATTTCACATTCTATAAAGAAAGTTTCCATTAAGTAATATCATTTCACATTCTATAATGAAATATTCCATTAAGTAATATTATTTCACAGTCTATATTGAAAGATTCTATTAAGTAATATTATTTCACATTCTATAATGAAAGGTTCCATTAAGTAATATCATTTCACATTCTATAATGAAATATTCCATTAAGTAATATTATTTCACAGTCTGAAATGAAAGATTCTATTAAGTAATATTATTTCACATTCTATAATGAAAGATTCCATTAAGTAATATTATTTCACATTAAATAATGAAAGGTTCCATTAAGTAATGCTATTTCACATTATATAATGAAAGATTCCATTAAGTAATATTATTTCACAGTCTATAATGAAAGGTTCCATTAGGTAATATTATTTCACAGTCTATAATGAAAGGTTCCATTAGGTAATATTATTTCACATTCTATAATGAAAGGTCCCATTAAGTAATATTATTTCACAGTCTATAATGAAAGATTCCATTAAGTAACTTTATTCACATTCTATAATGAAAGGTTCCATTAAGTAAAATCATTTCACATTCTATAATGAAAGATTCCATTAGGTAATATTATTTCACAGTCTATAATGAATGGTTCCATTAAGTAATACTATTTCAAAGTCTATAATGAAATTACTTAATGGAATATTTCATTAAAGTAAGTGAAATAATATTACTTAATGGAACCTTTCATTATAGAAGGTGAAATAATATTACTGAATGGAACCTTTCATTATACACTGTGAAATAATATTACATAATGGAACCTTTCATTATAGAATGTGAAATAATATTACTTAATGGAACCTTTCATTATTGAATGTGAAATAATATTACTTAATGGAATCTTTCATTATAGAATGTGAAATAATATTACTTAATGGAATCTTTCATTATAGACTGTGAAATAATATTACTTAATGGAATCTTTCATTATAGAATGTGAAAAAATATTACTTAATGGAACCATTCATTATAGACTGTGAACTAATATTACTTAATGGAATCTTTCATTATAGAATGTGAAATAATATTACTTAATGGAACCTTTCATTATAGAATGTGAAATAATATTACTTAATGGAATCTTTCATTATAGACTGTGAAATAATATTACTTAATGGAATCTTTCATTATAGAATGTGAAATAATATTAGTTAATGGAACCTTTCATTACAGACTGTGAAATAATATTAATTAATGGAATCTTTCATTATAGACTGTGAAATAATATTACTTAATGGAACCTTTCATTATAGAGTGTGAAATAATATTACTTAATGGAATCGTTCATTATAGAATGTGAAATAACATTACTTAGTGGAATCTTTCATCATAGAATGTGAAATAATATTACTTAATGGAATCTTTCATTATAGAATGTGAAATAATATTACCTAATGGAACCTTTCATTATAGACTGTGAAATAATATTACTTAATGGAATCTTTCATTATAGAATGTGAAATAGTATTACTTAATGGAACCTTTCATTATTTAATGTGAAATAATATTACTTAATAGAATCTTTCATTATACAATGTGAAATAATATCACTTAATGGAACCTTTCATTATAGTATGTGAAATAATATTACTTAATGGAATCTTTCATTATTGACTGTGAAATAATATTACTTAATGGAATCTTTCATTATAGAACGTGAAATAATATTACTTAATGGAACCTTTCATTATAGACTGTGAAATAATATTACTTAATGGAATCTTTCATTACAATGTGAAATAATATTACTTAATGGAACTTTTCATTATACAATGTGAAATAATATTACTTAATGGAATCTTTCATTATACAATGTGAAATAATATTACTTAATGGAACCTTTCATTATAGAATGTGAAATAATATTACTTAATAGAATCTTTCATTATAGACTGTGAAATAATATTACTTAATGGAATCTTTCATTATAGAATGTGAAATAATATTACTTAATGGAACCTTTCATTATAGACTGTGAAATAATATAACTTAATGGAACCTTTCATTATAGACTGTGAAATAATATTACTTAATGGAATCTTTCATTATACTGTGAAATAATATTACTTAATAGAATCTTTCATTATACAATGTTAAATAATATTACTTAATGGAATCTTTCATTATTGAAAGTGAAATAATATTACTTAATGGAATCTTTCATTATACAATGTGAAATAATATTACTTAATGGAATCTTTCATTATACAATGTGAAATAATATTACTTAATGGAACCTTTCATTATAGAATGTGAAATAATATTACTTAATGGAACCTTTCATTATAGACTTTGAAATAGTATTACTTAATGGAACCATTCATTATAGACTGTGAAATAATATTACCTAATGGAATCTTTCATTATAGAATGTGAAATGATTTTACTTTATGGGACATTTCATTATAGAATGTGAAATAATATTACTTAATGGAATCTTTCATTATAGAATGTGAAATAATATTACTTAATGGAACCTTTCATTATAGAATGTGAAATAATATTACTTAATGGAATCTTTCATTATAGAATGTGAAATAATAATACTTAATGGAACCTTTAATTATATAATGTGAAATAATATTACTTAATGGAATCTTTCATTATAGAATGTGAAATAATATTACTCAATGGAATCTTTCATTATACTGTGAAATAATATTAATTAATGGAATATTTCATTATAGATTGTGAAATAATATTACTTAATGGAATCTTTCATTATATACTGTGAAATAATATTACTTAATGGAACCTTTCATTATAGAATGTGAAATAATATTACTTAATGGAATCTTTCATTATAGAATGTGAAATAATATTACTTAATGGAACCTTTCATTATAGAATGTGAAATAATATTACTTAATGGAATCTTTCATTATTGAATGTGAAATAATATTGCTTAATGGAATCTTTCATTATAGAATGTGAAATAGTATTACTTAATGGAACCATTCATTATAGACTGTGAAATAATATTACTTAATGGAATCTTTCATTATAGAATGTGAAATAATATTACTTAATGGAATATTTCATTATTGAATGTGAAATAATATTACTTAATGGAATATTTCATTATAGAATGTGAAATAATATTACTTAATGGAATCTTAAATTATAGAATGTGAAATAATATTACTTTTTGGAACCATTCATTATACTGTGAAATAATATTACTTAATGGAATCTTTCATTGTACAATGTGAAATAATATTTCTTAATGGAATCTTTCATTATAGAATGTGAAATAATATTACTTAATGGAACCTTTCATTGTATAATGTGAAATAATATTACTTAATGGAACCTTTCTTTATAGACTGTGAAATAATATTACTTAATGGAACCTTTCATTATAGACTGGGAAATATTATTACTTAATGGAACCTTTCATTATAGAATGTGAAATAATATTACTTAATGGAACCTTTCATTATAGAATTTGAAATAATATTACTTAATGGAATCTTTCATTATAGAATGTGAAATAATATTACTTAATGGAATCTTTCTTTATAGACAGTAAAATAATATTACTTAATGGAATCTTTCATTATAGAATGTGAAATTATGTTACTTAACGGAACCTTTCATTATAGAATGTGAAATAATATTACTTAATGGAATCTTTCATTATACAATGTGAAATAATATTACTTAATGGAACCTTTCATTATAGAATGTGAAATAATATTACTTAATAGAATCTTTCATTATAGACTGTGAAATAATATTACTTAATGGAATCTTTCATTATAGATTGTGAAATAATATTACTTAATAGAATCTATCATTATAGACTGTGAAATAAAATTACTTAATGGAATATTTCATTATAGAATGTGAAATAATATTACTTAATGGAACCTTTCATTATAGAATGTGAAATAATATTACTTAATAGAATCTTCCATTATAGACTGTGAAATAATATTACTTAATGGAATATTTCATTATAGAATGTGAAATAATATTACTTAATTATAAACTTTCATTATAGAATGTGAAATAATATTACTTAATGGAACCATTCATTATTGAATCTGAAATAATATTACTTAATGGAATCTTTCATTATAGAATGTGAGATAATATTACTTAATGTAACCTTTAATTATATAATGTGAAATAATATTACTTAATGGAATCTTTCATTATACAATGTGAAATAATATTACTTAATGGAACCTTTCATTATAGAATGTGAAATAATATTACTTAATGGAATCTTTCATTATAGACTGTGAAATAATATTACTTAATGGAATCTTTCATTATAGAATGTGAAATAATATTTCTTAATGGAACCTTTCATTATAGAATGTGAATAATATTACTTAATGGAATCTTTCATTATACACTGTGAAATAATATTACTTAATGGCACCTTTCATTATAGAATTTGAAATAATATAACTTAATGGAACCTTTCATCATTGACTGTGAAATAATATTACTTAATGGAACCTTTCATTATAGACTGTGAAATAATATTACTTAAAGGAATCTTTCATTACAATGTGAAATAATATTACTTAATGGAATCTTTCATTATACAATGTGAAATAATATTACTTAATGGAATCTTTCATTATAGAATGTGAAATAATATTACTTAATGGAATCTTTCATTATACAATGTGAAATAATATTACTTAATGGAACCTTTCAATATACAATGTGAAATAATATTACTTAATGGAATCTTTCATTATAGAATGTGAAATAATATTACTTAATGGAATCTTTCATTATAGAATTTGAAATAATATTACTTAATGGAACCATTCATTACAGACTGTGAAATAGTATTACTTAATGGAACCATTCATTACAGACTGTGAAATAGTATTACTTAATGGAACCTTTCATTATAGAATGTGAAATAATATTACTTAATGGAATCTTTCATTACAAATGTGAAATAATATTACTTAATGGAACCTTTCATTATAGAAGGTGAATAATATTACTTAATGGAATCTTTCATTATACACTGTGAAATAATATTACTTAATGGATCCTTTCATTATAGAATGTGAAATAATATAACTTAATGGAATCTTTCATTATAGACTGTGAAATAATATTACTTAATGGAATCTTTCATTATACTGTGAAATAATATTACTTAATGGAATCGTTCATTATACAATGTGAAATAATATTACTTAATGGAATCTTTCATTATAGAATGTGAAATAATATTACTTAATGGAATCTTTCATTATACAATGTGAAATAATATTACTTAATGGAATCTTTCATTATAGAATGTGAAATAATATTACTTAATGGAACCTTTCATTATAGAATGTGAAATGATATTACTTAATGGAACCTTTCATTATAGACTTTGAAATAGTATTACTTAATGGAACCATTCATTATAGACTGTGAAATAATATTACCTAATGGAATCTTTCATTATAGAATGTGAAATGATTTTACTTAATGGAACCTTTCATTATAGAATGTGAAATAATATTACTTAATGGAATCTTTCATTATACTGTGAAATAATATTACTTAATGGAACATTTCATTATAGAATGTGAAATAATATTACTTAATGGAACCATTCATTATAGAATGTGAAATAATATTACTTAATGGAATCTTTCATTATAGAATGTGAAAAAATATTACTTTTTGGAACCATTCATTATACTGTGAAATAATATTACTTAATGGAATCTTTCATTGTACAATGTGGAAAAATATTTCTTAATGGAATCTTTCATTATAGAATGTGAAATAATATAACTTAATGGAACCTTTCATTGTACAATGTGAAATAATATTACTTAATGGAACCTTGCTTTATAGACTGTGAAATAATATTACTTAATGGAACCTTTCATTATAGACTGGGAAATAATATTACTTAATGGAACCTTTCATTATAGAATGTGAAATAATATTACTTAATGGAACCTTTCATTATAGAATGTGAAATAATATTACTTAATGGAATCTTTCATTATAGAATGTGAAATAATATTACTTAATGGAATCTTTCTTTATAGACTGTGAAATAAAATTACTTAATGGAATCTTTCATGATAGAATGTGAAATTATGTTACTTAATGGAACCTTTCATTATATAATGTGAAATAATATTACTTAATGGAATCTTTCATTATAGAATGTGAAATAATATTACTTAATGGAACCTTTCATTATAGACTGTGAAATAATATTATTTAATGGAATCTTTCATTATAGAATGTGAAATAATATTACTTAATGGAACCTTTCATTATAGACTGTGAAATAATATTACTTAATGGAATCTTTCATTATAGACTGTGAAATAATATTTCTTAATGGAACCTTTCATTATAGAGTGTGAAATAATATTGCTTAATGGAATCTTTCATTATAGAATGTGAAATAACATTACTTAATGGAATCTTTCATTATAGAATGTGAAATAATATTACTTAATGGAACAATTCATTATAGAATGTGAATAAAATTACTTAATGGAATCTTTCATTATAGACTGTGTAATCATATTACTTAATGGAACCTTTCATTATAGAATGTGAAATAATATTACCTAATGGAACCTTTCATTATAGACTGTGAAATAATATTACTTAATGGAATCTTTCATTATAGAATGTGAAATAGTATTACTTAATGGAACCTTTCATTATTTAATGTGAAATAATATTACTTAAAGGAATCTTTCATTATACAATGTGAAATAATATCACTTAATGGAACCTTTCATTATAGAATGTGAAATAATATTACTTAATGGAATCTTTCATTATAGACTTGAAATAATATTACTTAATGGAATCTTTCATTATAGAACATGAAATAATATTACTTAATGGAATCTTTCATTATAGACTGTGAAATCATATTACCTAATGGAATCTTTCATTATAGAATGTGAAATGATTTTACTTAATGGAACCTTTCATTATAGAATGTGAAATAATCTTACTTAATGGAACCTTTCATTATAGAATGTGAAATAATATTACTTAATAGAATCTTTCATTATAGACTGTGAAATAATATTACTTAATGGAATCTTTCATTATAGAATGTGAAATAATATTACTTAATGGAACCTTTTATTATAGACTAGGAAATAATATTACTTAATGGAATCTTTCATTATAGACTTTGAAATAATATTACTAAATGGAATCTTTCATTATAGAATGTGAAATAATGTTACTTAATGTAACCTTTCATTACAGACTGTGAAATAATATTACCTAATGGAATCTTTCATTATAGAATGTGAAATAATATTGCTTAATGGAATCTTTCATTTTAGAATGTGAAATAATATTACTTAATGGAATCTTTCAATATACAGTGTGAAATAGTATTACTTAATGGAACCTTTCATTATAGACTGTGAAATAATATTACTTAATGGAATCTTTCATTATTGACTGTGAAATAATATTTTTTAATGGAATCTTTCATTATAGACTGTGAAATAATATTACTTAATGGAACCTTTCATTATAGAATGTGAAATAATATTACTTAATGGAATCTTTCATTATAGAATGTGAAATAATATTACTTAATGGAACCTTTCATTATAGACTGTGAAATAATGTTACTAAATGAAATCTTTCATTATAGAATGTGAAATAATATTACTTAATGGAACCTTTCATTATAGACTGTGAAATAATATTACTTAATGGAATCTTTCATTATAGATTGTGAAATAATATTTCTTAATGGAACCTTTCATTATAGAGTGTGAAAAAATATTACTTAATGGAATCTTTCATTATAGAATGTGAAATAACATTACTTAATGGAATCTTTCATTATAGAATGTGAAATAATATTACTTAATGGAACCTTTCATTATAGAATGTGAATAAAGTTACTTAATAGAATCTTTCATTATAGACTGTGATGTAATATTACTTAATGGAACCTTTCATTAAAGAATGTGAAATAATATTACCTAATGGAACCTTTCATTATAGACTGTGAAATAGTATTACTTAATGGAATCTTTCATTATAGAATGTGAAATAGTATTACTTAATGGAACCTTTCATTATTTAATGTGAAATAATATTACTTAATGGAATCTTTCATTACACAATGTGAAATAATATCACTTAATGGAACCTTTCATTATAGAATGTGAAATAATATTACTTAATGGAATCTTTCATTATAGACTGTGAAATAATTGTAACAGAATTGTTACCGAGAGGAGGGTGGATTAAATGAACAATACAAACACAATTTGTGAAAGAAAATATAAATTTATGTAATAAATTATAAATGAAAAAAATACAGATGTAACAACACAATAATTCATGCACTCAACCCACAATTACACTCACAACCATTCACAATACATGAACAAATTAAATAACAATACAAAAGGAATCTCAGATGTAAAGGGATCTCTTGGATTATACACAGATCCAAGAATCCTTTACGAAAGTTAAATAAATGCAAGAATGATTTACGAAAAAAAATAAACACAAACGACAAACTATCTATCGCACGATGATTGCGATAACTAGCACGATCATATACTTGTATTGAATCAAGTTGCTAGCTTTTATTGATATCTATGTGATCACTTGAAATATTATTGCGATCTGACATAAGCATGCAAATACAACAATGTATTAAATTATATTATAATTTCAATACACCTATGTGTCTCCCCTGTATAACCGCACGATTCAGCAACAGTTGAATCGTCTCCCAGTTTCCCCGAGAACCGAGGGTTGACCAATACTATTATCGGACGTTTCCCTACACGGATCCACCACAGTTATACGTTCAGACAGCATACAACATCTACCCGAACCAACGGTTCCTCACTCCCCTAGATGTCAACCCGGACGTTTTACAACTCTAAGACAGCTCCGACACTCGGACTTCTAGCTTTCCGGATATTTACACGTTACACAGATGTTGACGAACAGACAGTTCGACACACAGACAGATACTTCAATTCCGTTTGCACAAATTAACGGCACAAGCACATTCAGATATTTATACAGAGATGTTCCAGAACAAACAATAGATGTCCCACAACAAATCAAACGATATCAAAGACGTTTATCAAAAGATGGTATCAGATGTGTTAACAGCTACGGTATCAACGATGTTATTAGCAGCTACGGTATCAACGATGTTATTAGCAGCTACGGTATCAACGATGTTATTAGCAGCTACGGTACCAGAAACAATGTAACAACTATGTTAGCAGCTACGGTATCAGAGACGGTATCAACGATGTTATTAGATGCGCTATCAGTGATGAACTTCTACGGTATCAACGACGGAATCAGCTGGAATCAGACTGAATCAGACGGAATCAATGATTGTCAGATGTTATCAGATCTACGGAATCAACGATGTTATTAGATCTCCGGAATCAACCCTTTGGCTGGAGATTTGCAAGACGAGGTTATCTATCCTTCGATTAGATATTTGGGTTCCCGTCAATAATAATGAGAAATCCTTAGCCTTATATACTCTCTATAGGTGAACATAAATCACATCGAGCTTAACGTGCACCACGTACAACGAGTATTTCGGATTTCATGTAAATTACAAATTGGCACATGCAAATCGTTACACGCCACTTAATCACCCCAGGTAATGCGTGTACGACGAAATCAAGAAAATGGTGAGTTTCGTTTGCAATTCAAGAACAACAAAAATCAGTTCAAATTTTCGCCTAATTCTGTGACAATACCTCCCCCCTAAGAATAAAAATGTACACATTTTTAAAACTAACACAGAATAGAAGAAAAATAACTACTGATGATATCTTACAACATTTACACTGGTTATACTACAAACTGGATTTTATTACTTGGGCAAATTCATACAAATTTCCCATCATGCCCTACTCAAGTAGTCTGCGCCTATATTTTCAACTCCCCTTATTGACATTGTCGCTCTGTCTCTTGATATACAACTTGAGCATATTCGCATGGAATGTTTTTACATTACCGTCCATGTCAATTTTATAGTCCATGTCACCTTTTACTTCTTTAACTTCATATGGACCTTTCCACTGGACTAATAACTTATTCGAACTCGTTGGAAGAAGCAATAGCACCTGATCTCCCACAAGAAATTTCCTATTACGCGCTCTGCGGTTGTAATACTTGGCATATCTGCGCCCGGATTTAATCAATTCGTCACGTGCCATCTGGCATGTACTCTCAAGTTTGTTTCTTAGATCTAACACGTACTGGTAAGTCGTTTTTATTTCCTCGTTCGCGACATCACCAGTCCATAGTTCGCGTAGTATCCGCATCGGGCCTCGAACCGTTCTACCGTACAACAGTTCGAAAGGTGAAAACCCTAAACTTTCCTGCGGTACTTCACGGTACGCGAACAGAACAGCGTTTAAATAACGGTCCCAGTCTTGCGGACGTTCCGCGCACATCTTTCTCAGCATGCTTTTCAGGGTACCATTAAACTTCTCTACCAGTCCATTGCACATCGGATGGTATGGGGTAGTGTTTAGCTGTTTGATGGATAACAGCCTACTTATTTCACCCATGAGGTCAGAGGTGAATTGGGCACCACAATCAGTGAGGATTTCCTCTGGCACCCCTACCCTACTGAAGATATCAACTAATGCTTCAGCTACCCTTTCCGTTTCAATAGTTGGTAACGCTACGGCTTCGGGGTATCTGGTTGCGTAGTCAACCAGAGTAAGTATATACCGATTCTTTCTTTCGGTAACCGGGTGTATTGGTCCTACAATATCTACTGCCACTCTTTTAAACGGTGTATCTATTAATGGCATCTGTCCCAAGGGCACCCTTGTGACCCTTCCCTTACAGACGGTTTTCTGACATACGTCGCACGACCTACAGAACCGTGTGACATCGCCATTAACACCTGGCCAGTAGAATTCAGCGACTACCCTGCTAGTGGTCTTAGCCTTACCTAGGTGTCCTGCCATGCTTGACTCATGCGCCACCCTAAGTACTTGAGATCTATATCTCTGGGGTACGACCACTTGCCAATACTTCTTACCCTCCCGAGCGCTAAACTCCCTATGAATTAATCCGTTCTTGCGTACGAATCTCGAGCTACCCCCACGCTTGCAATGTTTAATCGCGCCGGACGTGATTTTCTCAACAATAGTTCTGATGGATTCATCATGTTCTTGCTCTTGTTTGAAATCATCACGCGAAATTCCGGAGATCGATTCAGGGACTATTAATTTATGAAACGCGGTTTTCTCTCGCCGTGTTTGCGCTCGCGTTTCGACTGCCTGGGCCAAAGGTATTTTAAAATCGGCCATGGTTGGAAGACGGGAACCTTCAACATTACCGATCGTCAGATCGTAAATAGGATTGTCCATACAAAGGGCATCAACAGTTCCCGTTAAGAAAGGTGTTTTTACTGTGATCCTTGCTACGGGAATGCGACCCATCGTCTGATCAAGTAACATACATGGGGATTCCCACCCGAGCATTTGGTTATCCTGCACGAGACTACGTTTGATCACTACGCCCGTACAACCAGTGTCACGCAATACCACGACTTCTCGACCGTTGACAAACCTCTCGCGGTTGGTACACGCGCTTCAGGAAATAAACACGTGCCAAGCGAATGAATACAAGGTTCTACCTGTACGATGTTATCAGTTATACCTTTACTTTGTATAGCCACTGCTACCTTAAGTATAAGTGCCTTTCTTTTAGGACAGTCTTTTTGAACATGACCCAATGCATTACACAAGAAACACCGCACACGCTGAAAAACTGGATTCCCAACTGACCTTTTTATCTCAGCTGATTGTACAGGCTCCCTAGGCATAGGTCTTACAGACTGGTTTCCAGACTTAACATCTTTCAAAACCACGTTCTGGGTTCCCCCATGAGCTTCGGCAAATAAATCGGCTTGCTTAGCCATATCTTTTACGTTAGTGAAGACTTTCTCCTTCAGAAATTGATCTAATTCTCGCCCAACTGTATTAAATAATTGATCTCTGAGCAAGAAATCAGTCAACCCTTCAAACGTCTTCACCGCTTTGCCGCATTCAATCCACCGCTCAAAATAGTTCGCAATTCTGACGGTGAACTGACCAAAGGTTTCTCCCTTATCGGGCTTGCTATACCTGAACTTTTTACGAAAACCTTGTTCAGTGAGCTCGTACCTTTTGAGAAGTGCTTCCTTTAGGACGTCGTACTTAAACACATCGTCCCTAGGAAGTCGCGAGTATACATCCAGTGCTTTACCTTTTAATAAAGCACTCAGATGCAGCGCCCAGTCATTTTGACTCCACTTCTGGTTTTCGGCATACCGCTCAAACCGATGAAGATAACTATCCATGTTATCTTTTTCATCGTCAAAGGGAGGTAATTTGGGGCCCCTTAATTTGTTAGTGGCAGAATCGTGTTCTCTTCCAGATGTCGCTAATTCTACCTTACGCTCATGATCCCGTTGTTTTGCTTTCTCATCTAACTCTATTCGCTTTTGCTCCGCTTCCATTTCCCATCCTATCCTGTCCTTTTCGGCCTGCTTCTCTAATTCTATCTTTTCCTTCTCTAATTCTATCTTTTCCCTTTGGGCCTGCTTCTCTAATTCTATCTTATCCTTCTCAAATGCCCATTTCCTATCTTCGGATTCCCTTTCTAATTCCCTTGCTCTTACCCTTTCGTCCCTTTCCCGGGCTTGTTCTTCTTGGATAAATTTCCTTAAGCTTTCACCTTCATATCCAAATTCTTTGCCTAAGGCAACAAAGTCCTTAAGGGATGACATGACAAATGTAATACGAATATAGATAGGTAACCAAACCAATGTTTTAAACACGTTTATACTGGACACACGGACCTAGGTAAACTAAACAAAAATAAACTCCAACTAGAGTATTATCTTAACAGAAGGTCACGCTCAAATATAAACATTAAATGTATACCTTCACAAAAATGATTGACAGTTCACTTAATCCAACGATCCCACTTCTGACACCATTGTAACAAAATTGTTACCGAGAGGAGGGTGGATTAAATGAACAATACAAACACAATTTGTGAAAGAAAATATAAATTTATGTAATAAATTATAAATGAAAAAAATACAGATGTAACAACACAATAATTCATGCACTCAACCCACAATTACACTCACAACCATTCACAATACATGAACAAATTAAATAACAATACAAAAGGAATCTCAGATGTAAAGGGATCTCTTGGATTATACACAGATCCAAGAATCCTTTACGAAAGTTAAATAAATGCAAGAATGATTTACGAAAAAAAATAAACACAAACGACAAACTATCTATCGCACGATGGATTGCGATAACTAGCACGATCATATACTTGTATTGAATCAAGTTGCTAGCTTTTATTGATATCTATGTGATCACTTGAAATATTATTGCGATCTGACATAAGCATGCAAATACAACAATGTATTAAATTATATTATAATTTCAATACACCTATGTGTCTCCCCTGTATAACCGCACGATTCAGCAACAGTTGAATCGTCTCCCAGTTTCCCCGAGAACCGAGGGTTGACCAATACTATTATCGGACGTTTCCCTACACGGATCCACCACAGTTATACGTTCAGACAGCATACAACATCTACCCGAACCAACGGTTCCTCACTCCCCTAGATGTCAACCCGGACGTTTTACAACTCTAAGACAGCTCCGACACTCGGACTTCTAGCTTTCCGGATATTTACACGTTACACAGATGTTGACGAACAGACAGTTCGACACACAGACAGATACTTCAATTCCGTTTGCACAAATTAACGGCACAAGCACATTCAGATATTTATACAGAGATGTTCCAGAACAAACAATAGATGTCCCACAACAAATCAAACGATATCAAAGACGTTTATCAAAAGATGGTATCAGATGTGTTAACAGCTACGGTATCAACGATGTTATTAGCAGCTACGGTATCAACGATGTTATTAGCAGCTACGGTATCAACGATGTTATTAGCAGCTACGGTACCAGAAACAATGTAACAACTATGTTAGCAGCTACGGTATCAGAGACGGTATCAACGATGTTATTAGATGCGCTATCAGTGATGAACTTCTACGGTATCAACGACGGAATCAGCTGGAATCAGACTGAATCAGACGGAATCAATGATTGTCAGATGTTATCAGATCTACGGAATCAACGATGTTATTAGATCTCCGGAATCAACCCTTTGGCTGGAGATTTGCAAGACGAGGTTATCTATCCTTCGATTAGATATTTGGGTTCCCGTCAATAATAATGAGAAATCCTTAGCCTTATATACTCTCTATAGGTGAACATAAATCACATCGAGCTTAACGTGCACCACGTACAACGAGTATTTCGGATTTCATGTAAATTACAAATTGGCACATGCAAATCGTTACACGCCACTTAATCACCCCAGGTAATGCGTGTACGACGAAATCAAGAAAATGGTGAGTTTCGTTTGCAATTCAAGAACAACAAAAATCAGTTCAAATTTTCGCCTAATTCTGTGACAATACCTCCCCCCTAAGAATAAAAATGTACACATTTTTAAAACTAACACAGAATAGAAGAAAAATAACTACTGATGATATCTTACAACATTTACACTGGTTATACTACAAACTGGATTTTATTACTTGGGCAAATTCATACAAATTTCCCATCATGCCCTACTCAAGTAGTCTGCGCCTATATTTTCAACTCCCCTTATTGACATTGTCGCTCTGTCTCTTGATATACAACTTGAGCATATTCGCATGGAATGTTTTTACATTACCGTCCATGTCAATTTTATAGTCCATGTCACCTTTTACTTCTTTAACTTCATATGGACCTTTCCACTGGACTAATAACTTATTCGAACTCGTTGGAAGAAGCAATAGCACCTGATCTCCCACAAGAAATTTCCTATTACGCGCTCTGCGGTTGTAATACTTGGCATATCTGCGCCCGGATTTAATCAATTCGTCACGTGCCATCTGGCATGTACTCTCAAGTTTGTTTCTTAGATCTAACACGTACTGGTAAGTCGTTTTTATTTCCTCGTTCGCGACATCACCAGTCCATAGTTCGCGTAGTATCCGCATCGGGCCTCGAACCGTTCTACCGTACAACAGTTCGAAAGGTGAAAACCCTAAACTTTCCTGCGGTACTTCACGGTACGCGAACAGAACAGCGTTTAAATAACGGTCCCAGTCTTGCGGACGTTCCGCGCACATCTTTCTCAGCATGCTTTTCAGGGTACCATTAAACTTCTCTACCAGTCCATTGCACATCGGATGGTATGGGGTAGTGTTTAGCTGTTTGATGGATAACAGCCTACTTATTTCACCCATGAGGTCAGAGGTGAATTGGGCACCACAATCAGTGAGGATTTCCTCTGGCACCCCTACCCTACTGAAGATATCAACTAATGCTTCAGCTACCCTTTCCGTTTCAATAGTTGGTAACGCTACGGCTTCGGGGTATCTGGTTGCGTAGTCAACCAGAGTAAGTATATACCGATTCTTTCTTTCGGTAACCGGGTGTATTGGTCCTACAATATCTACTGCCACTCTTTTAAACGGTGTATCTATTAATGGCATCTGTCCCAAGGGCACCCTTGTGACCCTTCCCTTACAGACGGTTTTCTGACATACGTCGCACGACCTACAGAACCGTGTGACATCGCCATTAACACCTGGCCAGTAGAATTCAGCGACTACCCTGCTAGTGGTCTTAGCCTTACCTAGGTGTCCTGCCATGCTTGACTCATGCGCCACCCTAAGTACTTGAGATCTATATCTCTGGGGTACGACCACTTGCCAATACTTCTTACCCTCCCGAGCGCTAAACTCCCTATGAATTAATCCGTTCTTGCGTACGAATCTCGAGCTACCCCCACGCTTGCAATGTTTAATCGCGCCGGACGTGATTTTCTCAACAATAGTTCTGATGGATTCATCATGTTCTTGCTCTTGTTTGAAATCATCACGCGAAATTCCGGAGATCGATTCAGGGACTATTAATTTATGAAACGCGGTTTTCTCTCGCCGTGTTTGCGCTCGCGTTTCGACTGCCTGGGCCAAAGGTATTTTAAAATCGGCCATGGTTGGAATACGGGAACCTTCAACATTACCGATCGTCAGATCGTAAATAGGATTGTCCATACAAAGGGCATCAACAGTTCCCGTTAAGAAAGGTGTTTTTACTGTGATCCTTGCTACGGGAATGCGACCCATCGTCTGATCAAGTAACATACATGGGGATTCCCACCCGAGCATTTGGTTATCCTGCACGAGACTACGTTAGATCACTACGCCCGTACAACCAGTGTCACGCAATACCACGACTTCTCGACCGTTGACAAACCCTCTCGCGGTTGGTACACGCGCTTCAGGAAATAAACACGTGCCAAGCGAATGAATACAAGGTTCTACCTGTACGATGTTATCAGTTATACCTTTACTTTGTATAGCCACTGCTACCTTAAGTATAAGTGCCTTTCTTTTAGGACAGTCTTTTTGAACATGACCCAATGCATTACACAAGAAACACCGCACACGCTGAAAAACTGGATTCCCAACTGACCTTTTTATCTCAGCTGATTGTACAGGCTCCCTAGGCATAGGTCTTACAGACTGGTTTCCAGACTTAACATCTTTCAAAACCACGTTCTGGGTTCCCCCATGAGCTTCGGCAAATAAATCGGCTTGCTTAGCCATATCTTTTACGTTAGTGAAGACTTTCTCCTTCAGAAATTGATCTAATTCTCGCCCAACTGTATTAAATAATTGATCTCTGAGCAAGAAATCAGTCAACCCTTCAAACGTCTTCACCGCTTTGCCGCATTCAATCCACCGCTCAAAATAGTTCGCAATTCTGACGGTGAACTGACCAAAGGTTTCTCCCTTATCGGGCTTGCTATACCTGAACTTTTTACGAAAACCTTGTTCAGTGAGCTCGTACCTTTTGAGAAGTGCTTCCTTTAGGACGTCGTACTTAAACACATCGTCCCTAGGAAGTCGCGAGTATACATCCAGTGCTTTACCTTTTAATAAAGCACTCAGATGCAGCGCCCAGTCATTTTGACTCCACTTCTGGTTTTCGGCATACCGCTCAAACCGATGAAGATAACTATCCATGTTATCTTTTTCATCGTCAAAGGGAGGTAATTTGGGGCCCCTTAATTTGTTAGTGGCAGAATCGTGTTCTTTTCCAGATGTCGCTAATTCTACCTTACGCTCATGATCCCGTTGTTTTGCTTTCTCATCTAACTCTATTCGCTTTTGCTCCGCTTCCATTTCCCATCCTATCCTGTCCTTTTCGGCCTGCTTCTCTAATTCTATCTTTTCCTTCTCTAATTCTATCTTTTCCCTTTGGGCCTGCTTCTCTAATTCTATCTTATCCTTCTCAAATGCCCATTTCCTATCTTCGGATTCCCTTTCTAATTCCCTTGCTCTTACCCTTTCGTCCCTTTCCCGGGCTTGTTCTTCTTGGATAAATTTCCTTAAGCTTTCACCTTCATATCCAAATTCTTTGCCTAAGGCAACAAAGTCCTTAAGGGATGACATGACAAATGTAATACGAATATAGATAGGTAACCAAACCAATGTTTTAAACACGTTTATACTGGACACACGGACCTAGGTAAACTAAACAAAAATAAACTCCAACTAGAGTATTATCTTAACAGAAGGTCACGCTCAAATATAAACATTAAATGTATACCTTCACAAAAATGATTGACAGTTCACTTAATCCAACGATCCCACTTCTGACACCATTGTAACAAAATTGTTACCGAGAGGAGGGTGGATTAAATGAACAATACAAACACAATTTGTGAAAGAAAATATAAATTTATGTAATAAATTATAAATTAAAAAAATACAGATGTAACAACACAATAATTCATGCACTCAACCCACAATTACACTCACAACCATTCACAATACATGAACAAATTAAATAACAATACAAAAGGAATCTCAGATGTAAAGGGATCTCTTGGATTATACACAGATCCAAGAATCCTTTACGAAAGTTAAATAAATGCAAGAATGATTTACGAAAAAAAATAAACACAAACGACAAACTATCTATCGCACGATGGATTGCGATAACTAGCACGATCATATACTTGTATTGAATCAAGTTGCTAGCTTTTATTGATATCTATGTGATCACTTGAAATATTATTGCGATCTGACATAAGCATGCAAATACAACAATGTATTAAATTATATTATAATTTCAATACACCTATGTGTCTCCCCTGTATAACCGCACGATTCAGCAACAGTTGAATCGTCTCCCAGTTTCCCCGAGAACCGAGGGTTGACCAATACTATTATCGGACGTTTCCCTACACGGATCCACCACAGTTATACGTTCAGACAGCATACAACATCTACCCGAACCAACGGTTCCTCACTCCCCTAGATGTCAACCCGGACGTTTTACAACTCTAAGACAGCTCCGACACTCGGACTTCTAGCTTTCCGGATATTTACACGTTACACAGATGTTGACGAACAGACAGTTCGACACACAGACAGATACTTCAATTCCGTTTGCACAAATTAACGGCACAAGCACATTCAGATATTTATACAGAGATGTTCCAGAACAAACAATAGATGTCCCACAACAAATCAAACGATATCAAAGACGTTTATCAAAAGATGGTATCAGATGTGTTAACAGCTACGGTATCAACGATGTTATTAGCAGCTACGGTATCAACGATGTTATTAGCAGCTACGGTATCAACGATGTTATTAGCAGCTACGGTACCAGAAACAATGTAACAACTATGTTAGCAGCTACGGTATCAGAGACGGTATCAACGATGTTATTAGATGCGCTATCAGTGATGAACTTCTACGGTATCAACGACGGAATCAGCTGGAATCAGACTGAATCAGACGGAATCAATGATTGTCATATGTTATCAGATCTACGGAATCAACGATGTTATTAGATCTCCGGAATCAACCCTTTGGCTGGAGATTTGCAAGACGAGGTTATCTATCCTTCGATTAGATATTTGGGTTCCCGTCAATAATAATGAGAAATCCTTAGCCTTATATACTCTCTATAGGTGAACATAAATCACATCGAGCTTAACGTGCACCACGTACAACGAGTATTTCGGATTTCATGTAAATTACAAATTGGCACATGCAAATCGTTACACGCCACTTAATCACCCCAGGTAATGCGTGTACGACGAAATCAAGAAAATGGTGAGTTTCGTTTGCAATTCAAGAACAACAAAAATCAGTTCAAATTTTCGCCTAATTCTGTGACAATAATATTACTTAATGGAATCTTTCATTATAGAATGTTAAATAACATTACTTAATGGAACCTTTTATTATAGACTGTGAAATAATATTACTTAATGGAATCTTTCATTACAATGTGAAATAATATTACTTAATGGAACCTTTCATTATAGAATGTGAAATAATATTACTTAATGGAATCTATCATTATTCATTGTGAAATAATATTACTTAATGGAACCTTTCATTATAGAATGTGAAATAATATTACTTAATAGAATCTTTCATTATAGACTGTGAAATAATATTACTTAATGGAATCTTTCATTATAGAATGTGAAATAGTATTACTTAATGGAATCTTTTATTATAGACTGTGAAATAATATTACTTAATGGAATATTTCATTATAGAATGTGAAAAAATATTACTTAATGGAAACTTTCATTATAGAATGTGAAATAATATTACTTAATGGAACCTTTCATTATGGACTGTGAAATAATATTACTTAATGGAATATTTCATTATAGAATGTGAAATAATATTACTTAATGGAACCTTTCATTATAGAATGTGAAATAATATTACTTAATAGAATCTTTCATTATAGACTGTCAAATAATATTACTTAATGGAATATTTCATTATAGAATGTGAAATAATATTACTTAATGGAACCTTTAATTATATAATGTGAAATAATATTACTTAATGGAATCTTTCATTATACAATGTGAAATAATATTACTTAATTTAACCTTTCATTACAGAATGTGAAATAATATTACTTAATGGAATCTTTCATTATAGACTGTGAAATAAGATTACTTAATGGAATCTTTCATTATAGAATGTGAAATAATATTTCTTAATGGAACCTTTCATTATAGAATGTGAATAATATTACTTAATGGAATCTTTCATTATACACTGTGAAATAATATTACTTAATGGAACCTTTCATTATAGAATGTGAAATGATATTACTTAATGGAACCTTTCATTATAGACTTTGAAATAGTATTACTTAATGGAACCATTCATTATAGACTGTGAAATAATATTACCTAATGGAATCTTTCATTATAGAATGTGAAATGATTTTACTTAATGGAACCTTTCATTATAGAATGTGAAATAATATTACTTAATGGAATCTTTCATTATACTGTGAAATAATATTACTTAATGGAACATTTCATTATAGAATGTGAAATAATATTACTTAATGGAACCATTCATTATAGAATGTGAAATAATATTACTTAATGGAATCTTTCATTATAGAATGTGAAAAAATATTACTTTTTGGAACCATTCATTATACTGTGAAATAATATTACTTAATGGAATCTTTCATTGTACAATGTGGAAAAATATTTCTTAATGGAATCTTTCATTATAGAATGTGAAATAATATTACTTAATGGAACCTTTCATTGTACAATGTGAAATAATATTACTTAATGGAACCTTGCTTTATAGACTGTGAAATAATATTACTTAATGGAACCTTTCATTATAGACTGGGAAATAATATTACTTAATGGAACCTTTCATTATAGAATGTGAAATAATATTACTTAATGGAAACTTTCATTATAGAATGTGAAATAATATTACTTAATGGAATCTTTCATTATAGAATGTGAAATAATATTACTTAATGGAATCTTTCTTTATAGACTGTGAAATAAAATTACTTAATGGAATCTTTCATTATAGAATGTGAAATTATGTTACTTAATGGAACCTTTCATTATATAATGTGAAATAATATTACTTAATGGAATCTTTCATTATAGAATGTGAAATAATATTACTTAATGGAACCTTTCATTATAGACTGTGAAATAATATTATTTAATGGAATCTTTCATTATAGAATGTGAAATAATATTACTTAATGGAACCATTCATTATAGACTGTGAAATAATATTACTTAATGGAATCTTTCATTATAGACTGTGAAATAATATTTCTTAATGGAACCTTTCATTATAGAGTGTGAAATAATATTGCTTAATGGAATCTTTCATTATAGAATGTGAAATAACATTACTTAATGGAATCTTTCATTATAGAATGTGAAATAATATTACTTAATGGAACAATTCATTATAGAATGTGAATAAAATTACTTAATGGAATCTTTCATTATAGACTGTGTAATCATATTACTTAATGGAACCTTTCATTATAGAATGTGAAATAATATTACCTAATGGAACCTTTCATTATAGACTGTGAAATAATATTACTTAATGGAATCTTTCATTATAGAATGTGAAATAGTATTACTTAATGGAACCTTTCATTATTTAATGTGAAATAATATTACTTAAAGGAATCTTTCATTATACAATGTGAAATAATATCACTTAATGGAACCTTTCATTATAGAATGTGAAATAATATTACTTAATGGAATCTTTCATTATAGACTTGAAATAATATTACTTAATGGAATCTTTCATTATAGAACATGAAATAATATTACTTAATGGAATCTTTCATTATAGACTGTGAAATCATATTACCTAATGGAATCTTTCATTATAGAATGTGAAATGATTTTACTTAATGGAACCTTTCATTATAGAATGTGAAATAATCTTACTTAATGGAACCTTTCATTATAGAATGTGAAATAATATTACTTAATAGAATCTTTCATTATAGACTGTGAAATAAATTACTTAATGGAATCTTTCATTATAGAATGTGAAATAATATTACTTAATGGAACCTTTTATTATAGACTAGGAAATAATATTACTTAATGGAATCTTTCATTATAGACTTTGAAATAATATTACTAAATGGAATCTTTCATTATAGAATGTGAAATAATGTTACTTAATGTAACCTTTCATTACAGACTGTGAAATAATATTACCTAATGGAATCTTTCATTATAGAATATGAAATAATATTGCTTAATGAAATCTTTCATTATAAAATGTGAAATAATATTACTTAATGGAATCTTTCAATATACAGTGTGAAATAGTATTACTTAATGGAACCTTTCATTATAGACTGTGAAATAATATTACTTAATGGAATCTTTCATTATTGACTGTGAAATAATATTTTTTAATGGAATCTTTCATTATAGACTGTGAAATAATATTACTTAATGGAACCTTTCATTATAGAATGTGAAATAATATTACTTAATGGAATCTTTCATTATAGAATGTGAAATAATATTACTTAATGGAACCTTTAATTATAGACTGTGAAATAATATTACTAAATGAAATCTTTCATTATAGAATGTGAAATAATATTACTTAATGGAACCTTTCATTTTAGACTGTGAAATAATATTACTTAATGGAATCTTTCATTATAGATTGTGAAATAATATTTCTTAATGGAACCTTTCATTATAGAGTGTGAAAAAATATTACTTAATGGAATCTTTCATTATAGAATGTGAAATAACATTACTTAATGGAATCTTTCATTATAGAATGTGAAATAATATTACTTAATGGAACCTTTCATTATAGAATGTGAATAAAGTTACTTAATAGAATCTTTCATTATAGACTGTGATGTAATATTACTTAATGGAACCTTTCATTATAGAATGTGAAATAATATTACCTAATGGAACCTTTCATTATAGACTGTGAAATAGTATTACTTAATGGAATCTTTCATTATAGAATGTGAAATAGTATTACTTAATGGAACCTTTCATTATTTAATGTGAAATAATATTACTTAATGGAATCTTTCATTACACAATGTGAAATAATATCACTTAATGGAACCTTTCATTATAGAATGTGAAATAATATTACTTAATGGAATCTTTCATTATAGACTGTGAAATAATATTACTTAATGGAATCTTTCATTATAGAATGTGAAATAACATTACTTAATGGAACCTTCTATTATAGACTGTGAAATAATATTACTTAATGGAATCATTCATTACAATGTGAAATAATATTACTTAATGGAACCTTTCATTATAGAATGTGAAATAATATTACTTAATGGAATCTATCAATATTCATTGTGAAATAATATTACTTAATGGAACCTTTCATTATAGAATGTGAAATAATATTACTTAATAGAATCTTTCATTATAGACTGTGAAATAATATTACTTAATGGAAACTTTCATTATAGAATGTGAAATAACATTACTTAATGGAATCTTTCATTATAGAATGTGAAATAATATTACTTAATGGAACAATTCATTATAGAATGTGAATAAAATTACTTAATGGAATCTTTCATTATAGACTGTGTAATCATATTACTTAATGGAACCTTTCATTATAGAATGTGAAATAATATTACCTAATGGAACCTTTCATTATAGACTGTGAAATAATATTACTTAATTTAATCTTTCATTATAGAATGTGAAATAGTATTACTTAATGGAACCTTTCATTATTTAATGTGAAATAATATTACTTAAAGGAATCTTTCATTATACAATGTGAAATAATATCACTTAATGGAACCTTTCATTATAGAATGTGAAATAATATTACTTAATGGAATCTTTCATTATAGACTTGAAATAATATTACTTAATGGAATCTTTCATTATAGAACATGAAATAATATTACTTAATGGAATCTTTCATTATAGACTGTGAAATCATATTACCTAATGGAATCTTTCATTATAGAATGTGAAATGATTTTACTTAATGGAACCTTTCATTATAGAATGTGAAATAATCTTACTTAATGGAACCTTTCATTATAGAATGTGAAATAATATTACTTAATAGAATCTTTCATTATAGACTGTGAAATAATATTACTTAATGGAATCTTTCATTATAGAATGTGAAATAATATTACTTAATGGAACCTTTTATTATAGACTAGGAAATAATATTACTTAATGGAATCTTTCATTATAGACTTTGAAATAATATTACTAAATGGAATCTTTCATTATAGAATGTGAAATAATGTTACTTAATGTAACCTTACATTACAGACTGTGAAATAATATTACCTAATGGAATCTTTCATTATAGAATGTGAAATAATATTGCTTAATGGAATCTTTCATTATAGAATGTGAAATAATATTACTTAATGGAATCTTTCAATATACAGTGTGAAATAGTATTACTTAATGGAACCTTTCATTATAGACTGTGAAATAATATTACTTAATGGAATCTTTCATTATTGACTGTGAAATAATATTTTTTAATGGAATCTTTCATTATAGACTGTGAAATAATATTACTTAATGGAACCTTTCATTATAGAATGTGAAATAATATTACTTAATGGAATCTTTCATTATAGAATGTGAAATAGTATTACTTAATGGAACCTTTAATTATAGACTGTGAAATAATATTACTAAATGAAATCTTTCATTATAGAATGTGAAATAATATTACTTAATGGAACCTTTCATTATAGACTGTGAAATAATATTACTTAATGGAATCTTTCATTATAGATTGTGAAATAATATTTCTTAATGGAACCTTTCATTATAGAGTGTGAAAAAATATTACTTAATGGAATCTTTCATTATAGAATGTGAAATAACATTACTTAATGGAATCTTTCATTATAGAATGTGAAATAATATTACTTAATGGAACCTTTCATTATAGAATGTGAATAAAGTTACTTAATAGAATCTTTCATTATAGACTGTGATGTAATATTACTTAATGGAACCTTTCATTATAGAATGTGAAATAATATTACCTAATGGAACCTTTCATTATAGACTGTGAAATAGTATTACTTAATGGAATCTTTCATTATAGAATGTGAAATAGTATTACTTAATGGAACCTTTCATTATTTAATGTGAAATAATATTACTTAATGGAATCTTTCATTACACAATGTGAAATAATATCACTTAATGGAACCTTTCATTATAGAATGTGAAATAATATTACTTAATGGAATCTTTCATTATAGACTGTGAAATAATATTACTTAATGGAATCTTTCATTATAGAATGTGAAATAACATTACTTAATGGAACCTTTTATTATAGACTGTGAAATAATATTACTTAATGGAATCTTTCATTACAATGTGAAAAAATATTACTTAATGGAATCTTTTATTATAGACTGTGAAATAATATTACTTAATGGAATATTTCATTATAGAATGTGAAAAAATATTACTTAATGGAAACTTTCATTATAGAATGTGAAATAATATTACTTAATGGAACCTTTCATTATAGACTGTGAAATAATATTACTTAATGGAATATTTCATTATAGAATGTGAAATAATATTACTTAATGGAACCTTTCATTATAGAATGTGAAATAATATTACTTAATAGAATCTTTCATTATAGACTGTGAAATAATATTACTTAATGGAATATTTCATTATAGAATGTGAAATAATATTACTTAATGGAACCTTTAATTATATAATGTGAAATAATATTACTTAATGGAATCTTTCATTATACAATGTGAAATAATATTACTTAATTTAACCTTTCATTACAGAATGTGAAATAATATTACTTAATGGAATCTTTCATTATAGACTGTGAAATAAGATTACTTAATGGAATCTTTCATTATAGAATGTGAAATAATATTTCTTAATGGAACCTTTCATTATAGAATGTGAATAATATTACTTAATGGAATCTTTCATTATACACTGTGAAATAATATTACTTAATGGCACCTTTCATTATAGAATGTGAAATAATATAACTTAATGGAACCTTTCATTATAGACTGGGAAATAATATTACTTAATGGAATCTTTCATTATACAGTGAAATAATATTACTTAATGGAATCTTTCATTATACAATGTGAAATAATATTACTTAATGGAATCTTTCATTATAGAATGTGAAAAAATATTACTTAATGGAATCTTTCATTATACAAAGTGAAATAATATTACTTAATGGAACTTTTCTTTATACAATGTGAAATAATATTACTTAATGGAATCTTTCATTATACACTGTGAAATAATATTACTTAATGGAATCTTTCATTATAGAATGTAAAATAATATTACTTAATGGAACCTTTCATTACAGACTGTGAAATAGTATTACTTAATGGAACCACTCATTATAGACTGTGAAATAATATTACTTAATGGAATCTTTCATTATAGAATGTGAAATAATATTACTTAATGGAACCTTTCATTATAGAATGTGAATAATATTACTTAATGGAATCTTTCATTATACACTGTGAAATAATATTACTTAATGGAACCTTTAATTATAGAATGTGAAATGATATAACTTAATGGAACATTTCATTATAGAATGTGAATAATATTACTTAATGGAATCTTTCATTATACACTGTGAAATAATATTACTTAAAGGAAACTTTCATTATAGAATGTGAAATAATATAACTTAATGGAACCTTTCATTATAGACTGTGAAATAATATTACTTAATGGAATCTTTCATTATACTGTGAAATAATATTACTTAATGGAATCTTTCATTATACAATGTGAAATAATATTACTTATTGGAATGTTTCATTATTGAATGTGAAATAATATTACTTAATGGAATCTTTCATTATACAATGTGAAATAATATTACTTGATGGAATCTTTCATTATAGAATGTGAAATAATATTACTTAATGGAACCTTTCATTATAGAATGTGAAATAATATTACTTAATGGAACCTTTCATTATAGACTTTGAAATAGTATTACTTAATGGAACCATTCATTATAGACTGTGAAATAATATTACCTAATGGAATCATCCATTATAGAATGTGAAATTATTTTACTTAATGGAACCTTTCATTATAGAATGTGAATAAAGTTACTTAATGGAATCTTTCATTATAGACTGTGAAATAATATTACTTAATGGAACCTTTCATTATAGAATGTGAAATAATATTACCTAATGGAACCTTTCATTATAGACTGTGAAAAAGTATTACTTAATGGAATCTTTCATTATAGAATGTGAAATAGTATTACTTAATGGAACCTTTCATTATTTAATGTGAAATAATATTACTTAATGGAATCTTTCATTATAGACTGTGAAATAATATTACTTAATGGAATCTTTCATTATAGAATGTGAAATAATATTACTTAAAGGAACCTTTCATTATAGACTGTGAAATAATATTACTTAATGGAATCTTTCATTCCAATCTGAAATAATATTACTTAATGGAACCTTTCATTATAGAATGTGAAATAATATTACTTAATGGAATCTTTCATTATACAATGTGAAATAATATTACTTAATGGAACCTTTCATTATAGAATGTGAAATAATATTACTTCATAGAATCTTTCATTATAGACTGTGAAATAATATTACTTAATGGAATCTTTCATTATAGAATGTGAAATAATATTACTTAATAGAATCTTTCATTTTAGCCTGTGAAATAATATTACTTAATGGAATATTTCATTATAGAATGTGAAATAATATTACTTAATGGAACCTTTCATTATAGAATGTGAAATAATATTACTTAATAGAATCTTTCAATATAGACTGTGAAATAATATTACTTAATGGAATCTTTCATTATAGAATGTGAAATAATATTACTTAATGGAAACTTTCTTTATAGAATGTGAAATAATATTACTTAATGGAACCATTCATTATTGAATGTGAAATAATATTACTTAATGGAATCTTTCATTATAGAATGTGAAATAATATTACTAAATGGAACCTTTAATTATATAATGTGAAATAATATTTCTTAATGGAATCTTTCATTAAACAATGTGAAATAATATTACTTAATGGAACCTTTCATTATAGAATGTGAAATAATATTACTTAATGGAATCTTTCATTATAGACTGTGAAATAATATTACTTAATGGAATCTTTCATTATAGAATGTGAAATAATATTTCTTAATGGAACCTTTCATTATAGAATGTGAATAATATTACTTAACGGAATCTTTCATTATACACTGTGAAATAATATTACTTATTGGAACCTTTCATTATAGAATGTGAAATAATATAACTTAATGGAACCTTTCATTATAGACTGTGAAATAATATTACATAATAGAATCTTTCATTATACTATGAAATAATATTACTTCATGGAATCTTTCATTATAGAATGTGAAATAATATTACTTAATGGAATCTTTCATTATACAATGTGAAATAATATTACTTAATAGAACCTTTCATTATACAATGTGAAATAATATTACTTATTGGAACCTTTCATTATAGAAAGTGAAACAATATTACTTAATGGAATCTTTCATTATAGAATGTGAAATAATATTACTTAATGGAACCTTTCATTACAGACTGTGAAATAGTATTACTTAATGGAACCATTCATTACAGACTGTGAAATAATATTACTTAATGGAATCTTTCATTATAGACTGTGAAATAATATTACTTAATGGAATCTTTCATTATAGAATGAGAAATAATATTACTTAATGGAACCTTTCATTATAGAATGTGAATAATATTACAAAATGGATTCTTTCATTATACACTGTGAAATAATATTACTTAATGGATCCTTTCATTATAGAATGTGAAATAATATAACTTAATGGAATCTTTCATTATAGACTGTGAAATAATATTTCTTAATGGAATCTTTCATTATACTGTGAAATAATATTACTTAATGGAATCTTTCATTATACAATGTGAAATAATATTACGTAATGGAATCTTTCATTATAGAATGTGAAATAATATTACTTAATGGAATCTTTCATTATACAATGTGAAATAATATTACTTAATGGAATCTTTCATTATTGAATGTGAAATAATATTACTTAATGGAACCTTTCATTATAGAATGTGAAATAATATTACTTAATGGAACCTTTCATTATAGACTTTGAAATAGTATTACTTAATGGAACCATTCATTATAGAATGTGAAATAATATTACTTAATGGAACCTTTCATTATAGACTTTGAAATAGTATAACTTAATGGAACCATTCATTATAGAATGTGAAATAACATTACTTAATGGAATCTTTCATTATGGAGTGTGAAATGATTTTACTTAATGGAACCTTTCATTATAGAATGTGAAATAATATTACTTAATGGAATCTTTCATTATACTGTGAAATAATATTACTTAATGGAATCTTTCATTATAGAATGTGAAATAATATTACTTAAAGGAATCTTTCATTATAGTATGTGAAATAATATTACTTAATGGAACCTTTGATTACAGACTGTGAAATAGTATTACTTAATGGAACCATTCATTATAGACTGTGAAATAATATTACTTAATGGAATCTTTCATTATAGAATGTGAAATAATATTACTTAATGGAACCTTTCATTATAGAATGTAAATAATATTACTTATTGGAATCTTTCATTATACACTGTGAAATAATATTACTTAATGGATCCTTTCATTATTGAATGTGAAATAATATAACTTAATGGAATCTTTCATTATAGACTGTGAAATAATATTACTTAATGGAATCTTTCATTATACTGTGAAATAATATTACTTAATGGAATCTTTCATTATACAATGTGAAAAAATATTACTTAATGGAATCTTTCATTATAGAATGTGAAATAATATTACTTAATGTAATCTTTCATTATACAATGTGAAATAATATTACTTAATGGAATCTTTCATTATAGAATGTGTAATAATATTACTTAATGGAACCTTTCATTATAGAATGTGAAATAATATTACTTAATGGAACCTTTCATTATAGACTTTGAAATAGTATTACTTAATGGAACCATTCATTATAGACTGTGAAATAATATTACCTAATGGAATCTTTCATTATAGAATGTGAAATGATTTTACATAATGGAACCTTTCATTATAGAATGTGAAATAATATTACTTAATGGAATCTTTCATTATACTGTGAAATAATATTACTTAATGGAACTTGTCATTATAGAATGTGAAATAATATTACTTAATGGAATCTTTCATTATAGAATGTGAAATAATATTACTTAATGGAACCTTTAATTATATAATGTGAAATAATATTACTTAATGGAATCTTTCATTATAGAATGTGAAATAATATTACTTAATGGAATATTTCATTATTGAATGTGAAATAATATTACTTAATGGAATATTTCATTATAGACTGTGAAATAATATTACTTAATGGAACCTTTCATTATAGAATGTGAAATAGTATTACCTAATGGAACCTTTCATTATAGACTGAGAAATAATATTACTTAATGGAATCTTTCATTATAGAATGTGAAATAATATTGCTTAATGGAATGTTTCATTATAGAATGTGAAATAATATTACTTAATGGAATCTTTCAATATACAGTGTGAAATAATATTACTTAATGAAACATTTCATTATATAATGTGAAAAAATATTACTTAGTGGAATCTTTCATTATAGAATGTGAAATATTACTTAATGCAATCTTTCATTATAGAATGTGAAATAATATTACTTAATGGAACCTTTCATTATAGACTCTGAAATAATATTACTTAATGGAATCTTTCATTATACTGTGAAATAATATTACTTAATGGAATCTTTCATTATACAATGTGAAATAATATTACTTAATGGAATCTTTCATTATAGAATGTGAAATAATATTACTTAATGGAACTTTTCATTATAGAATGTGAAATAATATTACTTAATGGAACCTTTCATTATAGAATGTGAATAATATTACTTAATGGAATCTTTCATTATACACTGTGAAATAATATTACTTAATGGAACCTTTCATTATAGAATGTGAAATAATATAACTTAATTTAACCTTTCATTATAGACTGTGAAATAATATTACTTAATGGAATCTTTCATTATACTGTGAAATAATATTACTTAATGGAATCTTTCATTATACAATGTGAAATAATATTACTTAATGGAATCTTTCATTATAGAATGTGAAATAATATTACTTAATGGAATCTTTCATTATACAATGTGAAATAATATTACATAATGGAATCTTTCATTATAGAATGTGAAATAATATTACTTAATGGAACCTTTTATTATAGAATGTGAAATAATATTACTTAATGGAACCTTTCATTATAGACATTGAAATAGTATTACTTAATGGAACCATTCATTATAGACTGTGAAATAATATTAACTAATGGAATCTTTCATTATAGAATGTGAAATGATTTTACTTAATGGAACCTTTCATTATAGAATGTGAAATAATATTACTTAATGGAATATTTCATTATACTGTGAAATAATATTACTTAATGGAACTTTTCATTATAGAATGTGAAATAATATTACTTAATGGAATCTTTCATTATAGAATGTGAAATAATATTACTTAATGGAACCTTTAATTATATAATGTGAAATAATATTACTTAATGGAATCTTTCAATTTAGAATGTGAAATAATATTACTTAATGGAATATTTCGTTATTGAATGTGAAATAATATTACATAATGGAATATTTCATTATTGAATGTGAAATAATATTACTTAATGGAATCTTTCATTATAGAATGTGAAATAATATTACTTAATAGAATCTTTCATTATAGAATGTGAAATAATATTACTTAATGGAACCTTTCATTATAGAATGTGAAATAATATTACTTAATGGAATCTTTCATTATAGAATGTGAAATAATATTACTTAATGGAACCTTTCATTATAGAATGTGAAATAATATTACTTAATGGAATCTTTCATTATACAATGTGAAATAATATTACTTAATGGAATCTTTCATTATAGAATGTGAAATAATATTACTTAATGGAATCTTTCATTATACAATGTGAAATAATATTACATAATGGAATCTTTCATTATAGAATGTGAAATAATATTACTTAATGGAACCTTTCATTATAGAATGTGAAATAATATTACTTAATGGAACCTTTCATTATAGACATTGAAATAGTATTACTTAATGGAACCATTCATTATAGACTGTGAAATAATATTACCTAATGGAATCTTTCATTATAGAATGTGAACTGATTTTACTTAATGGAACCTTTCATTATAGAATGTGAAATAATATTACTTAATGGAATCTTTCATTATACTGTGAAATAATATTACTTAATGGAACTTTTCATTATAGAATGTGAAAAAATATTACTTAATGGAATCTTTCATTATAGAATGTGAAATAATATTACTTAATGGAACCTTTAATTATATAATGTGAAATAATATTACTTAATGGAATCTTTCATTATAGAATGTGAAATAATATTACTTAATGGAATATTTCATTATTGAATGTGAAATAATATTACATAATGGAATATTTCATTATAGAATGTGAAATAATATTACTTAATGAAATCTTTCATTATAGACTGTGAAATAATATTACTTAATGGAACCTTTCATTTTAGAATGTGAAATAATATTACTTAATGGAATCTTTCATTATAGAATGTGAAATAATATTACTTAATGGAACCTTTCATTATAGAATGTGAAATAATATTACTTAATGGAATCTTTCATTATAGAATGTGAAATAATATTACTTAATGGAACCATTCATTATAGAATGTGAAAAAATATTACTTAATGGAACCATTCATTATAGAATGTGAAATAATATTACTTAATGGAATCTTTCATTATAGAATGTGAAATAATATTACTTTTTGGAACCATTCATTATACTGTGAAATAATATTATTTAATGGAATCTTTCATTGTACAATGTGAAATAATATTTCTTAATGGAATCTGTCATTATAGAATATGACGTAATATTACTTAATGGAACCTTTCATTATAGAATGTGAAATAATATTACTTAATGGAACCTTTCATTATAGAATGTGAAATAATATTACTTAATGGAATCTTTCATTATAGAATGTGAAATAATATTACTTAATGGAACCTTTCATTGTACAATGTGAAATAATATTACTTAATGGAACCTTTCATTATAGACTGTGAAATAATATTACTTAATGGAACCCTTCATTATAGACTGTGAAATAATATTACTTCATGGAACCTTTCATTATAGAATGTGAAATAATATTACTTAATGGAACCTTTCATTATATAATGTGAAATAATATTACTTAATGGAATCTTTCATTATAGAATGTGAAATAATATTACTTAATGGAATCTTTCATTATAGACTGTGAAATAATATTACTGAATGGAATCTATCATTATAGAATGTGAAATAATATTACTTAATGGAACCTTTTTATTATAGACTGTGAAATAATATTACTTAATGGAATCTTTCATTATAGAATGTGAAATAATATTACTTAATGGAATTTTTCATTATAGAATGTGAAATAGTATTACTTAATGGAACCTTTCATTATTTAATGTGAAATAATATTACTTAATGGAATCTTTCATTATACAATGTGACATAATATCACTTAATGGAACCTTTCATTATAGAATGTGAAATAATATTACTTAATGGAATCTTTCATTATAGACTGTGAAATAATATTACTTAATGGAATCTTTCATTATAGAACGTGAAATAATATTACTTAATGGAACCTTTCATTATAGACTGTGAAATAATATTACTTAATGGAATCTTTCATTACAATGTGAAATAATATTACTTAATGGAACCTTTCATTATAGAATGTGAAATAATATTACTTAATGGAATCTTTCATTATACAATGTGAAATAATATTACTTAATGGAACCTTTCATTATAGAATGTGAAATAATATTACTTAATAGAATCTTTCATTATAGACTGTGAAATAATATTACTTAATGGAATTTTTCATTATAGAATGTGAAATAATATTACTTAATGGAACCTTTCATTATAGACTGTGAAATAATATTACTTAATGGAATCTTTCATTGTACACTTTGAAATAATATTACTTAATGGAATCTTTCATTATAGAATGTGAAATAATGTTACTTAATGGAACCTTTCATTATAGACTGTGAAATAATATTACTTAATGGAATCTTTCATTATAGAATGTGAAATAATATTGCTTAATGGAATCTTTCATTATAGAATGTGAAATAATATTACTTAATGGAATCTTTCAATATACAGTGTTAAATATTATTACTTAATGGAACCTTTCATTATAGACTGTGAAATAATATTACTTAATGGAATCTTTCATTATTGAATGTGAAATAATATTACTTAATGGAATCTTTCATTATAGAATGTGAAATAGTATTACTTAATGGAATCTTTCATTATAGAATGTGAAATAATATTTTTTAATGGAATCTTTCATTATAGACTGTGAAATAATATTACTTAATGGAACCTTTCATTATAGAATGTGAAATAATATTACTTAATGGAATCTTTCATTATAGAATGTGAAATAATATTACTTAATGGAACCTTTCATTATAGACTGTGAAATAATATTACTTAATGGAATCTTTCATTATAGACTGTGAAATAATAATACTTAATGGAACCTTTCATTATAGACTGTGAAATAGTATTACTTAATGGAATCTTTCATTACAGAATGTGAAATAGTATTACTTAATGGAACCTTTCATTATTTAATGTGAAATAATATTACTTAATGGAATCTTTCATTACACAATGTGAAATAATATCACTTAATGGAACCTTTCATTATAGAATGTGAAATAATATTACTTAATGGAATCTTTCATTATAGACTGTGAAATAATATTACTTAATGGAATCTTTCATTTTAGAATGTGAAATAATATTACTTAATGGAACCTTTCATTATAGACTGTGAAATAATATTACTTAATGGAATCTTTCATTACAATGTGAAATAATATTACTTAATGGAACCTTTCATTATAGAATGTGAAATAATATTACTTAATGGAATCTTTCATTATACAATGTGAAATAATATTACTTAATGGAACCTTTCATTATAGAATGTGAAATAATATTACTTAATAGAATCTTTCATTATATAATTGAATTTTGTAGCAGAACGAATAATAGAATACTTCACAAATACGCTGCGTGAAAACAAATTGACTTATCTAAGACGCAAGAAAAATAACAGAGTGGGGACTAACAGTAAAGGAGCACGGGGCAACAATTCAAAATGTGGCAGCGTTAGAACTAATACTAAAATTCCCAATATCGGTAATGACGATAACAGGCGAGATATTATACGAACCGAAATATAAATCGAGAGGAGCTCCAATCAAAATTATTGACCATAATGAACACTCATGGACACCTGCGGTACCAATATTTCCGCGGGATAGAACCATAAAATATATACCCCCAGAGTTCTCCGGAGAAGAGAAACTATTTGATTTTATTCACTAATTGAGTAAAAACGATCCTGTGTCAGTGTGGTTACTTAACTCCGAGGGTAGATTCGATCAATTTGTAAGACCCAATGGAGAATTATACCGCAATGAAGCCCTCCATGAGGCGATGAAAAAAATAACTAGTAGTTTCTCAAAGAGTTTCGACGACGAACAATTACTAACAAACTGTTCTACAATTCCGTCGGTTGCAACTCATTTTGTGAGAAAGAGAAACACATGGAAACCAACGCGAAGTGAGTTTCTCACAGACATCAAATCAAGTTGTATAGAATTTAACCACGGTGGATTATGGAATACAAAATACGACCGTGAACATATTATTTCAGTTGATATAGTCGCGTGTTATCCTGCGAGTGTTCTCGGGTACGGAGAATGCGCTGAATACTTCAAGCAATTTGGATATCCCGCACACGAGATGGCCCGTGTTTCGATTATTGGGCCACTGCCTGATTTTGAATTAACTGGATTCGCTCGTGTGGTATCATTTGAATTGGCTACAGGACTTCATCAGTGTTGTTATGTTTGGATTGGTAGACGAATCTCTGAAAAACACTGGATGCCAATAGTGCTGTTACGGTATATGATTGATTGTAGAATGCTGATATCGCTGATTGTCAGTGAAGCGATTATATTATATCGAGCTCAGACTGAAGTCTGGTTACCACAACCCAATCTAGATAGTACAATCAGCGAACAACGAAAACAGTTTCCCGATCTTGACGAAGAATATATCGCGAAATGGTCCAAACAATTAATTGAAGTTAGAAATAAAGACGCAAGGGATCTTGGTAGAAGAATAATCGGTAAATTTACTCAAGGTGGAAAATACGACAATACAACATTTTCTTCACGGTTGATTATAGATAGCGTTGAGTACGATTTTATAATTGCGGAAGTAACGAGTAAAGGTATATATGTCGATCGTAAAGACGCTTTCTTGTCCGATGGAACCAAATTGGGTACAATTATTACTTACAACGATGGATATAGTCTTCAGTATCCACATTTGAGGGCGTCTATGCTGGTTTATGCTTCTATCAATTTATTTTCGATGATAAATAGATTTTCTGACACCGAAGTTAGTGTAGCCACTGATTCATTTTATATAGACGCGAAACATCGAGAAGCAGTAGCTGAATTCACTACTTCTGACGAAAGCTGGGGATCATGGAGAATTAAGCGGGAAATAATGCGTGACTATTCCAATCAGCAGATGTTACGATTGAAGATAAATATTTGAAAAATGATCAGATATCAGAACAATCTAATGCACCGCAGATATCTGATCCAATATGTAGATATAAAACCAGCTACCTAAACGGCTGTGGCGGGTCAGGAAAGACGACTCGTGCGATTGAATTACTTCGTGGGAATTCAAATATGATTGTATTAACACCAACCCACAGACTTGCCAGAGAGATGAAACAACGAGGAATTAATGCCTGTACTTATCATAGTTTCTTTCGATGGAAAGGTGACGAATGGACTCCTGATCGAATGGGTGAAAAATTTATTACTGAAGTCATTATTTGGGATGAGATATGCACGGTGTCATTAGATGTATTGCAAAAATTTCTCGATTGGTTATTGCCAGCGAATACAAAAGTCGTCATGTGCGGCGATCATGGCCAACCACCACCATTTGTCGGTTTATCCCCACATCATTGGCTAAAGAATTTTGTAGACTATTATGAAGAAATTAGTACTGATCATAGAGCACTCGATGAACAATTGCGCGAGTTCAAAAAACTAATCAGATTACAATCTGATAGAATCCAATGTGACATAGCACGTGAAATAATTTCAGAAACCCCATTAAATGACTTCTGGGAAGTGTGGAGAGCAGACGATTTGATAGTGGCAAGTAGAAAGATAGTCAGAGATACACTTCAGATGAAGTTATTTGAATTGCATAAAGAAAAATTTGCAACACTTCCAGTACCGTTGTGTTATAGGCCTTCGGATACAGAAAACAGAATATTGAAGCTTATATTCCAGGACAGGATGAAAAGCAGAATTTAGTGTTAAATGATATTGTGTTGGTTGATATCAGCGTAGTCGAAGATGTATTACGCGATAATAAATCCCCATGGACGCTAGGTTACGCAGCGACGATACATTCTTTACAGGGATTGACTATATCAGATACAATTGTTTGGATGGTGGATAATCACATCGACTGGTCAAATTTAGTCTATCTCGCAGTGTCCAGAGTACGAAGAATAAATCAACTTCGAAGAGTTGTTTTAGATGATAATAACACTACAATCAATGATATTGTCAACGATGACATAATCAGAAAAAACTATCCGGCTATAAACAACAGGATAAAACAAATAACAGAGAATTTGATATTGATGCTGAATTAATAACTAAACTGAAGCAACAACAGAATAATCACTACGCGAGTTGCAATTGTATAATGCGTTGGTGCTGGTCGGATAAAGAACCTCGCCAATTTACCGTAGATAGAAAGAATAGCAGCATTGGTCATACCAGCGATAATGTGATGTTGACTTGTCTTGAGTGCAACAAACGTAGAGGCGCTAGTTAAGACCACACGGCGGTAATTGAGTATCCTCGGGTATCACTTGTAGTTGTTCACGAATAAATCCTCGCTGAGGAGCGGTCAAATCCAGTCTATATATTGCTGGTCTACCCGTGGATCGTGTTATGCCGGATATTTTATGCACGGTAATACTCCAAATAGGATCAGTAGCTCTTTTTTTGCCACCTTCGAGCTCTCCTGGTTCATATAAATATCTTACAGTGACATTACCGAGTATTGGTTGTTTTGAAAAATCTTTTTGTGGTTTAACAGGAATCTACTTCTTTTTAATCGCGTTGTTAGGTTTCATATTAATTGTTCGAGTAATCTCATTATTTAGCACGGTAATTACGCCTGGTTATCTCTTGACCAATTCACGAGATCGTTTATCCTGAATAAATTCCTTCGCGTATTGATATCCAAATAACTGCTCAGCAAGTGTACGATTAAATCGTTCATCAATTGACTGATCGCGATGTAGTGCAGTATGCCCTCGTCTGATGGTGACATTATGATGCTTCATTGTTGATAACACTGCACCCTGAAATTCCTTGCCAGGATCAACTTGTAATAGATTTGGCCAACGCAGAGGACCCCTTCGATAAATCCTTTCAAATGCAGAAGCTACTTCAATTGATGATTTTGTTTTTATTGGCTCTGCTTGGTTGTATCGACTCGCAACATCCACTACGGTTAGCGCATACTTGTAAACACCATCATGCGGCAGAAATAATATATCAGCCTGATGAACCTCATTAGGAACGGTCACGTCAAAATGCGAGTAGTTAATTCGTTTAGGCGGTGGCAGATAAATTTTCCATATAGCCTGTTTCGATAACCAATCCACTGCAGTGGTATATTTCACCTTCGCGGCGCTAGCGAGTTTACCGATTGCTGCTTTGCCCCTCCAGTATCCTTTGGAGAATAATAATAGATTCCATGTTGTTATTAATTACCGGCACCTGCCATCAATTTACCTTTCATAGCCGATTTTACTAACCATGAAGCCAATTTGTTTTGAAAGATTTATGAGTGATAGAATCCAACGCATGAATTAATTTTACATCTGCGAGATGTCTCTGTTGCAGATTGCTGCTTTTATAAGCATCATCATGAGCATGACACGCCTTATCAATAGCATTTATTGGATATTCAATGGGTTTGGGTTGGTTATGATCATCGAGTCTGATATCGAGTCTAGTCCCGGGTCCACAATAACTATGCGCTGGAAGGTTTTTTTCTCCTGGATACTTCGCCCATGGTGTTCCCGAGAGTTTAGTTAGCTTGGCTGCAATATCCCCTCCTCGTTTTTTTTAAATCCTTGGAAACAAATCTAATTTTTTTTGTACCACATTGTACACACTTACAGAAAGTGCTAATCTGTTATTGCTAGTTGTAATGGTAGTCAAGTCATCTGTACCAGTACGCTTCTTACATTTCACACAATATAGAGCCATAATATATTTATAATAACATGAATGTAATTGATTATTCAGCTACCCGACGACGGGAACCTATTAAACACCATGCGATGTTGCCGAATTCAATTAGAATGATTATAATCGGATCATCTGGAAGTGGCAAGACACAATTGTTACTTAATTTAATAACGAGATGGATGAAATGGGACAAGTTGTATTTGATAGCTCCAAGTCTAGATGATCAGCGATGTTACAATGTGTTAAAAGATTTTAACGACAAAGCGGTAGAAGAATCCGGCGAGGATATTATTGAGTTTATAACCGATATCGATGAAGCACCGAGCATTGATGATATTGATGGAGATATTAACAATTTAGTCGTATATGATGATATCATGTGAGACAATCAAAAGAATCCCGCTAGAATATTTTCCAGAGGTAGGCATAAAAAACTGACGTGATATATGTCACTCAACGATACACACATATACCAAAAGTGATCAGAGATAACTGCAATATTCTTGCTGTATTCAACGGAGTTGATACACATACTCTTAGAAATATTTGGCAAACTTTGTGCGGCGGTGATATGGATCATAATCAATTTAGAAATTTCTTTAGTCAAGCTCAGTCAATCCCACATGGATTTGTGACGATAAATTTATCAGATCCTCGAACGCGATATCGTGTCGGACTTGATAAGATATTCGGTTAAAATCGTTTACTGAATCTCGTAAAGAATTGTTAACCCATAGCAGCAGAGAGGGTGAATTCCAACGACAATGACGTCTTTTTTTCTTGTCAAATGGACCCCTACGAGGAAGCGTTAGTTTGACGAATCGACCCTTCTATTATATATTTACTAGGAAGTCTCAGTTTGTCAAATAGACCTTTTTATTAAATATTAACGAGAAGGAAGCCTCGTTGACGCCTACAAAGTTGGTCTGTCCACCGTCTTTGCTGCTGAAGTATATTATGACCAGGCTGTGAAGAGAAGATCATAATGTTCCATTGTCTTTTGAACACGCTAAACATTAATAATGATATAAAATGGTATTATCAAACAACATTTGTATCTAACACAGATGTTTGAAAGTACATTTTAATTTGATTAAACTAAACTTGAATTTCTATATTTGGAAACTTTAACATGAATATCTAACGTTTGTATATCACTTGTGTGTTCGTCCTTGACTTACCCTTAAACCTCGCATCGCTGCCGTGTAGGCTATTACTCGACATGCAATAAATAACAAACAGAAAGATATGATACACTAAGCAAAGAAGCTCCATCAATATGAGGGGCAACTGATCGTTGCTAAAGAAAGAGTAATAATAAATACTTACTGGCAAGTTGTCTTAAATGCATTAGCAATAAGCAAAAGTTCGTAACGGCAATATATATATACATATATGTATATATATATATATATATATATATATATATATATATATATATATATATATATATATATATATATATATATATATATATATATATATATATATTGTTATTATACTTAATTTATATTGTGTAATTGACTTTTGTCCATAACCGAGGGTAAGAGTTGTGGGTAGATTAGTAATTTCTTTTTTTATAATGAACAACTTAATGTATAGATAATATTGCTCACAAGATCATTATAACTTCCCGTTAAACATGTTTTTTTCAAAATGTTAATTCAAGTTCAAGTATACATAAAGAAATTTAAGCCAGATGTATATAATAATGATTGGGAAATGACTCTAATCCTGGCTCTGATATTGTGTCCTTACTTTATATATAAATATTTTTTTTGCTTCAGGATTACTCGTTCCATGCCTTTAACATTAGTTTGTGGAATATTTTGTAGCTGGGTTCAGTTTTAATTGAGAGGATTATTTCAATTTTAATTAACGGTGAAGACTCAAGCTCTAGATTGAAAGCAGAGAGAGAGAGAGAGAGAGAGAGAGACAGACAGAGCTGAATTGATAAAGGTGAACTGAAAACTGACAATCCGTATCACATAAAGAGATTGACATACATTCAAACATGTAGATGATTTTAAATAGTCTGTTTTAAAAATACTTTTCTTTACAAGAAAAGCACGAAATTGATGATAATATGCATGCACGTATATGCAATCTTTTGCATTTCTGTATTACTGATCGTGTGTAACAATGTAAATAAATCGTATGGAAGAAAGGTGTATATCTGACATTATAAAAGCATCGGTTCCTTTTAATTACTTTGTGCAAGCTGATTAGCAAAGCTTTCATTCGGCTCAAATTATGTTTTTTGTTATTTCATTGATCTCAAAACACTGTTTATTTTATTTTTTATGAGAGAGATTCTGCTTTTTCTCTTGTTTTTATCCTATTTTATTTCAGATAGAAAATAAATGTATGAGTGACACAGAGGGAATAACACATTTCCTACTGCTGACACCATATTTTTATATGTGCTGATACATCATATGTGAATCAGAATCTAATATCGCCATATTTAACTTATTTTATACAGATGAGTCTAATACTTAAAAACTATTTTCTCTTTTCCAGGGAACCCCACAATTCAGTCTCGAAACTCTATATTCACTGGAGAAATAGGTCAGTATGTTAACATATCAATACCATTCTACAGTGATCCAGCTATTGAATTTTCATACATCCAGAAAAATGGCACACCTCTGTCAAACGCAAGCAATATCACAACGTATTTACTCCCTGAAGATATTAACTTCCAGATGCATGGCAAAACGGTTCAGTTGGAGGCTCAATTGGCTCACATCGTCGTTCAGAATGTATCACAGAATGATTTTGACAACTACACACTTATGCTGAGGAATCATATTGGCCAGACAGAGTTTACATTCCAGCTGAAGTCGGATGGTAAGTTGTTTAATATATTTCTTACAAATAGCAGCAGAGAGGGTGAACCCTACAACTTTATAGAGGCGTCGATTCGATGATCAGAGGCTTCTACCAAATAGTAAAAAAAATGACGTCTATTCGATAAAATAAGATTTCCTTATATACGCCAACGTCGTTGTCATCCACCCTCTCTGCTGCTACAGGTTAACCAGATATTTGATCCAGTCCGATACGATATCGTGTTCGAGGATCATGTAAATTTATTGTTATAAATCCATACGGGGTTGACAGAGCGTTACTAAAGAAATTTTTAAATTGATTGAAGTCCATATCAGAGCACCATGTCTGCCAAATATTTCGTAACGTATGTGTATCAACGCCGTTAAACACAGCAAGAATATTACAGTTATCTTTGATCACTTTTGGAATCTGAGTGTATCGTTGAGTGACATATATCACGTCGGTGTTTTTATGCCTGCCTCAGGAAAAGATCCTAGCAGGATTTTTTTGATTGTCTAACATCACATCGTCGTATACGACTATATTATTAATGTTCCCATCAAGGTCATCCACGGATGGTGCCTCGTCAATATCAGTTATAAAATCAATGGCGTTCTCACCCTTAATTTCTGATGCATTCTCGTTAAAATCCTTTAACACTTCATAACATCGTTGATCATCTACGCTAGGGGCAATTAAATACAACTTATCCCACTTCATCCATCTCATTATTAAATTGAGTAACAATTGCGTCTTGCCGGATCCAGATGGCCCGATTATAATCATCCGGATAGAGTTTGGTAGCGCTGCATGATGCTTAACTGGTTCTCTTGTTTTAGTCGCTGAAAAATCAATTATATCCATATCTCTATACATAAAAAATGAATCTATATTGTGTGAAGTGTAAAACGCGTACTGGCACAAATGATGTGGCGACGATTACAACTAGCAATAACAGATCAGCACTTACTGGTAGATGTGCAACATGTGGTATAAAAAAATTTAGATTTATTTCTACAAAATCAAAGACTTTACAATTTGGAGATGTTTTAAAAAAAAACGAGGAGGTGATATCGCAGCCAAATTGGCAAAACTCCCTGGAACCCCATGGGCAAAGTACCCCGGAGAAAAGCACCTTCCAGGATATAGCTACTGTGGCCCCGGAACACGATTAGATATCAGACTTGATGATCAAAATCAACCCAGATCCGGCGAGTATCCGATAAACGCCATTGATAAGGCGTGTCACGCTCATGATGTTGCATATAAAAGCAGCAATGTGCAACACAGGCATCTCGCAGATGTGAAATTAATTCATGCGTTAAATGCTATTCCTGATAAATCTTTCAAAGAAAAATTGGCTTCGTGGTTGGTAAAATCAGCTATGAAAGGCAAATTGATGATGGGTGCTGGTAATTAATAATATGGAATCTATTTATTATTCTCCAAAAGGATACTGGAGGGGTAACGCTGCAATCAATAAACTCGCCAACGCCGCAAAAGTGAAAAAGTCTACTGCGGCTAATTGGTTATCCAAACAGGCACTATGGCAGATTTATCTACCACCGCCTAAACAAATCAATTTTTCGCATTTTGATGTTACCGGACCCAATGAAGTTCATCAAGCTGATTTATTGTTTTTACTACATGACAACGGTTACAAATACGCGCTAACCGTAGTTGACGTTGCGAGTCGATACAAACAAGCAGAACCGCTAAAAACAAAGTCAGCTACTTCAGTAGCTTCTGCATTTGTAAAGATTTATCGAAAGGATCCTCTGCGTTGGCCGAATCTGTTACAAGTTGATCCTGGCAAGGAATTTCAGGGTGCAGTGTTATCAGCGATGAAACATCATAATGTCACCATCAGACGAGGGCATACTGCGCTACATCGCGATCAAGCAATTGTTGAACGATTTAATCGGACTCTTGCTGAGCGGTTATTTGGATATCAATACGCGAAGGAGTTTATTCAGGATAAAAGATCCCGTGAATGGGTTAAGAGATTACCAGCTGTGATTACCGCGCTCAATAACGAGATTACTCGAACAATTAACATGAAACCTGTCAACGCGATTAAGAAAGCGTCCATACCAAAAATGGAAATCCAAGGAATTTCACAAAAAGATTTCAAAGAACCAATTCTTGGTAGTAATGTCACTGTGAGATATTTATACGAACCAGGAGAGCTTGAAGGTGGCAGAAAAAGGGCTACTGATCCTATTTGGAGTGTTACTGCACACAAGATATCTACTATAACACGATCAACTGGTAGACCTCCAATATATAAACTGGATTCAACTGCCCCTCAGCGGGGTTTTACACGCGAACAATTACAAGTGATTCCTGACGATACTCAATTGCCACCTCATGGTCTTAACTAGCACCCCTTCGTCTGTTGCACTCAAGACAAGTCAGCATAACATTATCGTTGGTATGACCAATGTTGCTATTCTTTCTGTCTACGGTAAATTGGCGAGGATCTTTATCCGAATACTGCCAACGCATTATACAATTGCAACTCGCGCAGTGATTATTCTGTTGTTGTTTCAGCGTAATTATTAATTTAGCATCAATGTCAAATTCTCTATTATTTTTTTTATCCTGTTGTTTATAACCCGAGAGTTTTTTTATTAATGATGCTAGCATCATCCATTGTAGTGTCATCATCGTCACCAATGATTTCATCATCGAAAACAACTCTTCGAAGTTGATTTAATCTCCTCACTCTGGATACTGCAAGATAGACTAAATTCGACCATTCGATGCGATTATCTACCATCCAAACAATTGTATCCGATATAGTCAATCCCTGTGAAGAATGTATCGTCGCTGCGTATCCTAGCGTCCACGGGGATTTATTAGCACGCAATGCATCTTCAACGACGCTGATATCAACCAGCACAATATCATTTAACACGAGAATCTGCTTTTCACTCTTCCCTGGAATATCAACTTCAATATTCTGCTTTCGTGTATCCGAAGGCCTATAACACAACGGTACTGGAAGTGTTGCAAATTTTTCTTTATGCGTTTCAAATAACTTCATCTGAAGTGTGTCTCTGACTATTTTTCTACTTGCTACTATCAAATCATTTAGTCTCCACGTTTCCCAAAAATCATTCATGGGAGTTTCTGAAATTATTTCACGCGCTATTTCACATTGGATTTTATCCGGCTGTAATCTAATCAGTGCTTTGAACTCGCGTAATTGTTCATCAAGTGATCTAAAATCATAAGTAATTTCTTCATAGTAGTCTACAAAACCCTTTAGCCATTCATGTGGAGATGCACCGACAAATTGTGGTGGTTGACCGTGATCACCGCACATGACGACTTTTGTGTTTTTGTTTAACAACCATTCAAGAAATGTTTGTAATATTTTCAACGATACCGTGCATATTTCATCCCAAATTATGATTTCAGGAATGAATTTATCGCCCATTCGATCAGGGGTCCATTCATCGCCTTTCCATCGAAAGAAACTGTGATAAGTACAGGCATTTACCCCTCGCTGTATCATCTCTCTGGCGAGTCTGTGAGTCGGTGTTAACACAATCATATTTGACCGACGATATAATTCAATTGCACGAGTTGTCTTTCCTGACCCACCACAACCGTTTAAATAAACTGTCTTGTATCTACATATTGGATCAGATACCGGTGGTGCATTAGGAAATTCTGATTGAATCTTATCACACTTTAAGTACTTTTCATCCATGGTAACATCTGCCGATTCACAATACTCATGTAGTTTTTCCTTTTTAAATCGCCAACGTCCCCACGCTTCCTCCTGGGATGTGAATTTAGCTACATCTGATTTGTATTTCTCGTGGATATAAATAGAATCAGTGGCTACTCTAACTGCGTTATTAGGAAATCTATTTATCATCGAAAAAAATTTGATAGAAACATAAGCTAGCATAGAACTTCTCAGATGTGTATATTGTTTAATATATCCATCATAATAGGTAACAACCGTACCCAATTTCTCACCATTGGATAGAAAAGCGTCTTTACGATTTACAAGTTTTCCCTTTTTCGTTAAATCCGTTACAATAAAATCGTATTCAGCGACGTCTATGATCAACCGCGAGGAATATTTTGCATTGTCGTATCTTCCACCCTGGGTAAATTTACCGATTATTCTTCGTCCAAAATCTTTTGCTTGTTCTTTTTTAATTTCAAATAACTTCTTAGACCAATTCATGACTTCTTCCTCGCTGAAATCTGGAAACTGTTTTCGCTGTTCGCTAATTATACGATCTAGATCGGGTTGTGATAGCCAAACTTCTTTCTGAGCTCGATAGCATATAATAGCTTCGGAAACAATCAACGATTGTAACATCTCACAATCAATCATATATCGTAGTAACACTATTGGCATCCAGGCCTTTTCAGATATATGTCTACCAAGCCAAACATAACTACACGGATGTAACCCTGTAGCGAGTTCAAATGATATCACACGAGCGAATCCGGTTAAATCAAAATCAGGTAATGGCCCATTAATCGCAACACGAGTCATTTCATGCGTGGGGTGTCCAAATCGTTTAAAGTATTCAGCGGCTTCTCCATATCCAAGAGAACTCCCTGGATAACACGCAGCTATATCAATTGAAATCATACCATCACGTGAGTATTTTGTATTCCACAGTCCTCCATGACTAAATTTGACGCAACTCAATTTAACATCCTCGAGAAAATCACTTCGTGTTGGACGCCATGAGTTTTTTTCTCTTGCGAAGTGAGCTACCACTGATGGAATAGTATAACTATCCGTGAGTAGTTTTTCATGGAAACTCTCCGGTGAAAAATCATTAGCGATTTTTCTCATTCTGTTATCTAATTCTTCAACGCGATATAATTCACCATTTGGTCTTACAAATTGATCAAATCCTATTTCGGGATCTTCATCACTTCTAAGTAACCACACTGACACAGGATCATCATTACACAACGCATGAATAGCATCGAATAATTTCTCATTATAAAAAACAACTCCGACGAACTCCCCGGATAATTCCGGGGGGATATATCTCACGGTTCTATCTCGTGGAAATATTGTTACTGCAGGTGTCCACGCCTGTTCGTTATGATCAATAATTTGTATTGGAGCTCCATTTTTGTTATATTTCGGTTCGTATAAAACTTCTCCGGTTATCGTCATTACTGATATTGGGAATCTTAATGATGTTTCTAATTTAGCTATATCAGAAATCTTTGCACCGTGCTGTTTCACTGTCAGTTCCCATTCGGTTATTTTCCTACGTCGCAGATCAGTTAGTTTATTTCCTCGGGATGCATTTGTGAAGTGTTCCATTACCCGTGTTGCTACACAATTCAGTGAACTAGAATATTTCATAGGAGCTAGTTTTGCGATATCGGGTTTATCATTTAGCGGGTATATCCCATATACGATTGCTGTTACAGGATAAGATCTCTCGTAGTATGGTTTGTCGATTCCATTTAGAATTCCTGGTTTGGAATCTCTACTCACAATGACAGTTTTTTATCCTTGAGGATTGGTTCAAATTTATCCTTGATAATCCATTTGCCTTCGACTTCGATAATGAATTTTATTCTGAAAAAATACTTCTGTTTGAAATCCTTTGGATTTCCATCTTTAGATTTCCACCCCGTTGGCTCGCCAAGGTGTGAAATTATCTCAGCTGCTCTTTCATCGTTCATAGTAGCATCGATGTTAGGTACATTGACATCCTCGTGTATAATTCGAAATGTCGACCAACAGTATGCTGCACCGTCTCGGTAGAATTCATTAAAACACTCCTTGATTTTACTTAGTATAGTTCTGTCACCGATTAGACGTTTTTGGTGTATCAGAGACTCTATCGAGATTGAATTTAGTATTTCTCCAAGGTTCGATTTTCGATAATCTCTTGAACTCTTCCATGTTATAATTAAAACAAGTATTTAAATAGAAAAATATAGTATAATGAATCACTGCAAGTGGCTTATGATTGGATCAACAACCCCGTGTAACAAATCATGCAGAAGCGAATTCTGTGGGCATCATTTACAAAGCGTTCGGCGAGGAAGTTTTGGTCCTCTCCCATGCCTCCAATGTGGTGCTGGGGTAAGGGGAAAATCACAATTATGTCTCAGTTGCGGCGGCAAACGATACAGGGAACTAAAACGCTATTATGACAAACGAATAAAAAATGCAGTCATTGACCCCAACGACCTTGATAAAGTCAGGGACAAAATCATAAAAAACCCTCAAGACTACATTGATAGACTTATAATTAAAGCAAATAATAAATTAGACAAATAGTATTATTATACAAATGAGCCAAGATTTCAGACCTCACCCAGTGCTTGTTAATTATGAAGCATCCCGTGATGGTGTTATTAGAAATTGCTTACTAAAAAAACCGGTTGGACGGGTTAATAATAGAGGATACTTGACGTTTACAGCTGGGAAAAAGAGATATTATTGTCATCGATTCGTATACGAATGTCACAACGGATTGATCAAAGATGGCCTTGTTATTGATCATATCAATAATAACAAGGCTGATAATTGTCTTGAGAATCTTCAAGCCGTCTCACAAAGTCAGAATGAAAAAAGGGGCGGGACAGGGACCTGTAAGTCAGTTGGAAAGAGATCCGTCAAATCATTTGATACAGAAACCAACGAGGAGAAAATATTTCAGTCAATAAATGAAGCCAGTAGATATTTCGATATTTGTAGTCCTTCAGTACAAAGAGTAGCAGAAGGAATTCAAAAATTAACTCTGTCAAAGAAAAATGATCATAAAATAAAATTTTCATATATCAAGGGGGATAAATCGTTCAATAATAAAGTATCATGACAGAGTTACGTCCCCCAAGCTCTGTTTGGAGTTCAATTACTACTACGTGCACAAAGGATACAATTTTCATATATCAAGGGAGATAAATCGTACAATAATAAAATAGCATGACAGAGTTACTTCCCCCAAGCTCTGCTTGGAGTCCAATTAATATTACGATTAATTAATCATTTTACGATGAAACCAATGAAATACACGCTGTTATCTAACAACTATATTCTTTTGTTTAATGTTTTATTCAAATATTTTGTCTCATTTAAATGTTGTGAAACAGCATTAATAAGTAATTCAAGGAAATAAAATAACACACTCGTGAATCAACGCTGCTGTATTAGTCACCTTATACAGCAGCGTTGATTATGAAAGGTAGAAAGCTGGGGCTTTCGAAGGCCAATGCGACCGATCAAAACTAACCAACGCCATTAACCCGGGCGTGTGGTTGTCTTTTGTTCACAATCATGCAACCGGGTTAATTTAATTGGGTTGCTTTTGATTGGTTGGTTGGCCGTAGAAAATCCGCCCCGTCGTTTCATGTTTGTGCTGTCTTGTGCCGTCCCAAATGATTGCATCACAAATTCCATCATCGTTTCATTGAATATGGTTGTGAATGTCCTCCCAAGCATATCTTCTGGGCGGTCTAAGATGATGTTTGTCACCTTAGGCCTCCCCTTCGGAGATGTATGCTTTGGGGACATCGCAAATCCCATCCTTAATTAAGTATGTGTATGCCAAAAATCTGCCGCAACACTCGAGTGGAGATATACGGCAATGTACTGTCCATTTATGTATGCCTAAAATCTGCCGCAACACTCGAGTGGAGATATACGGCATTGTACTGTCCATTTATGTATGCCTAAAATCTGCCGCAACACTCGAGTGGAGATATACGGCATTGTACTGTCCATTTATGTATGCCTAAAATCTGCCGCAACACTCGAGTGGAGATATACGGCATTGTACTATCCTTCAAAAAACGGGTCAAAAATGACCCCAAATTTTTTTTAATAATTAGAGATACAGTATACTATATTTATATAAAAATATAAATAATGGATATCAAAGATGTAAATGCAATAATTGCCGAAATCTCAAATTTAAAAAATAACGGGGTAGTATTATCTGAAGGTCTCGACTGTGACAAGATTACCTCGGAATATGAAGATATTGAGTATCAGTCTAGTAAGGGTCGTTATGTTTTACCTAAAATGTACAGACTCGTGAAAGGAATTCAAAAGTCCATCTATGCTTGTTTGTACGGTAACGATATTGATGTATTTATAACGCTATTAGCACCGTTGAAGCAAAACGTCAAAATCTCGGCCAAGAGTATCAAAAACGAGCTGAAATTAGTTCTAAGGTTCGTGATCTTAGAAAAATGTTAAACGAGGAAAAACCAGTATCTTAACCACGTGAGTGATAGACTTTCAGTAAATAATTTAAAAAATAATTTTTTTTTGCGTTTTTTGTAACACTCACATGGGATTTTCTCCTGAAAGGATACTCAGCAGTTTGGGCCTGCTTATGCAGTTATGTGCGTACTGGATGATCTGGTAGTGGTAGCAAGTAATCACCGCGACGCCTCCATTTTCACGTAGTTGTTGTTGTTGCCGCGTCGTTAACAAAAATCGTTCATCGCCGTTCTCAGACATTACAATTTTGAAAACCCCAGCGATATTATTTCTGAAACATTCGCGGATAGCGTCGTACAGTTTAACCTTGTCGGAGATGGATACGTTAGCTTGATGGTACATTATTTAATAACTCATCTTTTAATTGTGATAGTTTCACATTTGAAAAATTAGTTCACAAACACTATATGGTAGGTGAATCGCTAACAACTAGATTAGCCCGAGAGCGGCTAGCAGCAATTAAAAAGTTTATACCGGTTCGAGACAGACTTCGTGAGAAACTTCAACAACGACAACAAGCGCAGACTGACTTTTCTGTGTCAAGTGAACAACTGTTCGCCCCGGTAACTAAGGCGACCAGCGATGTGAAAACAGCAACTGAACGAGCAATATTTGGGGATATTCCTGAGGAAGGCAAGCGACGAGAAGTGCCTGTTCTTGGTGTGCTTGAAAAGATAGCAGCGGAAACTGAAAAGACATCAGCGTTGTTACAAAAAACCCCACCTGGTCCGAAAAAGACCAATGATAAAATAGTAGATGAATTACGTGCGCGATTTAACGAAGAAGGGTTAGCAACAATTGATAAGACTGACCCTACAGAGTTTCCTGCACTTGTTGTTACGACGAATGAAAACAGAAAAAAAATGTTAAAACCAGAACAGCACAAGTATGTAAGAGGTATACAACATTGGGCTGATATATTTTACAAAATTAAAACTGAAAAAAGTCAAATTAAGACAGATAGTGCATCATACATTGAATATATCAATGCGGTGGGTATAGTGTATAAACAATATGAAGAACAAAAATCACAAAGAAAACCACAAAGACTGCAGCGACGGCGACAACAAACTGCAAAAAAAATATCTTTTTCACCTGCTAAACAAGAAAAATCTCAACAACAACTACCACCCCAAGCTTCGCCTGAACCATCTGATCGTGATGATTCTTTTAGTTATTTACAAAGTACGGATTTAGAAAAATCGGCGGAAGCACCTGATTATAGTAGTGGGAAGGGATTTTCTAAATCTCCAGTAATTTCAGGTAGTGGTCAAAACGTCTTGATGTTTCGTAGTTGTCCCGGTAACATCCTAAGTGATATATCACGGTTAGAAGTACTTATGGGTGGAAAACGAGCCGGAAACAACTCACCGGAAATAATTAATGAGGCCGCTGATATCTGTAGACGATTATTTGCCGGCGGTATCATGGACATTAATGTATATCGAGAACTCATTGCTGAATTAGTTGAAAATCACAGAGACGCGCATGGTTATGATGAAAATCCAATGGATTTTAGCGATTGATCACTAATTGAAAAATTACTAGTTTTATAACAAGATAATTATACACTACAACCATGATAAACCCGTAAGCGTCTACGTGGTGAACTCACGATTGCCTGTTTATAGAACATATTACGGAGACGGTTTCGACAATACCATTGCGGGGTTATTTACAAGAATGGCTCCCAAGGTGGCGCCGTTAGCTAAACAATTATCAATGAAAGCCATTGATGTAATTCGTGATAAGGGTATTGGTGCTGTTGGAGATCTCGCCGGAAAAGCGTTTTCAGCTGCGAAGAATAAAATAACATCATTAGTGAGACGAAAAAAGAAACCGTTACCGTCTACAGCGGAAATGCCTGCAAGTGTTAGTAAAATTATAAATAACGCAGTAGATGAAAAACTAGCGTCGTTGGCTGCTTCGGTGACTCCGTCGCCACCGGTAACAGATAGCGCTATCATGAACGCGATAGCAGGAAGTGGTTTGAAACGAAAACGAAATTCGAAGAATTTTCAACGACGATGATTATAAAGAGTTTCACAATTGAAAGCACTAAATAATAATAGCAATGTTTAAACGAACAGCTGATCCCGCGCTTGATATGGAAGCCCCAGTGCGCAAAGACGATTCCGTCCGCGATTATCAATACTATTCCTATCATGCAATACAACCCGACCTACGATCGCGAATTGAACTACAAGTTCAAGATACCAGTAAATACTTTTTGCCATGTGAAGCATTTATTGAAATCGAGGGAAAACTCGTAAGAAATGTTGCAGCTGATACCCCATTTGCAGATGATCCAAATATCCGAGTTGGTTTCGTCAACAATGGCATAATGGCGTTATTTGAAAGTGCAAGATATCTCATTGATGGAAAAGAAATTGAATCAATAGACCGCGAGGTTGATGTTGCAACAACAATAATCGGGCTAGCAAGATATTCTGATGATTATACAAGATCGGCTGGTCCGTCTATGATGTTTGCAAAGCATATTAATGATCACGCTGATCACATTAATCATACTAGGGTAAAAGCAACACGAGATACCGCAGTTGATCCAGCACCAGCAGGATATACTAGACCGGCTGGTACCTTTGATGTCGTAGATATTAATCGCAATTTCAATCTAGGGTTTGCAACACGAGTAGCGATGTTACAAGGACAAGAACGATATTTTTCATGTGCGATTCCACTCCATCACATATTTGGATTCTGCAGAAATGTCAGAAAAGTCATCTATGGAGCCAAGCACACAATCGCGTTAGTGCGAAAAGGCAATGACAATGATGCAATTTGGCGTACTGGTGCCACTGATGGTAAAGTTGTTTTGAGTAAAATAGTATTGTGGATGCCAGTAATGACCCCATCAATTACCACGGAAGAGCGGCTACTTTCATTTATGGACACAGGTGGCAAATCATTGATAAGTTGGCTAACAACAACAACTGACGTCAAACTGGATGATGTTGCTGATACATTTACATGGCACTTGGCATCAAAACAAGGCGTTTCAGCTCCACGTCATATATTTATAGCGCTGCAGAATCAGAATCGATCAGACTCCCAAGAACGCAGTCATATGATATTTGATCAGTTAGGAGTCAAGGAGGTTTTACTGAGAATAAACGGACAACAAGAACCATCTGAGGATATTCAGCTTGATTACGACACTAACCACATAGCACGTGTGTATCATCGGATGCTGTCATATATGGGTCGTGATCAAAACGTTGATACTGGTTTGCAAATATCGCAACTTGATTTTAAAAGCCTCTATCCGATTTATTACTTTTCGCTGGAACATCTTGATTTAACAAGGCAATCCGTCGTTGATATACACTTCAGAGCTCGTATAGCTCCTGGTGGCGTTAATTATAGAGCGATTGCTGTCATTCTCAGTGATAAATCAATGTTGTTAGAAGGGGTTGGTGGACGAATGAGAGTAGATGATGCACCAGTGGAAAATATGTAAATGAAACTTGAAGAGTTTCCAATTAGATCAATTGAAAGCATAAATGTGTTTTACAATAAAATGACATATAGTGTTGTTAGTGTCAAGCTGACTGATGGTCAGGTCAAGAAATTGCGATCAAAATCCGCTAAAGAATGTGGAACAACAATAACGTTAAAACCAGCGCAGATGTCCGGCGGTACACATAAAATATCATTGACGGATCGTCAAATAAAACATTTCAATGATGCGCTAAAGAAACGGCGAGGGGTTCAAATTGTATTTTCAAAGGCTGCAGTCGCGAACATGATAAAATCAGGTGGTATATTTCCATTGTTAGCTGCAATTCCAGCATTGATTGCAGCGGCTGCCCCAGCAGTGGCGAAAGCGGCGGCGTTGGGAGCCGTTGGGACCGCAGCAGGGATGGCGTTGAAAAAGGCAACTGGGAAAGGATATAAAAAAGAGGGAAAGGGTCTAAGACTACCAGGAACCCCGTATTCATGGTACAGCGGGAGATCCGTGAACGGATCAGGTCTAAGAATACCAGGAACGGTTTATTAGTTGAAAACCCAATTGTTGAGGAGTCTATGACTCCCATGTCCAATTTTGATTTAATTGATGCTGCTAAAAAAACTAGCGATAAAAAACTTCAGAGGGTTTTTTAATGAGAGATCAATTACCAAGAAAACCTAAACGCGTCGAAACCGGTATCATCAATCTTGATAACAGCAGCGGATCGGGAACTCACTGGGTTGCATACGCGATTGATCCACGTGGGATTGTCTATTTTGATTCATATGGGTTAGCTCCGCCAAGAGAGTTTATGCGGTATATAAATTCTTCGATGAAACTCAAAGAGTTTCCGATTTTTTATTCCACGCTGCCAACACAACAATTAAATGATCCACCGATATGCGGCCGTAAAGTATTAAATGTCCTCGCGGAGATTTCATCGTCACATAAACCACCTCATCTGGTTGTAAATAAATACACGAGTGGGAAATTACAAGGTAATTTTAGAGAATCAATAAATTGAAAATACTAGAGTCTTTACAATAATGATTAATATTTGGGGACAATCTCTGTCAATGTCGGAACCCACCGCGAAAACATCTGCGGGTTCTATCGAGGATGTAAAAAAAATAATTAAAAATGAAATCGCTGAGACGTTAAATTTAGCAAGTGTTGACCCGAACGAAATAGATGTATTTCAAGACAGACAGGATAAATTGAAAACCAGTGATGTGTCATTGGATGACATTTTGATACGGCAGCACAACGCCGCTGAAAACTCTATTGCGCTGTATTCCAACGGTGGACAACTTAAACCAGGCGCACTTGTGTCTACGATCACCGACGCGATTGACGCCCACGACAACACGATTGCCACCCACGACAACAAGATTGCCGCCCACGACAACACGATTACCACCCACGGCCGTGAGCTGGATGATCATATACGAGGTTATAATAGTTTTCGCAAAAATGTCATACATAAATTCTTTGGAACCCCGCTTGTGGTTGGCATGACTCTCGCTGAAATTAAAAACTATCTATCGCTATTCTTTTTTAACAAAGACGCGGGAAGGATGATGAATGAACATGAAATCAAGGCAAATTATCTCGATATTTACAATGATATTTTTAAACTAATAGAAAATCTTGAAAAGGTACAAAAACCCACTAACGACGTCATTGTTAAGTTTTTTGGAACCCCGCTTGTGGCTGGCATGACTCTCGCTGAAATTAGCGAGTTTATCGGCAAACATACTCACAATGCCCACGTCGCTAATAGTTTCTTTGGTGTCCCTGCAGCTACATCTTCAATGACTCTCAAAGATATTACTATGTTTATGGTGAGACAAACAACACTTAATACCATCGTGGATAAATTTCTTGGGAGAACACCTGTGTCTGAAACCACATCGTTGACAGGTCCAACCCTCGCTGAAATTAAAAGCGCGTTTGACGAACAAAAATCCACCAGCGAAATTGTTGATAAGTTCTTTGAGGGTATTACACCCCAAAATATCACTGTGAAACTTTCTAATCTCGAAGCTTATTTAGAATTCCAGTCTGGATATGACAGTCTTTTGTCTACACCTTTTTTCAAGAGTGATGGGAAGATGATGACTTCCGCCGATATCAAGGGGACAAATTATCTCGAGATTTACAATGCTATTCTTAAACTAAAAGAAGATTTTAAAAAGGTACAAAACCCCACCAACGATGTCGTCGATAAGTTTTTTGGTGTCCCGGCTACATCTACGATTACTCTCAAAGATATTTACAATGATATTCTTAAACTAAAAGAAAATTTTGAAAAGATAAAGATTCCGCATCCACGCATAAGCATTAAAAATGTCGTGTATACGGTCAATCATGGAACCATGGATTGGATAAAAGACGTTTATACTACATTGTCCGCCGGTCTCTGGAAGAGGGGCGAGGCTGGGGGGGGATAATATCTACAGTCCAACGGGGATCGAAGGTATCTACAGGCTAACGTGGATCTCTATCAATCAATTTAATATGATCGCGGGCGGTAAAACCTACTCTGGTGGCACCGCGATGTTAATTATCAGGAGTAACGGTCAAAACTTTAATGTCGTTGCGGTTGATAGCTCCACCATTAGATCAAAAATAACTTGGTGTTTAGAACTCGTAGATGATTTTTCAGGCTGAAGCTACCATACCTACGACATCCCAACCCATCTACCTACCTGGCCTGCCCTGACCCTTAGCGATGGCGAATAATTGAAAAAACTAGCGGGTTTAAAATAACAATGACATCATTAACGGAGTCAACGAAATCAATTGAACCGATAATAATCCCGTTGACAGAGTCAATGGAATCACAATCGCAGATGACGGCGTCATCGCAATATCGATTCAACACCGTGAAAGAGTTTTCCGCGAACTTGAAATCACTTTCTGAGCGTTATCGTGAAAAAATGAAAAAATACCGACGCAGCGTAGCAATCATCGACATCACCGTGTATTCGGTATCCGGTGTGATGGCCAGCGCTGGGGTTATTATGTCGACGGTGACCATGATGGCTCTGATTGCAGTTCCAATTGCTATCTCCGCGGCAACAACAATTGCTGCAGTCGCCACCGCGATAACTAAAAAATTATCATCGTGTTCTCAGAAAAAACTCAGTGATTATACAGCTCGGTAAAGGGTGGTATTTGACGCGTACTCGAAATTATCCGAGTTGATCTCGCTGTCGATAGATAATTCGTTCATATCCGATGTTGAATTTTCCACGATGACCCAGTTGTATAACTCCGCGATGTTGAAATTGGAAATTGAAGACAGCGTTAACAATAATGTCACTACAATTCAACGAATTGCAACTGCTTCAACGAATCGCGGAGAATACCACTCCGATACGAACAAGCATGATATCAATAACATCAACAACCCCTGAATTTAGTGTGAACTTTCCTTCTCCGATTCCAGTGCGTGAGATCGCGCTGGCAAAATTACGAGTGTATCATAGCTGGCCTAATATCAGATCTGTTGCATTTGGCGGTCAGCAACCCAATAACGCACTGGTGTTCTCGTATAAGAATAAACCCGATGGCACTCCAGCGTGGGAAACTGTTTCGTTACCAACTGGGTCGTACCAAATTGAGCAAATCGATGCTGAAATTCAGCGTAGAATAAAATCAATCACTGGAAAAGAATCAAAAATAGCTATTAAACTTCATGAACCGACGCTCTCGTCGTCGATCGAAATAAGCACAGAGGGATACATTGTAGATATATATAACAGCTCGTTAAGAATAGTGTTAGGATGGCCTGAAAAACCACTGGAAAAATCCACCGCCGACTTAACCACGGACGTAAAATCATATCATGAAATCAATCCCAGTTATCGAGATAATTTATCTGATATAAGAAAAGGAAGAATCGGCGATAGATTTATATTTACCAACAAAGACACATTGCAATGGGATTTTATCATTAAAAGAACAGCCGACTCATCTGTTACTATTTCATTTACGCTAACTGACGTCCGTGGTTATTTTAATGAAATTAAACAATTATATGAAACACAACTAGAACAACTACGGAAAACAAAATCGCAAAAACACGTTGAAATAATAAATCAACTTATATCTGACATGGAATATATCTATGAACTAATTATTCAAACAATAATTAATGACAACAGCGACAATAAACAACGATTCCTAACCGATTACAATATCACAGAAGACAATCTGCGTAATTTCAAGTTTCCCAAATACAACGCTGATGAACTAGCAAGAATTGTTAAAACCGATATCAAGGCGCTACAAAAACCAGATTCAACTGACCTCCTCAGGTATAATAATGATCCAGATGGCGGCGGTAGGCATATTGCCCCGCATAATGTGAATATTTCAACGGTGATTGCGCTCAATTTAGTATGTGATGCAATTGAAGGAAGCTATCAAATTAATCTAGAGCAATCAAATCAAGCTCAGCAGGGATATATTCTTTATTCGTTTGCACCAATAGCTCCTCCAGGATTCCTAATTATTGAAAACCCAATTAATCCTGTCTACATGCGATGCCATAATAATTCGTTAACGAGAATTAATTTCCGACTCACCGACCAGTCAAATAATTTAATTGATCTACAAGAGGAGGTGTTAGCGATTAGTTTGTTTGTGAAATCATAAATGATTTTCGTCCTAAAGACTGGATCAAATATTTGGTTAACCTGTAGCAGCAGAGAGGGTGGATGACAACGACGTTTGGCGTATATAAGGAAATCTTATTTTATCGAATAGACGTCATTTTTTTTACTATTTGGTAGAAGCCTCAGATCATCGAATCGACGCCTCTATAAAGTTGTAGGGTTCACCCTCTCTGCTGCTCAAATTCGCTGTTTAACATTTTCATGTAAGTCGTGGCGTTGTGGAGTCAGGTTGTAGCTCATTGATATTAAACACTGTTATGGCATCTGTCACATTTGTAAAATCCGGCTTTGTCAGACATCACCATGCTTCTAATATCGACATGAAATATATTGCTTCATGATACGTAACTAGCACAGGCAATTCGTAGGTACGTCGTATTATGAATAGAAATTCGTGATAAATCGAGAAAATGAGGTATTCTTAAAATTGTGGTAGACAATTACTATAGTTAAAGGAGACTAGAAACCAGTGGAAATATACAATAATATTAAATACACTGCAGAGAAAAACATGATTCTGAAGCGTCGTGTGCGACCGTACTGCCAATACTGAGATATTGGCATATCTTCTAGGCGCTGAGTTTCCGTGACCTCCTATGCATATTTTCCGCGCCTAGTCAGTTACTTTCGGAAAGTGACGTCATACTAGCGACTCCAACATCCAGACCTACAGTTGCAAGGTTCATTTCATATAGAGTACCATGCCGATTTGCGTTGCTTACGGGTGTAATAGCATACATAGAAAAGGCTGTGGAGTTCATTTTTTTTCTTTTCCGAAAGATAAAGGCATAAAAAAGTATGGATACATTATTGCAAGCGAGTTGATTTCAAAGCAACACCATATAGCACTCTGTGCTCATTACATTTCTCAAAGGAATGTTACCAGAGGGATCCTAAAAAACAGAACCTCTAGGATACACGAATACTAAGCCTAGACTATAAGTTGAAACTGTTCCAGACATACCATTGTATATTTTAAATCCTGGTAAAGAGTGTCAAATGTACGAGTTACGAAAATAGGCAGAAGGCCGAGTAAGTGCTAATAAAAAATATGACAGCCCGACACCTGATCGTGTTGATGAAATGAGTAAATGTTTTTTTCTTCTTCAAGATTACAATCTAAATAAAGTCACCACTGTCCTCTGTGTAATTGAGATCTGACTTTAATCAAATGGAAGCTTGCTAAAAGGAAAAATAATAATAAAATTATCAACCCTTGACACCGTCGTGTTTCGAGAAAAACAATTTAAGTAATTTTAAAAAAATATTAAAAAAATTATTTAAAAAAACACAACCTTTCAGTCTATGCGTATTACACGTAAAATGTATAAACGGAAATCTGTAGTGATTGGAACTGATATAAAAATGTCCCTTGGGCAGTTTAAATAGCAGCGATTAAAAGAAAAGAGATCCGATATAAAAATCAAAGTTTCACATTAACTGGCTGACAATAGAAATTGGGGGAGGCGACTATTGACCCGCCCATTTGCCCCAATGTGCAATTACTCTCTGTGATACGCCTTATTATCCCCCAGGACAAGACCTTTTTTTCATATTCTGGTCTGCATAATAGTTAGAGGTTAAAATTAAGTACACAAACATAATTACAGTTTAACACATTAACAATTATTCCTTATCATTGCACTTATCTTGTGAAATGGACTGGGCCTCTGACATAATTCAAAGAAACCATGTGCCAGAGAGTGTATGTAAGCACCAGAAATTCATTGGCAAATAAACGATGCCGAATTTTGTTGTAACTTCGAGGCCAAAGACTTCATTTTAAGAGTTCAAATCTGCAGTCAAACGTTACCGTACATGTATGTGGTCATTGTTTTCCCACATTTTATATCCCACCCTATTTCCTTTAGTTTAAGTGTTACGATATGTAACACTGTTTACTGAATTAAATATTTATTTTGAATTAGTTTTTTAGGGGCAAATAAACTGCGTCGTATTTTTTTTATTTCTTCTTTTAATTTAATCATGGTAATGAAACTTTACATATATGGTAGAGGAATGTCAGGTGTTAACTGGCCGAGTTTTTTTGGGGCGGAAATGGAGATTTTGTTTGCAGAGAAAATTACGCAGCCTTCATTGTGATAATTCATGAATTTTAAACTAATTGGTGACAATTTTTTTTTACAAGAAGCACTTGTGTAGTAGTTAAACAATCTGAAATTTACGTGAATAATGTTTAATCTTAAACTATTTACTGAAGACAAAAACTGTCCTGTGATATTAATTATTTCTTCACTACAATATTCACAAGTGATAAAATAGAATATGACATCTGGGGACTGCACACTTGATAAAACAATTATATATGTATTTTCTTCTTCTGAGAAATGAAAATTGAGAGACATATTGAAATAATTGGTAGTTAACTGCGAAAAATCAAGAGATATTACGACATAGGGTGGAAATACCTCCAAAATTGGAATTTATTTTCTTTCTTTCTTCTCCCGGCTTGAAAGTTAACATATATGAACTGTTCGGGTTTGTGGAATTTCAGTCAGGGCTAGTAAGTTTATTTAAATCATCAGCCCGGGGCCTGTGCTTAAAACATTTCTTTCAGCACTGACCAGTACATTACGTAATCTATTTTAACGAAGCATGTATATACTTACAGATTTGTCATACGCTAACTGCAGCATGTATGTAAAATACACTGTAATTGAATAATAGAAAGGAAGCTTCTTTATGTTGAAATTAATTACGTATGATTTCCTCCTCGCAGATTTATCTGTGGGGTGTTGTTTTTGTGTGTGTGAAAAATTACTTCCGATGAAAACCGTTATCAATGGTCTTTCTCGCTTGAAATGTTTCTGTTTGTATACGAGGACTGGCTAGTGTGACGTCACGAGACCACGTGATCTGTCGTCTCATTAAAACTCGGAAATACTCGGCAATTTACGGAATCATTGTATCTTCTTCGCAATATAATCAATATCCGCACACGATATTATTTTTTTAAACATTATATTCGAATTAGAATTTGTAAAGAATTACATTTATAAAATAAAAATTTTCATTTCTAGTCTCCTTTAAGTATTTTTCATGAATTTAATTTAGAAATGAACCAACTATTATGTATCAGACTGCACAGTTCACAATGTAATGCATAAATAATGCTAAATATCTTTCATGATCTGTGCAGTAGTGCTTACGATTATGTGCATTAGATTGGGCGTAAAGTTCAACCCTACGTAATACTTCATACATCGAACATAATATAAGAGTATAAAGAGCCATTTTTTAAATCCTTTGCTTGATATTTAGATGTCCACTTTTCATATGATTCGTATGTGCATTCGGTTTTAATGTGATGGATGAGAAACTGTATAGTTCAAATATAATCTATGTTTAGTTCTGTTGTACAAGATTTTTCATCTGCACACACACACACACACACACACACACACACACAAGAACCACATTTCAATGCGGATTAATATTTCTTGCTGGTTTTCGTTAATCAACTTATAGAAATATACAATAATTAAAGACTTACCATATTCAAACGAGAATTGTATCTCTTGTAAGTGTCACAAAAGACTTTTATCGGCCTTTCTGATATTTAATTGCTCTTTTCTCTCCGGAAAACGACACAAGAATACGTTTGAAACCAACTCTGAAAGGCATGTGACTAGTAAATAAGCAATTAAATTATTGTGAAATGTATCGCTGTTGTGCCAGTACTATCTACACTTCAACTGTGACGGTTACCCAGTGTGGGTCCACTGATGCAGCATAACTTACCGACAAACTTATGGAGGTAGTAACAGCATTGACTAGATGGTTAGAGTTCTTAATCAGCAGCTGAAACGTTTTGGAATTGAATCCAACCATAGGATCAAACTTTACTCGGTTATAGTAGTGTGTCCCTGGTTAAAGGTACAGTACTCTAATTGCCTTGACAGTAAATATTATATTTATGATACTGTGCCAAAAGACAGCAAAGCAAACGAGAGCCATAAATGCCACACAGTCTTTCAATTGTCATTGATAAAGGTACAACCTACAAGGTAACTGCCATTATATTTCAGGTAACAAAAATATTTAAGAAGATGTCTTAATCACATATTAATCATTTGAAGAGAGGAACATCTAAAGAGCAAGCAATTCAACCATACATACATACAAACATACATACATACATACATACATGCATGCATGCATGCATGCATGCATACATACATACATACATACATACATACATACATACATACATACATACATACATACCATTTATATGTTACAACAATTTAATTGTTTTCATAGTTTTGTCGTAATCTCATTTACGTATGTAGTGTGGACATATTTTACATATGCAATTAGTATGACCTGTGTAATCGGAATGCTACTGTTATGACACTTGGTTTCAAAATATTAACAGAAAGGATGTAATGCTAACAATTCAATTAAAATGAACAAGCAATTTGGTTTCCTAGAATACAAAGTAGAATTCAAAAGACACCGTAATGTGAATCAAGCTCAGAATAATTGTACATATGTTATATCATAAAAGACACCGTAATTTGAATTAAACTCAGAATAATTGTACATATGTTATATCATAAAAGACACCGTAATGTGAATTAAACTCAGAATAATTGTACATATGTTATATCATAAAAGACACCGTAATTTGAATTAAACTCAGTATAATTGTACATATGTTATATCATAAAAGACACCGTAATGTGAATTAAATTCAGAATAATTGTACATATGCTACATCATAAAAGACACCACAATGTGAATTAAACTCAGAATAATTGTACATATGTTACATCATAGGTCCAAGATAAAGAATACCGAGAGTCTTGAATATTTTGATATAACCAGGATGTAATCCACAATGTTTATGAATGGATTCACAAATAACAGTTAGTAATGTGCTAATTCAGAATGTCAATGAACATTTCAGCAATTCTAAGGAACAATTGGAATAAATAAACATTATTATTACGATTTCTCCTCATGAGTCTAATGTTAATAGTGTATTATGACATCCATAAACCTGTTCTCTACAATCTCTGATATTTATTTTTCATTTTATTCATGAATGCGAGGGGACTATGATCAATGCACATAACAACAACTGGAGAAAATTCGGATCTGATAAACATTTCAAAATCGTGTAAAACTAATATTAGAGCCATCCATTCATTTTTAATTGTGGATTAATTTGTATGGTGCTTGATTATTGTGCTTGGTTCTTTTAAATAGTAAAATATCATATTGGATACTCTACACAATTTATTTTTTATTGAATCAATATCCAGCAACTCCTACATCTCTTTTTGCAATATATATATATTAAACAATTGACTGGAATTTTGTGTTGAATGAACTCGTTCACCTTAAAATATGGCATTTAATTTTATTAGATCCTTTACGTTTATCAAACGAATGAAACTTACATTTCCAAGTCATCACATTTCTCAGAGATTTAACAGTTATGTAAAATTTTAGCAAAACATCCGATAATATCCAGTCCTGCCCAAAACTCGTATCAGATGCTTTTCACAGATAGATATTGAGAATTCATAAATAACCATGACCTTCACTTCACTTAGCCTGTATGGATGCATCCTTATAGATGGAAAATTTAGAGTTTACATGGTATTGCAGGTATCAAAAGGTATAATCCAGATTGTTTAATATATCTGAATTATGACGTTTGGTTAAATCAGAGACTACAATCAGATTTCAACTATTCGTTTACATCCTCACTGTGTGCTATAAATACATTTAAATTGAAAGAATAATTAACATTTTGTATCTCTATCAAAATACTATACTATCAAAATACTATATCAATAATTTAAGATCTTGCGATAAGTCTTGTTGACTCCTACATGGCCAGACAAGGACGTTTCGTTTGACTAAGAAATTCCTGTCAATAATTTGACATCTCACTGACCACCATCACCAGCAGGTACCTCAGATGGTCCCCATTTTCTCATAAGCATCCCGTGTTTTAGACATTACCTGAATGGTAATTGCGTAATTTCAGTTTCATTAACATCCCTGTGCTATAAATACATTTAAATTGAAAGAATAAGTAATATTTTGTATCTCACTCAAAATACTATATCAATAATTTAAGATCTTGCGACAAGTCTTGTTGACTCCAACATGGCCAAGTTTTAATATTCACTAGATGAAATAGGCCAAGAACCTGTTAACAAAACACTCAGAATCTATCGTGCCACTTAATGGTTTTAAAGGGGACGGCTTTGTAGAATCACCAAAACATAACAGAGAACCTACTGATATGAATGGTTCATAAGTGTCCACATCCAAGCAGACCCACAAACAACTGTTTGGATTCAATATTTGACCGTGACCTTGACCTCTTTGCAAGAAAACTATTTGCAATAGATCTGTCTTTACTTTTTGCTTGTATTTAAACATCAAGCAATCAGATATTATTGGTATTGAACTCAAATACAGTAAACGATTTACTTGCAAATATAATCGTGGACAAATGTTTGCTATGTAAACATTCGTTATACTACTTACAATGATGGATATAAAATTAAGCACACAATATGAATGAACTTTCATAACACTCTGCAAACATATGCAAATATCGTTGATATTGCAATTAATAAAATCATTTGCACACATAATAATAATAATAATATTGTGTAAAATTCGATCATTGTAGAGAGATGAATAGAGTCGACTTCAACGGATATGAAATAATGTGATTCAGCGCAGACGTATATAATTATTGCAATGATAATGATAAAGCAAAGAGATAAGAAAAGAAGAAAGAAAATTTGCTTCATAATTAACCCAGAATTATCGAAAACACCAAATACGATAATGTTTAACTGGTGACCCGCTGTAAACAATCAAGTGCGTTTACGATTCTTCAGTATGTAAAATACAAACTTTTGTCAAACTAAAACTTCATCACCCCTATCTCATACACTTTTCTTTTTTTACAGGCCCTCCGTTTCGGGTAGAAATATTTAAATTTAGCAGATTTTTGGCTGAGTAGATTGAGCTGCATTTTCATCCTGGATTCAACGGAGGTTTCGAACAGACGTTTGTAATAGAGTGTTCGTCCTGGACTGGTCATGACAATGTCTGGCATAATACTAGCGTTACAAATCTGAAAGAAAAGAGCAGCCCTTATAAACTTCCGAAAGAAACATTTTCTGTCAACGTCAGTAAATTACGTCCCGGAGATTATCTATACAGAATGTATTCCTGGAATGTTAGGGGCAAGAGCCCATATTCCGAGAGCATTAGAGTGATCATACCATATTTGAAGAAAGGTATGTCAATGTCCACCCTATGTTATGGTGCACATTGATTTGCATCACTAATTAGGTACAATCATCACGTCTTTCTTACCGTGTGATTCATTTATAGCCAGAAACGGCTTTGAAATAATACGAGTCAGCAGTGAGTTTGTGTGTTTCCTATTACGACTATATGGCCTTAATCAAAGTAACAGAAATGACATAAAACCAAGACAAATTCAAAACAAATAAATTATTCCCTATAATACAAAGTGAAAATGTAAAAATTACATTCAGTTTTGCGAATTATTCCCAAACAATCCAAGAATTTCTAACAAAGTTTTGATTTTTTTAGTATTCCAAAATAAATTCGACGCTGGAAGTGTTGATGCGCCTATGGTAGCCTGTGTTGTGACGATATGCCTACAGTCTTTAATCGAATCACAATCATACAATCGAAGAATATACCTTTATTTAAATTTCACTATCATTTCAAGTTAATATCTCTTTCCATGTATATTGATTTAGAAGAGCACGTCGTATTTCCAATGAATAAATACTTTGAACAAATTGCAGCTCAAACTACTGGACACAACATTAGCACTGATTGCTTTGTAAGATGATATTTCAAGTTTAAAATATTTAAATTTTGCAGTACACAAGACTGTACAGTTTACTTCTTGACTTAGATCACAACTAGCATTTTCAAGAAGTACTATTCCTTAATGGAACCTTTTAGTATAGGATGTTACTAATGTTAACAAGACACAATCTTAGTTATAATTATAACTAATTACCTGTCACTAAAATTATATTGTGAAGTGTGGTGAACAAAATGTAGATAAGATATTTTATGGGGACTTTCCAATGTTTTTGACTCAGACTGAGATAAGCACGTTGATTATGAAACAAAAATAAATTATTCAGTTGTAGTTATCTCTCTTCCACATCTGCTGTCAGTTCTATAAGCGGCATATAAATGCACATGCCTTCTGCTCTCAGAATAGAACAAATAAGTTCATAATTGTTGTAACGAAAAGGCTTTATTTCCATACAGCTGGTTAACAGAGATAACTACATTTTTCCTGATTTCATACACCCTCAAATACAATAAAAATACATTTACTACAACTATAAATAAGATCGACACCAGTGGAGTATTGTTCTGAATGTATACATCGATTCTATTCAGAGTACATTCAATACGAATGACTTATTACTTGATATATTTATCAATTATCCATCTAGGGAGAGAGTGGGCAAAATAAACCTAAACACAGAACAGCGTGTATAGCAAGAGTATAAAGAAGACAGACAGACAAACAAGCATATGTACATAATGATATACTCAGAAAGGAATATGCATCATAATCAAGTATACAGAGACAAATAACCTTTAACACTCAAGGATTTAAAAACGTAGAAGGTATACTGGAACACGATATAGTGCTTATCGGCATTTACGATAAAAGGCTTAGTTTTATATATATATATATATATATATATATATATATATATATATATATATATATATATATATATATATATATATATATATATATATATATATACATATATATATGCATATATATATACATATATATATATGCATATATATATATATATATATATATATATATATATATATATATATATATAATAGCATATAATAAAATAGAGACAAACAATCATAGCTATTATTATATTGATATAAAGGATATATAATACATAAAGGATATAAAATACATAAAATACATCAAAATAAAAATAAATAAAAGGAATTATACAGTTTTATTTGTGCATTGGCATTAAGGCCATTATGATACGAAGTATCTAACTTATGACTCGAAGAAGTCTATTCAGGTCACGATACACAATATCTATTGGCATGGAAGAAGATTCGAGTAGAAACTGATTATTGGTGTTTCTCAAACCATTACGTGAAAAAAGTTTAGCTTTCAAAACATTTTGTGTGGATTGAAGAAGCATAAATGCAAAATTAGTTGCATAGAATTTTAGGCGTTTGTGTTATATATATATATATATATATATATATATATATATATATATATATATATATATTTATATATATATATGTATGTATGTGTATATATATATATATATATATATATATATATATATATATATATATATATATATATATATATATATATCACTGCAGTGAACTGACAACGAACAGTGCAAAAATTAGTCTCTAACTGGCATGAGCGCTTTCGATTCTATATGACTCTAAATGAGTAGTTTTCAACGGCAAACAAAGAGACAAACAAAAGAACAGAAAAATTCTTGAATGAAAGCTTAAAAAGATTTAAGTTTCAACTAGTTGACTTCACCTGAATGAAGATGCTTAAAACTCTTTTCATAGTGACACATAAATCAATGAGCCTTATTGCTACTGTTTTTATGTACATTTTTGGAAACGCAAATTATGCCCCGGATATGTCATGGTCATAGTAGTAATTATTGGTTATAGCACCGCTCCTGTGGGCTAATGGTTAGAAGCGTCTGCCTCGGATGCGGGAGGTCATGGGTTCGAACCCCGGTCGAGTGATACCAATGACATTTAAAACTGGTATTAAAACCTGCCTCAATTGGTGCTCAGCATTAAGAGGTTTATGTTAGAACTGGTAGGTCTGGCGTCAGGATAATGTGACTGGGTGGTTCATCATTCTTCATGTTTGCGGCATGATGTCCCAGTGCTTGACATCACTATAATCTGCAACACTGCAGACGTCGTAGCTAAATTGTCAAAGCTATGTTACAAATCCAAATCACACACACACACACACACACACACACACACACACACACACACACATACCCTGAGGTTATTAACAAAAAGATGAATTTTTGTTCGCAAGGCTGTATATTTATATTATTCTTGATTTAAACGGGTTGGTTTCAATGTTTTAAGGCGGCTGATCCAGTAAGATTCCTTTTCCTTCCTGGTTTCGGAACTCCAGTTATGGTTCTGAGCAATTTCAACAAGTCTTCTATCACTAAATGTGTGACCATGTGAGGAGAAGTGTTCTGCGACTGACTTATGTACAGCTTCCTTGTCGTCCAGTCGTATTTGTGGAGGTTGATCCTTTTGTGTAGCTTTTAGTTTTTCCGACATACTGAAGTCTATAGATCTTACGTGTGATGAGATAAATTACAAACTCTGGTTTGCACTTTTGTTTGGACCATGTATGTTATGTTTCTCGCTAGTAGCAGTGCTTGAAAATGTTGTTCTTGTCTCTATCATACGTTGACAAGGGCCAGATTTACTAGGGTGGTCATTGTTAGTGATTCGTATTAGCTTTGCCCTAACAAGGATATATGTGAGGTTGTTTTATTCTCCGGTGGGATTCTACTGGTTTGCTCGGGAGGATTAACTTTAGTGTGTCACACAATCCTCTAGTGTTTATTAATGATTTTACCTTATTGGGGGTTGTCTGGATAGCAGATCATGATAAATGGTATCACGTCAGTATTTTCCTTCTCCCCATATTTTAGTAGGTCACTGCGGCTCGTTAGATTATCCCTTTGAGTTGCCTCTGCTTTCGTTTCTTTGTCATAGATACTATGACTATTTGTTAATCAAATTTTGAGATAACTCTTCATATGCTTTTTGGACTATTTCATGGTTGGAGCATTTTATCAGTATTCTTAGTGCTGGTATAACGGTTGTTCCGAATGCAGTGGTTTTGATGACTTCTGGTTGGGAGAATATACTGATGTGTATCACTTGGTTTTGAGCAGACGTCTTAAAGGTGTTTATTTTCTATCAGTCTGATTGTTGTGTCCAGGAAGATGTGGTTTGATTTGGAGACTTCTGCCGTGAATTGTATTGAAGGATGTAAGTTGTTTGCTTTTGATATGAAATCATCAAGATTTTGTCTTCCATTCTGCCACATTGTTATATCTCCTCCTACGTGCTCTTATTGCAAGATAAAATTGGGACAGTTATTTCCTGTTTGCTTTAAGTTTAAGAAAGCAACAGACTAAACACAGGGCAGTTCCAAATGCATTTGTTTCTCATAGGTCAAAGTCATGATCATGTTTTGGAAACAATACACCTGTGAGGTGATAAAAACCACAGTCTTATTCAATTATGCAGATTTATGAACTATTCATGTCTAAGGGGTCTATATAAGGTATCGATGATTCGTCCAATCCTGTGCTTATTAAAATATTAAGAGACACCGGAGGTTTTCAGAGTTATTTATTATCGGGTACTTTGCTTTTGTCTGAGAAGTCGTCTTCTTCTGAAAGTGTTCTTGTTCAGTGAATAGACTGCGGATTTATTCAAATTCCTCTTTAGAATGTTAACTTGTTAATAGATTTAAGTTCTGGATTAGTAACTATTTGCTCTGTGAATTCTTGATCCATTGAGGATGTTCCATTATTGATAGACAATGACTTAGCTGTATATACATTTGTGGTTAATTTACTTTTAACATGAAAGTTTTGTTTAGATCAAAAGGTTAGTCGTATTGAAAATTAAATCTATACACCGCTTTTCCAATAACTGGTGTTATGGCATAAGGAGCTCTTGAGGATGAAAACGCTATTACATTGGCTGATACATGCAATGGTCAGGCTTTTTCACTTTTGCACCTGGAACTGATTTATCAAAACGTATTGATCATTATGGTCCTCATGTTGTTGCGTATAATCAGGGTGACAAGTGACACTCACTTGCCGTCGAACAGGACACAAATCCTGAGATCTACTATTTGGAGTTTTATTAGTGACGCTGACTCCGAGGACGGACTGACTTGCATTGCTTGAAGAATGATGTCCTTGTGAGAAAATGGAGTCCACCTGACAAGTGGTCAGAAAGCTATCAGAATGTAGTATCTAAGTCATATGCAAAGGAAATTGTACTGCCCAATCATTAATAGGAATGGTTCTAACTACTGTGGATCTACTCTTATGTCAGGGATCTCCAGCAATTTATGAATAAATTATATATTCAACAGTGTAAGTCCTCTGTATATCACACTGAAAGCCATATGTGCGTTAGAAAGACTTCATCAGACTTCAAAGAATTTGATAAGTTCATATTGCATTTATACTATTAAACGATTGTCACGACGTTTTTCGTTTCTTTTCTTGTTGTTGTGTTGTTTGGGAGTTGGTCCAAGAGTTCCTTGGACTTAGCCATTTTAGCTTGTTTTCGGAAATACTGTGGAACATTGTGGTTGTTGAATGAAGAAGAAGTATAAATGAGTTTACTTGATTGTATCACCGATTGTATGTATAAAGTATCAAAAGCTTGTGAAACGGGAAGAAATAATTTTAAGTCTACCCAATCATAACTGAACATCGGCGTGATAAACTACAACGAAAAGAACATTTCAACATGATGATAAGGATTGGGCTATCTTTCATACCTTAAACTCCCCTCCAGTTAAAAGAAAGTAAGAAACTTAAATTATGTCAGCGATAATCCTGGATGGCCGAAGCAGAATCATCTCCGCCATATCGGGATGACTCTTTAAATCATTCAATACATTTAGTTGTTTCTACCCCACACAACGACAATTCAAATGATGAATCACTCGATTTAAATCAGTTTTCAAATTTTTGAAATATTAAAGAATATGGAGAGTAAACGTTCACATCTATAGTCACAATAAAATCATGAGTTAAAACAGCTAATATGTGAATATTAGTACTTGTTATCATATATTCGAACTCGATGGAACATTCATTATACCTCAGTTATGTATATCTGCATTTTTTGTAACTCCTAGTACATGATACTATCAAGTTTGTATATATGTTATTCATGGATGTGATGTGTACAGATTATCTTTATTTCGATAAGGCCATTGTGATTGAATATATCATTACATGGAATTTACTTATGTGTAAACAATTAGTAATAAGATTTAAAATATCGCATATGGCGTATTTGTTAAGTAACTGATGGGATGTGTATAGCTGAGAATAATTCAGTGACTTCCGATTGGTTGAGATTGATCATGTGAATATGTTTAATTCGTTGGAAAAGTTAACAGTATATGCTGTCACGTGTGGTCTATTCCGAAGTACCGTCGCAATATACAATGTATATAAGAGAAAGTTAAGCAATAAGATTCATTCCTAATTTCGGAGTCATTCACACTTATTGTGTTCCTCTTGTAAGGCTGACGATGTGTTTTATATTGTACTTTGATATTATTCGAGAGGTAATACATTTTGGGACTATCCAATGAAAATAGAAAGTGTTCATTATTTAGAATAGTATTCTGGAACAGTTTTTAATTACACAAAGGAATTCTGAACAACGCCATTTTGACGAAGACACGATTCTTGAAGGACCAGTAGATTTCTGGTAAGGAACGTTTCTCTGATTTAAGACTTTCATAGACCATTATATGGACTAGCATGGATTCACTTCAAAATACCGAAATACATTCCTCTTGCATTTTTTATTTATAACTTTGATATTCAAACTATTTGTTAAGCTTTATAAAGGTTTTGATTTTGCTTGTCACATTACCAAGAAATATATCGATAATACTATTTAGTTGGAAGTGTTTTACCGTCAGGAAACGTGAGTATTCCTTCCATTTAGTGTAACCTTGGTTTATTCTCCATCAAAGTTGCTTCATATACCTGATATGACAACAACAGCTGCAGCTCTACAACACAAATTTGTATATGGACTGATAATTTAGCAGCAGCATTTGTACACTTTCACTACGAATCTCTATCTCTTTCTGGTTTTTGTTACCTGAACTGTTCAGTCATATTTGTGTTTTGAACGGAACGCTCATTCGTCTCAGACTAGTGTGTCATTGCTTTTGACAAGTATATCATTATTTTTTAGAATTTCCTTTTGCGCTTTTTTCAGGCTTTCAATCTTCTATTTACTCTGCCATAATTCCTCACTGAGTTTACTTACTTACTTTTACTTACTTACGTTATATCATCAATATGTACATCCTCTTACTCTTTACGATCTATTCCCCGTACTCCCCGGATTTTGTAACTAATTTCTTATTTATCAATTTCTTCTAAAATCTGAAACGTTTTGTCAAATGTCGACTGGATCTTGAGCTGCATATTGAAATCAGTAAAAGCATCGAGAAAAATAAAACGGGCATCTCACACTTCTTATTTCGAGCTGATGAGTACGCTTAAGATAACAAATGCCTTATCAAAGACTGCAGAGATACTCCAAATATTCTTTGGCGTCTTTGAAATTCAGATTGATGTAATCCCTCTATAATCGACTGCTCGAACTGTTTGCCAAGTGTGTCAAATAAGTAATTGTATTTTGCCGTCATGCCACCATGCATACAAGCTATCATTTGCTGTGCCATTTTTGTCAGGCTTACAGCAAGGAAAGAGCATTCTATCCCATCCTTTAGTTCGATACAGTAATACCAATGATTTTGGGAGTCAATCAACGATATTGCTTTTATCATACGTAGACGGGAGTTACCTTTTATATTTTATTTGGATAATTATGTTTCCTTTTGTTTGTCATTATATTTCTCTTTTCTTTGCCTTTGCATATCGGGACGAGGACTTTCCCACAGTGCAGTTGTATTCTGACTGTGTTCTGATGGATGCGACTTATTTGGTAGTTCCTTGTGTGTTGCACTCTAACATTTTGTTTTCTCTAGTACGGAGATTGGGCAAACGTGTGGATATCTGTCGCATGACTTTTTGGAGGAGAAATAATGCTTTCATTGTAATTTATTTTTAAAACGAATCTAACTTATATGTCTCATCCTTTGTCCTTGCAGAAGAAAGAGTTTTGAACATATTTCTCTTTCCAAAAGAAGGATTCAGCATGTGACAAGTGAGGTTTCATCAAACTACCTGCTAAGTGCTACCTTAATTTTTCGTGTCATCTGAAGCTGGGTTAGTGCATGATGCGTACTCATTTCAAAGAAGACATGTAGTCCTTTACATTCCCAGCTGTAATAAAGCTGTTAATGACTCTCAAAGATCTTCCATGCTGGAATCAGATACACTCATCTGCTTGTATCTATCACATGGACTACAAACATGTATGAATATTGTGTGCCATTTTGACACAAAGTGTGCAGTACTGTTGGTGTTTATCTGTGTAAAATAATACTAGGTCAGTGTACAAAACTGGCTTCCAGGGTTAATGAATGTTTGGCCATGTCAGGCAGCGTTGCCCATGCTTCCTCTTTACCTGTACTCTCAGATGATATTTTGATTTTACAGTCACAGTCAGATGCTTTGGACGCCATTCCTTCAAAATGGATTGTCACATTCAAACTTGCATCGTATTTGATATATTTTCATATCAAACTCAGTTTGACATATCCCTCAATCGATTATTCATATGCTATATTAAGAACATAAAGCTCACGCCTGTTTAATAAATTTTTTTACAGTTTTAATTAGAGCACAATAATACTTCATTTATGCTGGGATCAGCCTAGTTCTATTCCACTAATCTGGGATCAACCCAAAATACACTATGATGTGGGGATAAACCCTGCATAGAACTGATTGAGATAGAATCAGCCAAGAATACATTAGCATGTTTGGGATCAACCTAGCACATAGTCTATCTAATGTGGGATTAGCCCAGAATACATTTTCATGTTGGGATCAACCTAGCACATAGCCTATGTAATGTAGGATCAGCCAAGAATACATTGTAATGTTGTGAGCAACCTATCACATAGTCTATTTCAGCTGGGATCAGCCTAGCACCAATTAGACTTGAGCAGGGATCCGCCTAGAATACCAGAATACACTATAATGCTGGGATTACCCTAGCATAGATTTCCTCAAAGATGGAATCAGCTCACCAAAACACACTATTATGCTGAAATCAGCGTAGCACATAGCATACTTTAAGCTGGGGTCAGCCAATAATACAACCAAATGCTCGGATCTACATAACACATATTGGGAATCAGTCTTGTACATTCAAATTCTAGTCCATGATGTGTATCCCCCAGAGAGAGAGAGAGAGAGAGAGAGAGAGAGAGAGAGAGAGAGAGAGAGAGAGAGAGAGAGAGAGAGACCAATATTTTAAATATTTTAATTGAGTATTGATGTAATTTTAGGTATTATGTTGATGTTGTAGAATTTATGGATGCTGCTCATGTCAAAGTATGCTCTCTGTATTATGTACTACAGTTTTTGATATATTAATTACATGCGTTAATAAAATAATTTAAACATGTTATGCATCCCATAAATAGGAAATATTATCTTTGAACAGGCCCTTCATACGTTGTACTTCAACCGATTTATAGAGGACCAAATTGTGTTTAACTTTGATCCCTATTTCAATGGAGGCCACGACCATACATTTTAAATTGAATACAATGCTGCGGTCGGTTCTAATAGTACGTTGCAAAGTACTGCAATTAAAGACTCTCAAGAGAGAGAATGTCAGTACAGGCTTCCTAATGGTACCTTTTCTGTAAACGTTCGCCAACCTCTGCCTGGTTTCTACCTTTATAAAATGTATTCATGGAACGTCAAGGGCAAAAGAGCTTTCTCAGACTGCATTCCGATCATCATACCTAATAGTACGATTGCAATTTGTGTGTTGGTTATTGATGTGTTATACTCTGCACATAACTGTCTGCAAAAGGTTTTAATATTTATATGTTTAGATGAAGACCTGTTAAAAATATTACTAATCATTTTGGTGTATGCTGGGTGTGGTAAAATCTATGATAATTCAAATTGATCACGAGATACATGTATAGTGTTATTCATTTTATATGCGAAATGTTGATGATTGATTGCACATTATTTAAATTTTAAGAAGAACATAAGGAATTCCAGCACGATATTACTTGTGCAACTTCTACACAAGCAAACATACTTGGTCTCATAAAAACGGTATCAGATAATTTCATATAATTATAACATGAAGATAATATCTAGTTATATTGGCGTCTGGTGGTATATAATTTATATAATACCTTCTTGATATTCCTTAAAAGTATACCACGTCATCCTCATTTCACTAATGCAAACAATACTAATGAAGGTAGCTTGCAGTTGCTTTTCACCATCGTATGCATGCATGTATGTATGTATGTATGTATGTATGTCGTTAAGGCATTACGTGGATCATAAGTGTTTGTAAATGCGATTTAAAAGCAAATCACAATTTACCATTTCATTTTATTAAAACTCATTTGTCAGCAATTTGTTAAAAAGTGTGTACGAAACGTTATATTCCAGTAATTACAAATACAATCTTTGTGCTATTTGTTATCAGATTCCAGCTTTTGTACGTTCTTTGTTTCATGGTCTGATGTAAGCTCTATTTAAGACATAACGATTTTTTTAAACATCTTAGCAACTGGAGATTACAAGCTTGCAGTGATTTCTGGAAATGGCATTGGAACAAGTGTTTTAGTTGTCACTATTATCGCTCTGGTGATCTTCATCCTGAGGAATAGATCAAAACAAAAGAAATCACAGCTGGGTACGTTGTAATACATTTAATAAAGAATGCTCCCTTTAAATATTCAATAGTAATAAATACCAGATTATTTAGTGTCTTGAAGGCTTCGAAAGAAGTTTCAAAATCAATTTTAATCTACTCTGCCTCACCATCTTGACTCCTTGCTCTTCTTTCGCCAATTTATCGCATTCTAATTATACATATCATGTATAAACTATTAGACAAGATTACTGTGCGGTAAAGCCAGTAAATGATATTAAATTAAATAATGCGAATATTACTCTCGATGGAATTATTACCATGTAAATCGAATATTCGGGATGTTCATTAGAATGCACTAGTTTAGGTGTGCAATAATATTTCGTTCATCTTCGGTCAATACGGATAATTTTGTATCATACCTTTGTAACGTTTTACTTATGTAAATGAATTTTCTTCATATGACGACGCAATATGAATTATATTCTTTAATGTGTATTCACAAAACCTTTTCTATTTAAATCACAGAAATGCCGGCTGACCAAAACGAAGTTAACAGGTAACACGAATTTCCTATTTGTAAAAACACATACGTTTTCAGCCAGTCTTACACCTAGAGTTAGGTAGAAGGATATTTGCACATGCTGCAGACCCGAATATGACATAAATACACATTGAGAAGAATATCACAATTAGTGGATACAGTAAATCCAAAATATATGTTGCTTTGTCATTTAGTCAATTATTTTATTTAATTTGATACTTTTGTTCGCATAATACAATGAAAGAATTACATTATTTATAAAGCGTTTTTCTTCCGACCTTTCTCGGACGTTATTTCTATTCAACCAATGGCACTGTTGGAGATATGAAGTATAAGTTGTTTCTAATACATTTTGAAAGTTCTACTCAATACCTGATGTGACAGTTTATCCTCGTACATGGGTGTGTTTAAGAAAAACTTTCTAGTCATACACTGGTGAAAGACAAGTCACATTTTCTTGTTATTCTTACAGTTTGATGTTGGTGTCTCTATGCCATTGTACCACTGATTTCAAATACAAATACACATTAGAACAAATTGATACTGACGGTGACAAAATAATAGCTAATATATATGTACAGTTGGTTAGTGAGAGAATGGAAAAAATATATTAAAAGGTTTGTAGACATTTAACATAAAAGTTTTTGAAATTCTATAATTCATAAGGGTTCGTATAAACGTTATCTCAGACATTTATATCCACATACATACCTATAACGTTAATTGACATATTTGCCGCAGAACTCATGTATATAGGCATTATGTACAATACATTTGCACACAGTCTAGCTTCTATCCGATACGTCAGGAGTAAATAATGGACACATTTTTTTTTGAAAGTAATAGCTATGGAATTATTTGCCGAAAGGTTTGAGCATATGTACTTTTTTCCTTTTTTACATTTTAGACATGAAGTAGGAACAAGCCTAATTCCAACAGGAGCGAATACCGACATTTATAATGTGTATGAGATACTGCAGATTGGAGGGCAGGTCGATAATCCCTATCTAGAATTACAAAGTACGTAATTCTTCCACTGAGGATCAGTATTTTTTTGTATAAACCTTTTTCATTTAGATTTATTCACAAGTATAAGAACAATTTGTCGAAATACTGTATTATATGTATAGTTAGTGTTCAGTAACAATATCGATTCAACAACAAGAAGCAAAACATTTACCGACAATCCTTCTTTCTAACACATTTATTCTCATCACTAACAAATTGTCATTAAGGAGTAAAATCTCTAAAAGAAAACAGATTATTGGTTGAAATGAATTTAGACTTATATTTCTAATTTACGTAAATCTTGATAGCATTTTGTTTAGATAGCATGACATACGGGGAAGACCACAATCTATCAATTAATGTACTCTATCAATTAATGTACTCTATCAATTAATGCACTCTATCAATTAATGTACTCTATCAATTAATGACATATATCAATTAATGTACTCTCGTTTGCACCATATATATATATATATATATATATATATATATATATATATATATATATATATATATATATATATATATATATATATATATTGTACGTAAATTATATAATTCAACACTGCATATTAACCTCTTTCCAGGGATTTCTGCAGCAACGTGGGAAATGGATTCAAGGTGAGGTGATTTTAAATAAAGGTTGATTAAACGAATTGTAACAGGAGAGAGAGAGAGAGAGAGAGAGAGAGAGAGAGAGAGAGAGAGAGAGCGAGAGAGAGAGAGAGAGAAGGAATATTATTATGGAAATCGGCAAATTGTACCTGTGTACTATATTTTCAATCTATTTACGCCAGAAGTTGATTTTGATCAATATTTGAATTAAGGACTAAGGGACTTCGAGGACGTATAAATCAGTTAGTTTTGGTGTGAGCGTACATACCTCCCAACTTTAAAACAGGATTAATATGAAAGGAACGTTACACATTGTATTTACAGCTTAATCAATCTTTATTTCTAAACTATAATAATATTTATTATTTTAATTTTTTTAGGTTAATTTGACAACATGTGATTAAAGAGGGGACAGATTGATTTTATTACGACAATTTTAAATATGTTGGGTGAAACTTACAAATACCTTTACTGTCGTCACAGTTTGTAAAAAAATATAATTGGGCTTTCAGATGTAATTAGGAATGGTAATAAACAATTGGCTGCAAGAGAGGAAATCGTATCTAAACAGACATTATTTCACTATGTAGTCATTATTAACACTTTTGTATTGTACCTAATTTAAAGGATTGAAGATGAAAGATTTCGTCTTCATACTTCTAAGACCAGTTTCACTTCTCATGAGCAGGAAAGTCCAACAAGTAGCAATTTTGAGGTTCATTCCTACTTAGAAGTTGCAGGTGCGTCCCTACTACCTCCTCTCCACCCACTGTATATATATATATATATATATATATATATATATATATATATATATATATATATATATATATATATATATATATGGACAATAAGAAATTATTTTTCAACTTCATCTTAATAAATTGATAAGATATATATTCTTGTGTGTACCGGAATATATCTTACCCATTTTGGTTATACGTTTGTTTTACAATTCTCGACAGGAACATGTTTAAAAAGCAAAAGTGATGCCGAAGACAAAATCGATAGTCCTTCCGAAAGTAATCAATTTTATTCCATAGGTTTATTTTGGTCTCAAGAAAGAAAAACATATATTTGTTTGTTTGCTTACAATAAACATGGTAAAGTTAACGTGTTCATTTAAAACATATATGATTAAAGTTGAAAAATTTGGCGAATGTGCATTATTAATTTAAATCTTCTTTCTCCAGACATGTCTCAAAACTTCATTTTTCAAACGATATTTTAAATCAAAACACTGAGTCATTTATATCAACTATTGACTTTTCAGAGCCCACACCATGGAGCATAGTAGAAACCGATAATAGGTCAGTACAATACAACTAAACAAATTTTCAAATCCACTTTTAAATTTTGTTATCCACACCCGTCTGAATGACTGGAAATGAGACATAATGCTGATGAAATAAGGCCTTGATTGCAGCTAACTCTCACTTTAACAACAACACTAATAATACTAATAATAATAATAATAATAATAATAATAATAATAATAATAATAATAATAATAAGTCCATTTTTAAAAATATTATCACTTTTCGTTCTTTGTTTGTCATAATTAATACAAAATCATTGCTCTGTATTGTGTATTTGTAAAATAAACTAAATAAGAAAGAAAACAGAAACTAATTTCTTCAATATTTCTTTCAGATCACCCGATATGTATATGTTTTTGATAATTGTCTTGATGAAAATGTCCATGACCATGAAAGAAACGCTGAAGGTAAATAATTATACTTTATGCATTAGCTTGACTTGTTGTCAAAGAAGAGAAAATTTGAATCATCCCAATATTTAACGAGGTGCAACTCTAAACGGTTTCCCTATGTTTCGAGCTAACAAACTCTTCATCAGGCACAGAAATAATTTACATGTACTAAAGACAAAATCCAAGATAAAGCATTGACTAATGCATGATTGAAATGATTGAATGACGGGAAATATACAAAGGATAGAAAGAAAGAAAAAAGGATAATTAGACAAATGGTCTGAAAACAGGAACATTACACACACACACACACACACACACACACACACACACACACCGGTCTATAGAATTGTTGATTTATATATATATATATATATATATATATATATATATATATATATATATATATATATATATATATAATTTTTCAAAAGTTCCATTGTAAAGAAGAAACCAATACTAGACCATAACGATTTAAAGAACTACTGCCTATCTCCCATTCATTTCAAAAATCTTAGAAAAGGTTGTTCTAAAACTAAAACAGCTTTTATCTCATCTGAATTCAAACAGTCTTTTTAGCAATGTACAATCTGCATATCACCCTTGCCATATTACAGAAACTACTCTTCTAAAAGTAGTTAATGATATTCTCTCTGCTTTGGATAGCAAAACCATTACAGTCGTCATCCTCCTTGATTTGTCTGCAGCATTTGACACAATAGACCATGATATATTACTTCACCGTCTCCAGCATGTATTTGGCATTCACGATACAGCCTTACTGTGGTTCAAGTCCTACTTGGTCAACATGACATATATTGTGTCTGCAAATGGAATACACTCCAGCCCAGTTAATCTATGTTCTGGTGTTCCAAACTGGGACAGTTCTTCGACCTGTTCCCTTCATTATATACACTCTGCAATATCATGGATGACAAGTAACAAGTACAGATGAATGATGATAAAACTGAGGCCATTCTAATCACAACACAAATACTTTATCATTCACATCCTTTACCTCAAACAATAAATATCAACAACACCACACAGTCAGTAGGAAACCTAGGTGTTACTCTGGACGGTACTCTCACAGTACACTAATTATGTCATGAACATATATGCAAGGCTGCATAACTTGAGCTGAGACACATCAGCTCCATTCTCAAATATCTTTCAGTTGATGCCACTAAAACACTTTGTGTATTCATTAGTACTTTCAAGACTGGAGTATTATAACTCGGGTCTGTTTGTTTCATCTCAATATCTACTCCAGAAACTTCAATAAAGTTCAAAACACAGCTGCTCGGATCATACTTAGAATACCACGATCAGAGCACACCTCACAGATGCTATGTACGCTACACTGGCTATCCATTCGACCCAGAATGAAACACAATTGTTGTATCTGTGCTACGTTTCATTGACGGACTCCAGTCCAACATACCTATCCGACTTCATCCATGTGTAGACACCAACAAGATACTTACGCTCCTTTTCTGATAATCATATACTCATTATACCCACTATGAAAACGAAGTCATATGTACAACGTTATTTTGCATACCAGGGCCCAGCAACGTGGAATGAATGTCTCACTGAACGTAGACACAAAGACACAGTGATCCCATTCAAGATCGCTCTTAAAACTCACTTATTTGTTTGTTTCTTGTATTATATATGATTTTTTGTGTTATAGGTATCAGTTAATGTTGTAAAGTTCTTATAGCTTGTAGAATTTAAGCGCTATACAAAGCCATTATTACATTTATAATATCTAAATATTTATTCAATATATAATCTTTAAAATCCATAGACCGTCATTTCTAATTGAAAAAGAAAAGTTGAGATTCCATTGCCCGTAGGTATCGCACTTTATTGTCACATATATTACAAACGAGATATAAAAGCGAATTAGTGTTTGTTTATGCATTTTTAACTCGTATCTCTAACACTAGTACCCTTTGCGGTACTTGTTTGAATGCTAAAACAAATACGTTTTGATGGAAAAGGTATGAAAGACTGGGTGAAAAATAGCAAACATATTGTTACTAGAATCGTCACAATATTATACCATGTGTGGCCAACTATAACCGAGTGGGAACGAATTCCCGTCATTCAATTATCCAATAGAATTTTTTTTTTGCATAACACGATTGTAGGCACAAACCAAAACATTTTGTAAGATTCAAAATGTAATTTATTTGCCTAAAATAAAAACTGAAAAATTAAAAATAACTTACAGTTTTGTAAATGAAATCTTAATTAATCCTAAACGTTATATCACAAGTCGGAAACTATTGAGTAATCCAAACATATTAAAGTGCAATACTAATTAAGTTCACACTGTTGTGATGTTGTGCCAATTGGTTTTGATATATCACAATTATAATCCAGATTATTTGAAAATGGAACCAAACTGTTACATCTAGTGACTTTAGCTTTTGATATATCACAATTATAATCCAGATTATTTGAAAATGGAATCAAACTGTTACATCTAGGGACTTAAACTGAAGTAACAAGACAATGTAAACTCAACAAGCGTTCAAGTTTCCAAAAATAAATTATTTAAATAAAATATAAAATATAAAATTGCTGTTTTTCACTTATATCTAATTTATTTTAATATTCTCGAAGTGTCTAATGTTAAAACAGATACAAAATAAAATATATTTTTTGCTTTCCTTCTTTCGTATTGCAACCTGATGGAATACTGTTTTCTGCTTCATTTATATCTCGTGTCTCTTGATCGCCCATATCAGCAGTTGTCAAGACAATTGTACCCTGATTAGCCTTCGTTCATGGACAAGGGTGTCTCATTGTTCCATAAATAAACCTGTATTTATTTTGTTGAATACACTAATGAATTATCAATCATATCATTCAGTATCGGCACAACATCTATACTAATGGAAATATTATTAGTAGATGGAACAAATTACTCTTCCAATGTGTCATTTAATTTTTTTTATTAATAATGCATGACGCAGTTAATAGTTGTAGATGTTGCTGTATATTTGTTACTGTTTAAAATGTTTAGACATCTTCTCTTTCTCTCTCTCTCTCTCTCTCTCTCTCTCTCTCTCTCTCTCTCTCTCTCTCTCTCTCTCTCTCTCTCTCTCTCTCCTAATGTTTGTGCATGTATTGTTCACTATTTCTCTAACGTATAAATACATGCCGTTTTACAAATAACTAAATAAATAAATAAATAAATAAATGTTATTCCTAACTATCTTGGGCTAGTTGATATCATACGTACACATTTATGTGGTTTCGAATAACAAACTAAAATAAAATGATGGTTAGAGATAACATTTAAATTTTTCTTGTTTCAAGCTGATGATTCCATACTTTCAGCTGGGTACCATCTGCACGAGAACACAACAGTGAGTCAGTAAAAATGGTAACAACTACGCTGGCGTAAACAGAAGAACTCCTGGTCAGAAAATGATGGAAGGTTTTTGCCGTAACATGATTGTATGTACAAAACAAAACATTTTGAAAGATTCAAAATAATTTATTTCCCTAAAATATAAAGTGTTTTTTTTGCCTTAGCCCAGTCCTTACAATCCAAACGGAATCCTTTGTGGCCAGTGCAGTTACTTTCAGTATGTAAAACTCATTGACATGACCATCCATCTTACAACATTCCATTCATACTGCTGCATTTGGCAAGGTACACTTCTACCTTTACGAGCGTTATAATTTGACAGTAATATGTCACACAAATATATAACTGAACCTGTTGTTGGTAAAAACAATTATAAAATCATTATTCAGCCTGACTGACAGTTAATCATCAAATTCAATCAAAACGCAACTTTCCTGACCTGGTGGAGATTACTATAGCTAAAACCCAACAAAAGGACGTACGTGATGGGAAACGTCCACGCTGGGACTCAAGTAGTAGCTGACCAGATTTAAACAACGTGTGTGACGGATAAAAAGAGAAACACGAATTATTTGAATTTGATTTTTTCGTTTGAGTTTATTTTCTTAAAATGTTCATTAATTGTAGTATCAAAAATGGCATATATTTGATGAAAAGTGAATACGTTTTATATGGGCTTGTTGACGGCACGAACTTTACATTTTAAAAGTAGTTTTCCAGAACCAAGAAATAGATAACTTGTAAATAGGATTGTTCCATGTCGAAATTTGTATATATTAAAATAATGGGGTTTTTTTTTACCCATCAATAGAGTTTTTCTTTTCGGAGTCTCTATTCTGTCTGTGAGTCTTTCTTCGGAACATCTCTGTCCTTTTTAGCACCAGCATCACGCCAGATTGCATCATTATCAGTACCCTTTCTCACAAGTACTACTGTATGCTTCGCTCCATAAATAACTTTTCGGACATTTCTACAGAATCCAAATATATGATGCAGTGGAATCGCGCATGAAAATCGTCGATGCTGTCCCTGCAACATTGCTACGCGTGTTGCAAACCCTAAATTGTGATTAGGATTAAGATCATCAAATATCCATTAATAACATCAAAATCAGCAGCTTGTATATCCGGGTGGCGCTGGATTAACTGCAGTATTTCGTGTTGCTTTTACTCTAGTAAGATAAACGTGTTCAGTGTGATCATTAATGTCCTTAGAGAACATTATAGATGGACCCGCTCATCTTGTATAATCATCAGAATATCTTGCTAACCCGATTATTGTTGTTGCAATATCAACCTCACGCTCAATGGCTTCAATTTCTCTTCCATAAATCATTTATCTTGCACTTTCAAATAACGCCATGATACCATTATTGACAAAACCAACTCGAAGAGTTGCATCATTTGCGTATGCTGTATTAGCTGCAACATTTGTTACAATTTCTCCTTCTACTTCGATAAACGCTTCGCATGGTAGAAAGTATTTACTGGGATCATGAACTTGAAGTTCGATTCTTGATCGGAGATATGGTTGTACTGCGTGATAGGAATACAATTGATAATCGCGTACAGAATCGTCTTTACGCACTGGGGCGTCCATATCAAAGGCTGGATCAGATGACTTTTTGAACATTTTATTATATATTCGTTGATCTAAGTCATGATTTTTATGGTGGTCGTTGACGACACCGTCGTGGTTTTAAGCCGCTTCCCGCTATCATATTTGCGGTAATATTATTTCAGTCATTTGCTGTCAATGATGGAGTCGCCAACGATGCTAATTTCTGATCCACTATGTTATTTATTATTTTACTAATATTTGCAGGCATCCCTTCCGTAGATGGTAGTGGTCCTAGTGACTTTATCACTGATGACGAAGTTGAAAATCCAAGGGATTTTTGCGGTGGTCTCTTTTTTCATCGAACTAACGCTGTTAGTTTAATCCTTCGCGGCTGAAAATGCTTTCCCGGCAACATCTCCTACAGCGCTAATACCCTTATCACGAATAACATCAATGGCTTTCATCGATAATTGTTTTGCTAGCGGCGCTACTTTTGGAGCCATTCTTGAAAAAAAACCTGCAATGGTATTACCGAGACCATCACCATAGTACGTTTTGTAAACTGGCAATCGTGAGTTTACTACATAAACGCTCGTTGGTTTATCATGGTTGTAGTGTATGATCATTCTTATTTAAATAATATTTATCTAATGCGCTGATTAATCACTGTGATAACCATGATAAAAGTCCGTAGGATTTTCAACTAATTCATCAATAAACTCTCGATATGAATCAATATCCATGATGCCACCTTGAAATAACCGCCTACAGATATCAGCTGCTTCATTAATTATTTCCGGTGAGTTATTTCCAGCTCGTTTCCCTACTATGAGTACTTCTAATCGTTTTATATCTCTGAGAATATTACCAGGACAACGAATTAAACCACTACCTGATTCCCCACTGGAAAATCTTTGATTTTCAGAAAATCCCTTTCCATTTGTTCTTTTAGTGATACCAGCTGCACCTTTTTCAGAATCAACTTCTGCTATTATTTCCGTGGGTGGGTCTGTATACGGTGGTGGTTGTGGACCACTCTTTACAATGCTTAGAACTCTAGGAAAACCAGGGTGTTGTTCTTTTGTGATTTTAGTTCCGCCCTGTTTCGCCAAATATATTTTTTCTGCCCAGGTGACTTTGCGGTTTATAGAATTTTCATATTCGTCTCTTAAAAATGTTTCTCTTATACCCTTTGTAAACTTTTTTTCTGGTAAAATCAGCTAATTCATCATCCGTATCGAATCTTCTAATCGTACCCAACGCTGCGTTTGTAAATATATTTTCAGGTGGTATGGATCCAATATCAGCTAGTCGTTCAACTTCTTCTTGAAGTTGTTTTCGTTCTTGTTGTTGTTGTTCTTGTTGTTGTCTTACCGCGGAAGATATATCACCAGGAAGTGATTTTAAGATTTTTTTGTTTGTTTAGATCTTTCTGCTATTTTTTCAAGAAGAAGAGGTGTCTCTTTTCTTGGTGGTTTCCCCTCCTTGGGGACATCTCACCATATAGCTCGCTCAGTGGCTGATATTACTCGCTTGGTTGCCGTGGTTACCGGTTTAAACAATTGTTCCGTATCAGCAGAAAATCAGTCTGTAAACTCTGTCTAGCTTGTAGTTTATTTCTGACAGAGTCAAGTACGGGCATAAACTTTTTAACTACGTCCAGTCTCTCACAATTTAGTCTAGTAGTTAATGCTTCGTTTACCATTATTGAAAACAATAAAGCAATTTCCAATTATTGTACGATGCAGTGATTTTCTCATCATAAAATGATTTCTAATGAGAAATTGGCCATTTGACCCGATTCAGGCAGGCAAAAATGAATTTAAAAAAACAAATCGGTGAAATATTTTTAATAAGAAAATTTCCATCCTTGTAGTACGCGTTCATTGATATACTCCAGTATAGGATTTCAACCGCTATTGACTAAAGCCGTCTTTACAAATTTTGTTCTAGTTGAGCGCGCATACCTGTCCATTGTACTCGCAACATCTGTCCATGGAGTATATTGTAAATAAAACAATGAAGTATTTACAGTTTAACTAGCACAGTCAACTTATACAGCAGGGGTAACCGAAGGGGTCTTTTCGTTTTGTTGAATTAACATTCTTACATTCTTAATTTTTGAATTAACTGACCGTTTCAATTCATATTCCTGCCCCAGTTCTTTCCTTATTGTTTCCACGATAGTAAATAACGGGACAAACTTACTTATATCATTTTCGTATTTAAAAGTCATATATTGAATGTTGAATCTTTTTAATAAATGCATACGACCTAGGTAGCATGTACATAGTCCTCTGGGCGCCATATTAAATGGCTTCGAACTCCGAAATAATTTGATCACAGTTTAATCGATCTGATAATTGTATTCCTTCAGATTTCAAATTTGAAAATTCGGTTATGATATTATTGATATTTTCAGAATTCATATTATATAATAACTATATACTTCTAATATATTTTTCAAAAATAAACAGTAAATCATTTTGAGCGGTTATCATTCATTGGGTCCTTTATTAGGCCTTTGTGTCTTTCATAGGGTTCCTTCTTTGAGAGTATTTTTTCTGTTGTTTATATATCAGAAATGTTCTCCTCTGTTGGTTATAATCAGAGTATTTTTCTCTCTTTCAATCTCTTTTTGAGATTTGACCCTATGACAGTTTCTCTTGGCCGATAATTGATTCTGAATTACAATGTGGGGTTACCCAATGTGATGGAAAGCTTATTACATCCACGTTACTGTTTATTTTGACGTCCATAATCATACCACAAAGCATATTCCCCTATAAGATATCTAATTCGTCAAATAACGGATTAGAAATCTAAGAAGATAAGCTTAGGGGAATGGGCGTCACATGATACATATATATAATACAATACAATACAATGAATGAATGGATCTTATATACAATGAATGACGTCACCGGTGTGGTATTATATATACAATGAATGGTTAATGGTATATACAATGAATGAATGGATGATATATATACAATGTATGAATGAACGGATGGTATATACAATGAATGAATGAATGAATGAATGAATTAATGAATTAATGAATGAATGAATGAATGAATGACGGGTACCCTACACCAAAGTTGCGAAACCAAAACAAACTTACAAAATCAACCTGGTTTGAATGAAATATTCAAACCACGTGACGGTGTGGTCTGTTTTGGTTTCATGATTTGAATTTCGGGTGCTTACCACCCCCACCACCCCCATTATATAAAACCATCTGTCAGTACCGTCAACAATATGCCTGTTACGGGGTTTGAACCATGGGCTTCGGGACGAAACCGCAACGCGTTACGAATGAGCTAACTGTTCTTATTACAGGTATATGCTTTTGAATATAATATATATGTATACACGTGGTTTGGACAAATCGGTTATTGTGGTTTTTCCTTCGGTGATTAATGACAACTGAATACTTGAAAAAAACACAAGAAAAGAATAATACCTATTTGATTCGTTTCCTCACAAAATAGACTATATCTCCGCTAAGAATCATGACAGTTAAAAACCAACAATGGAGATATAATCGGAAAAACCCATTGAGATCCATAACTCTTTCATAAGCCGCACACATACCCACACGAGTTATTCCCCGCTGGTGTTATATACACATAGTGCAAAACATGAGTAGATATATGAAAATTGAATTCTTTGTCCAGTCCTTTTCGAGAAAGTAGATCGATAAACCCATTCTGTAACACATCGTACGGAGGGTATACAAATATCAAAATATCTACCGGTTTTAGTCATTGATTGGAATACCATTTGCTTGCCTGTATGAATATCTTTCGATTTTACACACTTTGCATTTTTTTAATGTTTCCCAGTCTTTCCTAGTTTTAAATTCTAACTTTGTGAAATAGCTTGTAGATTCGATAAAGAATTGTTCTTAGGATTGGAATCAATGTGGTCGATTACAAAACATCATTGATCAATCCGTTATATACTTCATACACGAAACGATGACAATAATAATTTTTCCTTCCAGCGGTAAACATAAGATATCCAAGTTTATTCACAATCCCTAATGGCTTCTTCAGTCTACGGTTTCTGATAATACTATCACGGGATGCCTCGTAATCGCTGATCACGGGATGTGGTCTAAACTCTTGGTTCATTTATATACAATAATACTATTTGTCTAATTTATTATTTGGTTGAATTATTACATTATTTGGGAATCTATCAATATAGTCTTGAGGTGTTCTTATGACTTTGTCATTGACGCATTGACGCTGACAGAGTCATTAAAGGAGTTTTTGATTCTCTTATCATAATAACGCTTCAACTCTCTGTATCTCTTACCACCGCAACTGAGACACAACTGCAATTTTGCTCTCACCCCTACCCCACATCGTAAGCAAGGGACAGGGCCAAGACTTCCGCCACGGACACTATGCATATGATACCCACAGAATTCCTTTTTGCATGATTTGTTACACGAGGTTACTGATCCATTCATGAGCCATTTGCAATGATTCATTATATATAAATTTCTTATTTATATACTTGTTTTAATTATAATATGAAGGTGTTCGAGAGATTATCGAAAATTAAGCCCTGGAAAAATGCTAAATTCAATCTCGATAGAGTCTCCGTAGATACACCAAAGGGTCTAATAGGTGATAGAACCATGATAGGTAGAATCTGTGATTATTTTAACGAATTCAAGCGTGATGGAGCATCTCACTGTTGGTCAACATTTCGAATTGATGGTAGTGTTGATGCTACCATGAACGACGAAAAAGCTGCTTGGAATAACCATACCAATATGTTTGTGGCAAGCACATAAATGATCCATACTGCAACCTTTGAATGCTCTGGTCAGAAATCAAGAAATTGAACTCATGATCAGTTCAGTTACAACTCAATTACATTATATGTTTCAATATTTTATCAAGTGGTGGCAGAAAATTCCCTGGCTGTTCCTGGCATGCTTTTATCAATATTTGCAAATTTCAGGGACTTTATCATGAGAACCAAAATTGCATGTCACTACTCTGGCAGTCATTTTAAATGATGCAGTGAGATTTATAAAGTAAATGGGGCTATCTTGAGAAATATTTCTGTAAAAGTTCATTTAAATAAGCGCCAGAGAAGACAACATTTTACCATCCAATGTTGGTGTGGAAAGGTGCTAGATAATGACAGTCAACGATTACAATTTTAAGGTCACAAAATATTATGGAACGTTCATAGCAATAATAAAGACATGACATTACAAGCTCTGTCTAAATCAACTTATTTTGATGCCTATTTATGTTCTGTCTTATTGTCTTTCTCTCATTAAATAATTTTGTTCGTGTTTTTATATAGGCAGTCTGCATATTCAGCGACTTCAGACACTGCGGCATGTGATTCTTAAGGAAATCAATTATTTCTCCTTTATTTGTAATAGAAAGAAAATCAATAATATAAGCAGCATTTCCCATCCTTTATGACTGCACAACATGTTGTGATCTTAAACCACTTCATGTAACCATCTAAGGCAGAAAAGATATTTAAAATGATCACAGTATCAAATTTTATGAACAATATTCATACCATATACAGAATATTTTTTTGTTGGTGTTTAATGGCACATCATTAAATGAAAGACTATTTAGTATGAAGGCAGAGACAGCAAAGTAAAATGCCCAGAAAAATTTAACTGCTGCTGACCAGAGATGGTCTGGACAGGATTCAAATCTGCACTACTCTGAATTTGAGACCAGCCTGCTGACCACTGGGTCACAATTGCTTCCAGACACAGTAAAATAAAATAAGCGATAAAAAAAGCATTTAAAAACTGGACTTCGAAGACTTGACCATTATCATGGACTGCACAGATTAGAAATTTGCTGAAAATTTATTGTGTGCAAAAGAGTCACACTGGAAATAGTTACTGGAAATTAATAAAGCTACATATTTCAATTCAAACACAAGGAGAAAAAAATAAATTGCATTCCAAACTGGAGGCAAATAAATTATATACAGAGAAAATAGGGAAGCACTTACTTGGTAGACACCCGCTGTTGCAATTAGTGTTAGATGTACTGATAGTGAATTAGTCTTTGAAGACCTTTCTTAATTCATCATGTTTCTTCTTGAGACCAGGTTACTGAAAGCATTCACACAGTGTCAATCATTATAGTTTGCTGACTTGTATGCATAACAGGCACACAGACAAGGTGGAGTGAAGTTGATTCCAAATTCTGTAGGTAGCAACTTTACTTGAATGATAAGCTTTGGATGCAAGTCAAATGACACACACATAAAGTGAATATAAAAAATGAAGTTTCATGGATCAAGCAGACTATAATAATTATTAAGATTATGTACGTAGCACACTTTTAACACTCTTTTTTCAGTTTTCAGAATAATATAAATAAATTTTAATAAATTATCACTGAAAAACTGGGTCAGCTCATGATTTATTGGTAATAGAAGTGCATGTGGTTTCTATCTTTGCAAAGAACTTGTGTTGTGGTTTTGTAAAAGCAATCAGGCCAATGATGAAAGTGATCAATATGATAAGAATGTATCTTCTGAGCCACTTGGGCGTGATATGACATACACTGAAACTTTAGAGCTTATAACAGTGATTTTATTAAAAACTTCACTATTGCTAAGGATAACCATTATCTGGCTATGGCACAAGAAATGGTATCATTTACTCAAGCCACATAAACATAATTACTTAAGTCTTGGGACATGAGGAAATAATTATTTTTTTCGTGTCCCAATATTAATGTGCATTTAAAAATTAAAGCATTTTCTGTTTCCCAACTCTTACAGATATAAAAAGTGTCAAGACAAAATTGGCAAGATCACTATACTGCACACAGCAGTGACCAGCTCCTGTTCATTTACTATGTCAAGAAACTATTATAAACTACAATGATTGTAAATACATATTATTATTTTGCATCTGCATATTTTCAGACTTGTCTGATATAAAATAAAAGTAAACAAAAACTTCAATAATTCACAGAGCACTTTGGAGTTTACAAGGCGACCGGTACCATAATATAGTGTACAAACCAGTACTTACACAATGCAAATGGGCAGACTTTTGCTTTATTCATCGTCTTTACTAAATCTCAATCTTCCAAATCACATTAAACAAAGACGTCAATTGCTATTTTATTTACTCTGACCCACGAGCTCAAGCATGTGATTTTTGTCTGGCGGTAACCTTTTGTACTACAACATTACTCCACACATATTAACTGTTGGAAAAACTAAAATAGGTTGAGCAGGATGTGATGCTCTGCATAATAGTGGAACTAAATTATTTGGCCCCCAAAATTATACTGAACTGACTGTTTCTCAAAATTCTAAAAAAGGATCCTTAATGTTGGAAGCTATATAAGTGAATAATCATTTAAACTATTTGCTCATTAGATTTGATTTCAGTGAGTAACATGTCATTGTTACTGGGCTTTTTCGGATTCTAACTCACTAAAAAGATTCCAAATGGTTTTCAGATTATTCTAATATCTTCAAAGGTTTTTACATACTGGTATTTTCAGTTTGTCATTTTTGGTTTTGCATGTAAACTAGCTCATAACTGATCGCATTTAATATTTATCTCCTCCTTTTATGGCATCTAAAATCTCCGGTGTGATCCAAAAAATGAGTGCTCTCAAGATTTCAAAGCAAATATACTTTTTTCTGTGAAAAATAATTATACAACTACAACGATCAGATTTTACTCCTAAATCTTGCCATAGATAACATATGAGTACCATTGACAATGTTAACAAGCATGCTTATGTGTATGGAGTCAAATATAAAGCTGTTCTATTTACAACACACTGCACTGTATGACTCTGGTACATTTATAGTGACTGCCTACAGAGCCACATATCCTGTGAGGTAAAGGACTAAAGAATATTTATCTTAAAGCTTGAAGGAGCTTAATTCAGATTTGCTTTTAGAAATAGTACAGTAGTATTTAAACAACCTACAGATACACAAAAATATGTATCTTTGACTGACTATATTTTATCCTTGATCCTTCTGGCCTCTCTGGTGGTATGGACTTCCCTGGTGCTTATGAATGCTCCAAAATCTCTGGCAGTTTTCTAGTTTCTGCTGAAGTACCTGACAGAAATGTTTTACAACAAATCAATATAATTAAAAAGCCTAAGATGGTTTCCACCAGCACAGCTGGTGTCAGACAACAATGCGACTTATTTGGGGAATCTTCAAATTTTCTAAGAAATGAGCTGGACACAGGCTTATATTACACAGGATATCTAACAGTTATCATTACATGCACTGATCCAGTTGATTTTCTGTCCATTGAGATTAGGTTTCTCTCCAAAATAGGAACTGAGTGTTGAGCATGCGCCACCATACTGAAACTGTGAAATGCCAAGTATGACCTGACCATCTTTGTCAGAGTAACATTACTTTCCATGTTCACCAAGTCAAAATTTAAAAGCCAAATGGTACTTTCTAAACATATTTGTATTACATGATGATTTGTTGCCTTATTTTCTTTTATTTATTTATAAAACTATGTGCGAGACATAATACAAGTATGTACAGTAATAATCGCCGATCGAGGCTGTAGTCTTGTTCAAATGGCCTTGAAACATTATATAAATGGGGGCCAATATGGTTTGGAAGTATATTTGATATGATTTCAGCATGCATTCTGTACGTATCTGCAACTGTTTTTAGACATAACATCGGCCAATACACCAATATCTTGGGCCCTATACATGGATCACTAATGATATCATTGCATAAATGTCTGATAGGACCTGGTGTAAAACCAAAAGTGAGTGAGTAAAAAAAAATAGACCCACCTGTCAGGAATTCACTATGCATCTGTTGGTCACCCATGTTTCCAATAAAGTTACGAAAGATTTTTCTTGTTACATGTACTTGTATTTAAAATTGAGTACTTTGAAGGGTACTATATCCACCCACCCCATAATATCTTTTCTTCACCTTGGCTTTTGACCTTTTCAGCCCCAAATGTTTCTCCCTTCACCAAATAACGTTTGGATATGGCATGTAGTCTAAACATACAGTGATCATGCAGAAAAAAGTTTCTTCATTAAGTAAATATGATCTTGACCTCTGACAACAAAATCCCCATATTGGACTAGCTTCTTCCTTTTCTCAAGTGCAAACATCACAAAAGCCAGGTTATAGAACCTGCCATTTTGTACCAAACTATTTTCTGGACCTTATATTGATGTCACCTGAAAATTAGAATTTTGTGTCTATAAAGCCTTTTCTTGCCAAAGTGCACACAACTGACAATGTTTAGCTAAAGCATACTGTATGTGGTGTTGTGCTCCAGTTATGTGGAAACTGTTTTATTAACTCCCTCACTGTGATATTGGACTATCACCTTTGAGCTTCTGACTAAACCGGTTTCTTTCTTCTCTCACATGTAAGCATAAGCAACAAAGTCTGGATAATGTACGAGTTATTCAACAAGTTAGTTTGTGAATATTATCCTCCTTCTTTCAGTCCCCACATCTTCCTTTTCTCTGACATGACCTAACAACATTTTATCTCAATAAAACTAGGTTTCTTATTTCTCTAAATTGCCATCTACCTCCACAGTATGGTAAAGTAAGATGGATAGGAATTAAAATTAGTGTACATAAAAAGGAGACACATGGACTGATGGAGGAAGCATATACAAATGATACAAGCTGAAACCTTATCAAGTCTGCAGGACAGCTGTCAGTATTAAGTATACATCTGGGTATAATTGATTTAAACCCAAATGGATTAAATGTTAATGGTAATGTAAGAGTTTAATTAAAAAAGGACTAACTGTATGTAACAACTGTGGGTAACTAATACAGCCTCACTTTGATGTCAGCTCCAACTGACAGAATGTTTTAAAAATGCATTTACTGAATACATCTCTGACATCTTTTTCATGTCAGTGACATCAATTATGAACCAAATCTGTGGTGATAAAAAAGCAGTTACCACTGACAAAATAAGAAAAATTACCTTTGTCAATGTTATCCAGCAGCTTTCCCATAACTCGAACTTCTTTTATCCAAATCGGGCATTGGTAATTATCCCTGCTGATGGCTGCCTCATGACCCATATGATCCAGGAAAATCCTCTGGTGTTCAAGACTCATGTCAAGACTTGCATAAATGGTTGAAATTCTGTGTCTAGTTTTTGTAGCATTTATCTTCACTTGAGCCTTGATACAAACAGCTTTAACTGAATGCCACCCTGAGCAGTGACTATTGGAAGATTTTGTTCCAAATAAAAAGATATTGCTCTCCTTGATCCCATGAGCTTGTCTCTTTGCAACAAATACTTAGATTGCTTATATAATATCTTCGGGAAGTAAAACTGGAACAAACTTCCTTCCTTTTCCATGTATAGGCCAGCCGGAACTGACCAACAAGATATTTCTCTGCATCATCTTCAATTTTCAAAACCTGATCAGATGGAAGCCAAACACCATCTTCAGCATCTTCCCACTGTGAGAGAAGCATTCGTGATGGTTCTTCACCACGTCTCCCATTATATAAAGTGAGCCGGCAAACCACTAAATATCTCAGCCAAGCATACTTAGAGATTTCAAATTTGTATTTTACAAGTATGATTTGTTCAGATTTATCAACTGAACTGGAGATACACTGATACCTTGCATTCGAGAACATTTCATGTGAACGAAATGAATATGCCAATTGAAATTTCTTTGTTTCATCATATTTATCATCCTACATTGTTTCCGTATAGTATCCTTTCAGAGATTTGATAGTTCTCTGGATGATAGCATTTAGTGTCAATTTTAGCCCATACTTTTCTCTCCCTTCTTCACTGGTTTCCACCACTCTTTCAATTGCTTCTCTTAAAACTGATAAATGACCCCTTTGGAAAATATCTTCTGTTTTAACAATTTCTGATGATATAGATTTAAATGCAATAAATAATATGGCCAGATCCCTCATTTCTGACATAGCAAACTTTCTTACTTCGTCTTTTTTCCCTTTTCATATCTTCGAAGGCAAAAGTGTCGATATCCAACTTGCTAGATAAGGGAATCAGTGCGACACAATTCTCCAGCCTCGTTAGTCCTAAACTTGTTCAAGATCTCTTCCATAAACTCTTTATCTTTGTGAATGATTGTGCTAGCCAAAAGCTTAGGCTTCATAGCATCTGCAGTTAAACTTGTGCAAGTTTGCTTATGCTTGTAAAAGGAACGGTTTGACAAACATCTCTTGCAGCCAGAACACATTCTTATGCCATCATCTTAAGTACATTTCTTCCCTTCGCTTGTCCTCAAAAAACTTATTTTGCAATTGTTTGGGCAGCAACATTGCAGTCTTTACTTCCTCCTCAAATTTGTATTTTCTCAGGATGTGTCGGTTGAACTTTCCTCCAGTAATTATCTGATGGCAATATATGCAATAACGCCTAGGTTTCTGGAAAATAAGAAGAAATTTTACCTTATTTAGCCAATTTCCCCCTGAAATGACCCCATGGTAGAACCAGAAAGTTCTAACAAGTCTCAAGATGGGTCGGAAGCTCAACTGGTCAAGGTGTACACTTAAATCTTGTTACAAGTAGCATAGGTTCTGATATTATCCCATGTGGATACTCCAACATTTAAAAAGGAAAGTGAGTACCGTATTTTCCCGCATATATCATGCACACGCAGATAATCCGCACCCTCATATAGCCCGCGGGTTTTGGGGTTTTGTGTAAAAAATCGTTGGCATAACGCGCACCTTTGTATAACCCGCAACCATAGATTGATGAACTTTTATGTGTATGTTCACATTGTCTACCATTACTGTTTTTAGAAGGACCGAATTCGTCAATGCTCACACGTGGATGACGAACGATACTACAACTAATAAATTTTCACTCACCCGCCCAACATGCAAATTTGTATTTACGCTATCAAGTCAGTCGGCCCCGGTCCATTATCATCCCTCTGCATCAGTTCAAGTTAGACACCCTGCCTCCACTATATTCCGGCTGGCAGTTGGCAGATTTGAATTTTGAAGCCAGGTACTTGTGAGCCGGATATGCGATGGTGTGAGGTTCTGAGGCTGAATGCCACAATTGTCAATTTAGAATGTAGCTCGCATGACGTCATTTACCGGTAACTATTCAGGCTCGGTACACAGTGCTTGTGCGCGTAGGCTGTCTATAGAAGCTGTGCCTCAACTACAGGCTTCATAAATACGGACATTTCTAAATAATCTTGTATTCTTGTGAAGTGTCGATTCGAGTTTAAATAATTTCTTTCTGTTTAATTTAAAAAATGCCGAAACGAAAGTCTTACACAGCCGACTTCAAGCTAACTGCCATTGCGTATGCTGAAGTGCATGGCAATAGAGCCACAGGCAGAAAATTTTATATTGATGAGAGTGTAATCCGAGGTTGGAGAAAAGAAAAAGGAACGTTATAGAAAACGTGCTCGTCGCGGACCTAAAGCAAAATGGCCTCATCTTGAAGCTGACCTGAAGCAGTGGATCGGTGCCCAGCGGGACAACAACCGACCAGTATTGACAGTTGCCATGAAACTGAAGGCCAAAATCATGGCGGCAGAGAAGCACATTGATGATTTCAAAGGAGGAGTGAATTGGGTATATAAATTTATGAAGAGGAACCAATTGTCAGTCAGAACACGAACGAACATCGGCCAACGTCTACCCGAGAATTGGGAGAAGAAGATGGGTGATTTTCGTGAATTCGTCGCCAAGGAAATTCAGGAGCTTGACCTTCCCCATTCTGCCATTATTAATATGGACGAAGTACCGATGTGTTTCGACATTCCGGCAACAAGGTCGGTGGACGAAGTCGGCGTTAAAACCGTTAAAGTGGCAACAACCGGGCACGAGCGAACCTCTTTCACGGTTGTACTGGCTTGTGCTGCAAATGGTGATTTTCAAGCGGGTGACAATGCCTCGTGAGAAACTACCTTCAGGCATTGTTGTCCAGGATGGATGAACTGTGATGTAATGAAAATCTGGATCGATAAATGTTATCGAGCCAAGCCTGGGGTATTTTTCTCCCCGAGATCTCTGTTGATTTTTGATTCGATGGCGGCACACAAAGAAACAGAAGTTCAAGCAGTTATAAACTCTTGTGGTGCGCATATTGCCGTAATCCCTGGAGGTCTAACGTGCAAGTTGCAGCCCCTGGATATTGCTGTCAACCATCCCTTCAAAACTTACGTGCGCGCGGAATGTGAAAATTGGATGGTGAATGGGGAACATTCGTTCACCCAGCAGGCAGACAACGCAGGGCAACATATGTAGAAGTATACAAGTGGATTGTGACAGCTTGGAACAAAATAAAACCGGAAACGATGCGAAATGGATTCGTCAAAGCTGGATTGATCCCTCCTCCTGTTGAAGCTTCAGCAAGTTCCGTCGATACTGACGAAGAAAAAGAGGATCAACATGTCACCGAGATGCGCCTTCAGAATGCTCTTGACATTCTGGACAATGACAGTGACATTAATGAGGATTTTGAGGGTTTCAGTGATGCCGCCAGTGATGACGCTGAACAAGATAATTAATTATGATATTATTAGTTTTAAATTTTATTATCAAGATTCAAGTTATTACTCATTAGTCTACCCATAGTTTATAGTAAAATAATATCAACCAAAGAAAATAAAGTTTGATTTTTTGTCTTCATCTTTGCTATTTATTACATCTTTGTTTTCAATCATCGGAATCGGTCTTTTCGAGACAAGTCAACAAGATAAACAACAAAACACGTGTTTTTAATTTTTATCATTAAAATATTAATTATTTCGAAATATGTAAAATTAGGTAGTTATTTCAATTTAAAACAGAAAATATTGATTATGAAAACGTGACGGATACGAAATTTTAAGTTTTTATCCCGAAATGTTGATTTGGTCCCGATACCGTAAGTTGTTGTAAAGTCACCGTAGTAGCCATAATATCCAACCCTAGCAAAACAAAACTAGAACAATATATAAGTTATGTACTTGTTTTTCAAACAATATATTGAAATATTATTATGTGTAAAAAAATTGTGATATAGCCCGCACCCTTATATAACCCGCACCACCACCCCCCCCCCCCCCCCCCCCATTGCGGGGTTTATAAAATCTGGTATAACACGCGGGATATATGCGGGAAAATACGGTAGTGACTCAAATTTCAAAATTACTACACATAAAGTCATACTGGACATCAAACTAGAAAGTATTTCATTGGGAACAAACTAAGCATCACTTTGAAAGGCTGTGAAAACAATTCCCAAAACAGTTCTGCAGAATGAATTTTGAAGGCAAAACAAACTCCGATATCAGGTTACAAGTTTTTGGCATAATTTAGTTCTCAAATTTCAGTGAAGGTAGTATAAAGGCTCTACTCTATTTCAAAGGGATCAGCTAAAATTTAATTTGTAGCCATCCCACAAATTCTAGCGATTTTAAAGTTGTTTCAATCAAGAATTAATGATAGAAAAGTGCACATGGATATACATATGATGCTCCATTGTCCCAATGTCTGACATACCAACCAAAGCAAGACCTTATCTGTAAGGCAGTTAATACTGTTCGGTAAGATCAACTTTTCAGCAAGATATAACAAAATAAAATGTAACATTATTGTCAGCTTTAAACATGCAAGAAGTGTTATCTGATGTGATGAAGGCAATATTATGTTCAAACTAAAATGTTTGTACAGTACACTTAGACCTACAGTATAATTACATTATTAAATAAATGCAAATTGTATAAAAATATGATTGTTGCAGTAAAATCTTGATATTGTCTGGGTTTGTTCTAGATCTGGATTTTCATCAGATTCAGTGGAGTTGGTCAGAGAACCAGACAAACCTACAGGAATACCTCGGATGCAAGTTTCATATCCAACTAATGCATGATCAAATAATTGACATGAAATTATAAAACTGAATATTCTAATTCTCGGATTTGTCTGTGAAAAAGCAGGAAAGGCAACATTTATATTTATTGGACAAATTGTAATGTTGATTTGAATATTGCTCATGGCAGAAGAGATGACTGCTGCCACGTAGAATAAAAATGACAAAATAACTCCCCAAACAGCCGACATACATGCCACCTGTTTGCATGATATTTTCTGAAACTGAATGAATGAAAATGAAAGAATGTCAACCTTTATAATGCCAGTCAGAATAGTCAACATGTGAACAGTATTAAGAATGTTAACCTTTGTGATGCCAGTCAGAATCGTGAGCTTGAGGACAACAACAGCATTTATATAATAAAATCGATCTGTGCATTACGACTGTGGTCGGAAATGACTAGGTCGCTCATAACAGTTTTTACTATAGTACCAACTATAATAAGTCTTCTGATGAAAACACAATGTAAATACATCTAGGTATCTAGGATAAGTAATTTCTTTTTAAGGTGGTCATTTTGGCAGCCATATTAGAAGCCAGATAGGCACAATTTTCCTTTACGAACAAACAGACATTATCATTTAATCAACCACTGATTTGATCATTCTTTCAAAAGGAATAGCCACAACAAAATTTTCAAGATGGCCACTTTGGCAGTCATACTGTTTGAATGGCATCATCTTCATTTCAGACCAACAAGTCACTATAAGAGTTGCTTAGTAAAGACTCCATGATGATTTGACCATCCATTAAGGAGGAGTAGTAATAACATTTTGATGATAGCCACTGTTGTGGCCATACTGGAATAACAGACAAGTACCATTTTCATTTAGGGCCAGATAGACATAATAGACGTCTTCTGGTGAAAACTCCATGGCAATATTACTTTCATTCAGGCAGAGAAGCGGTACTAAGGTGGTCACTTTGGTGGCCATAATGGACATTAAATCGGTACCATTTTCATTTATGCTTGAGTAGACATCATAACAAGTCTTCTGGTGAAAACCCAATGACAATATTACTTTTGTTCAGGAGTATTTACATGATTTTGAAGATGGGCACTGTGGCAGCCATAATGGTCATCAGAAAACACCATTTCCATGACCACCTAGACATCATCTTCTAGAAAAACACCAGGCTGATACGACCATTCATTCATCAAAAGTAGCGATAACAAGATTTTCAAAATGACCACTGTGGCATCCAAAATGAACAGTAGGTTAGCACCATTTACATTTAGTACTAACCAGACATTAAATTTTGTAGTCTTCAAGTGAAAGCCACATATCAAAATGACTTCCTGTTCAGGAGGTGTAACAATAAGATTTTCAATGTAGCCACTAAAGCAGCCATACTGGACATCAGATTGGCACCATTTTCATTTTGGACCAAAAAAACCATAAGAAATGGTTCAGTGAAATCTTCAGCTGGTAAGACCATCCATTCAGGAGGAGTACTGATAACATGATTTTCAAGATGTCCAGTGAAGTGACTATTCTGGATCTTGAGCAGAACCATTTTCACTTATGACCAATTAGACCTTGGGGTGAATGCGAGTGCAAAGCTTCAGAGCAACACTCAAATTAATTTTGGATAAGCAGCAATAATAATATGCTGAAAGGTATAGTACTCCTCATGATGCAAGTAAATATGATATTAAATGACCCTGCCGGCAAAGGTATCTAAAACATCAGAGCTAAATCAAAATCTAAACCTAATAGTTGTTAACAGATGGACTGAATGATACATGACTGACATGATCAATCTTAGTATGAGAAAAATCAGACTGTTTCAAATGGAAAAATTCTCAAGGAAATTCTCATATTAATTTTGATATGACCTAATAGACTTTCCTGTTCATATGTACCTGAATGCAGATGATAACACATGAGTGTATGTAGCAAAGCTGCTAATCTCTGGAATAGGAGTAAAACTTGCAGCTTCTGAAACAAGACATCAAAATGGTAAATTCATGGAAAAGTCTCAGCATGTTACTTCTATTGCTGGATAGTTTTCAATATATTTATCCTATATATTAACTTTAATACAGATATTATTGCATAACTATAAAAACACTGTAAATTAACTTATTTTTAATTATTTCATTTGAGCTATTTTAGAAATAACAAAGGATGTGTTGCAATTACAGACAGCATCTATACTCAAATATTCTTATTCATGACAAGATAATAAAGTCTTTTTAAACAGACTACTAATGTTTGTTGTCAGTGAATTTTATTCAACATTTTAGGTCACTAAAAGCCGCTCCATTTTATCAGATGCAGGACTCACTTGAGCCCCCAGGCAGAAGTAGTTTGATCAAATAAATTTCTTTACTTCTTAAATTTGGTTTATATCATTTTGGTTTATTTAGTTTATCTCATTAGTGAATATTCACGGTTAGTACATGCTACATGTCACAATCATAGTAAATCAAGTGGTGTATTTTTTCAAGTTTTGAAGATTACTGTAAATTGTGTTTTCCAAAACAGTGTTGGCAGTATTGTCAGCGTCTTGAAAATAAATTTTGCATTTCATCAGCACACTCCAACTTAAATGTTTTGAGGAAAGCTTAGGGGCCCCTAGCTGACATTGGATTGTTTTAGCACTGTATTCACATGAAAAGAACGACCAAGTATTTACAAAGCAGGTTCAGGTGAGTGTGTATGATCATTTATGCATTTATTTCCACTGAATATGTTTTGCAAAACTGGCAATAGATACAATTTGCCAAAATGGACAGTTAACCTTTCAATTATGAATACACACAAATGAAATAATATCAGCTTTTTTACATATAAAAGTGAGGGCCCCAGGTTACCGAGTGGTCTAAAGCACCAACTGTTACAGCTCACTGCCATCTCACCTCTAAGTGGGTTTGAGTCTTGGGCTCAGCCAAAGTGGGTACATGAGAAAGCTTGCCTGTAGCTTCCCGTGGGTTGGTGGTTCTTCCAGAATTCATCCTCCACCAGTTATACTGACTACCATATATGCCTATGGTGTGTAGACAAATGGCATTAAACCCCACAACAACATATGAAAGTGGAAAATACCAGGTGTAATGAGGTTGCTATTTCTATATCAGCTTGTTGGTGTCACAACTGTTCATTTGCAGTGTCCAGGTTATTTATCTGGTTGACAAGTGACTATGTTAGTCACATGATTTATGATGTTCCTCTAAACAAAGAGGCCAAAACTAGCCCTGCTAACCAAAATGATTTCCCTTCAGCCCCATGACATGAGCTTCAGTAACAATACAAATGTTCAGGATCACAAATCATATCTACACTAGATCTAGCTGCAGCGAATAGCTCCAATAACATGCCCAACGTTTGGGTTATGAACCATATTGTCTCACACTAGATATTTGCTGTAACACAATATGCTTTCAGACTGCAAAAAATAATTCTTTTTTTGGTGGCTGAAAAACATTTTAAATTTCTATATTTAAAAACAAACAGGGAAGATAAATTTGCCCCCTTCTCCCTTTGTAACAAGGTTACCATTAGCTCATATGATGTGCTGCCATGAAGTAAACATTTACTTTTTCAGACACTACTGGACATTTTTATTAAGCAAAGAAAAAAGATTAAATCTAATCTGACGTATACACAACTTACATTTGTAGAGTACAATCCATATTGTGTTCATCTATTTAAATTTGTCAACAAACATCATGCACCAAATTTGTCACTGCAATATTGTTGCCAGTAGCACATATGTGTATAGTTGTTGTTTACATTTTACGTGGACATGTCCTTAAATTGGCCTAGGTTTTGGTCTGCATGAGAAAACTATCAAAACAAACTGAGGCTACTAAGGGGATGAGGCTATTCACAGTGAAATGAAAACAAGAACATAATAAAAAAAAATCATAAAACATTTGGGAGATGTTTTATCTTCAATTAACCTGTCAGATATCTAGATTCAAAGGATTGTTAATTTAATCTGCATTTTATGCTGCCATTGGTAGCCTTCATAAGCATAAAACTATTTTTCCCCCTGAAAAATAACAATTTTCATGGCACAATAAATGTGCTCCACTCACTCTGAAAAATGTAACAATCAGATTCCATGCCTTTATTCAAGTCTGGTGCTACCTCCCTTTTATGCACGTGAAGTTGCTGCCAAAAACCAACTTTGGAGGACCAAAACAAATGCCTGTTTGCTTTTTGGGCATCAACATCAAATAATTGTAGAACAATGTATTGGTTACGATTTGCAGATTGTTGGTATAAACAACAGTTAGAAAACAATGGATTTGTTCCATTTGGGAGCAAGAGCTTCTGTCGACAGATACATTTATTCTGTTTATTATTTTCCTTGACATCGACATAAACATGACAAATTTGATAGTTTATATTCTTTAATAATGATGACCTATTTTTAGTGGTTCTTTCTTTTTTTCTCTTTCTTAACCTAGCCATGGTTAGCTCCAAAATGTGCAGAACCTGCCAATTCAAAATGGCTCATTAAAGATTGTTTTGACACATGAAGATTTCAAGGTGCCTAAGTGATAATTGTAAATAATAAAACCTGTGTGATTTCTCTGACAGGTGTGTTTGGAAATAAAGAGCAGCAACCTGGTTTCATGAAAAGTTCACTCGATATATAATACTGAAAATTTGGCTTCCACAATCAAAATGTTTATTACCTGCAAAATAGTTTATTACCTGTAGAACTATAAATATGCCTAATCCATAGTACATAATGCCCCAGGGATATTCATTCTTTTTCTGTCGCATTATGGCAAAGACATTAATAATCCTTACTGACTCTGATGCATTTTTAAATGAGACAATGCTGGGTCAGACCTTACAACACTAACAAGACCATCTCAGTAAGGCAGCTGATTTCCCGCATAAGCTTGGCCATTGTTCAGTAATATCATGAACTGCCATAGTTAAGTTGGAAAACATATATTTGAAAATTCGGTATTCAAAACTAATGCAGCAATGGTAAACATTATGTTCAACAGGAAAGTTTGTCAAGTGCAGACCTTATTTAACCCTCAAGTACAGTTGCACCAACTTCAGTTCCAAGCCATATGCAGCTCAATGATTTTTTTTTTGCTTTTTCTCAACTGGACTAATTCTTGGAAATCTTTTCGATTTCACTTGAGGAGGGCAATCATATCTCCCACTATGAGACAGGCTCAAAAGTGACTCTTTTTGCTTTTATTTACAAGTATCTGAATATTCCTTTTTACTATTTTGTACTGATTAATAACACTTTTTAAGAGGTTTGCATTCCTTTTCATCTCCAACATGTATAGCTTGCTCATTGCCACTTTTTGAAAATTCTATTATCAACAGTTTAATCATGCAAATGCCTTGCATGAAAAATATATGCAGTTTAAAGGATCTAATGTGCTACTGTACAAAATCACAAGGGTTGGCAGGTCTTAAGGGTTCATGGTTTCCAAACAAAGCCATAAAAATCAAACCTGCTTGAAGTGGCTTCAAGAGTAACAATGTTTACAGTGACAACAAGCCATATATTTGTTAACTGAATGAAGCTAATGAAAAGAGACAACGATAAATAATTATCCAATACAGTATGTTCTGATAACCAACCATCCATGGGAAAATTACATGATTAAATAGCGATAGGATACCTACCTCTATTGAATGTTAATTAAGTTTATATACTAGATTGCTATCATGAAACCTAATATTGTTAGTACTGTGAATAATTTGTATGGACCTTATTAGATTGTGTCCAAAAACTACAAATTTCTAGCGATAAGTTATAGTTGAGCAATATCTGAAAGTTACAAGCATTTAAATATTATTTTCCAAAAATAATTATGGCGTCGGAAAACAAAATAAACAATTGGCAGTTGCAATGAAGCACTCAAATAAAATGCCCAACAATGGGATCATGACCCATCTCTAATAACATGCTTAATCTCAAGGTCAAGAACCATATCAACACTGTAGTTGCAGTGTTTCCTACAAGAATGAAACCCTGTTGTCCAACTGTAACCTGCCAGTCTGTCATAGTTATTAATTTTTTTTTTAATTCAAAAATATTCCATGTTCAAAGGGAATCGGGATTATAGCTGCACACAGAGTGCATCAAAGTACAATTGTCTTTTACAAGATTCTTGAAATACAAGGGGACACCCTTGACTACTGGAAAAACAACACAAACTTCATTAGTAGCTAAAACCACGAACTGACCTATGTGTCATCTTGTGAAGTGAATAATAACTGAGCTGTTCCTTGCTCACTTACACTAGCATCATGCATCACTGGTTAAACATGTAAAGCAGCATCAATGAAGAAGATCAAAAATGTAAAGATAAACGGTATAAAGCAAGATGTGCTTCAGTTGCTAATAAACATCGACAATGCTGATCCAATGAGTATGGAGTACAACAATTCTAAATAAGCACACAAGAAAGTCACCAGCCCTAGGTCTGTGTCCTGTGTCCAAATAAAATATTTCTTTGAGCACTGAACCACAATGGTGTTTATCATCATTTGTTCATGTAAAAATTACACTTAGTATTTGGTAAATACTTAAATGAATAAAAGTATTTTCAAATCATACAGTTGTTAGTGTAAATAAACCATTACAAAAAGTTGCTTTTTCATTATTGTTGATAAAATCTGCTAGTGTATCCAGTCAAAAGAGAAGCTCAAGCCCAAAATCAATATTCTTCCTTACCCCAAGTGATTTTTTTGACCAAACTGGCACTATGGAACCTTTAGAAAAATGATAAAGCTCAGCATAACTTTTTCCATCCTCCAATGAATGAATACTATCTGAATATGCTTGATAATTGGATAACTGACTGATTTATACCACACTTTTGGCGTCATGTGTGATTTGATAATAAAATATACAGCTTACTTACCATCTGTTTTCCTCTTGATAAGGCCATTGCTGGCACTTGGTCTGAAAATAAATGAAATGTAAAGTTTATAACTTTTAATTGACCTTTCTCAAAGGAATAGATGTGGTCAAATCATGAACTGAGTTCCCAAGAGGTCATGTGAACACTTAATTCAATATTGTGCAATGGAACAGAGATGGTCAAATAGTAAACTGAGCAGCAGAGAGGGTGAATCTGACAACTTTTCAAACAAAAATCGATTTTAACCATCAAAACAACAAATAGACCCTTCCTACGAATTTTCATGTTTTAACCAAAAAAAAAATAAAGTCTCCATTTGCCAAACAGAGACTTAGTGATTTTTGTCTGAAACACGATCTTGCAGGGGGCTTCGAAATGGGTAAAAAAACACGATGGACAATCACCTCTATGATTTCAACCGAATATTTTATCAAGTCCGACACGATATCGCGTCCGAGGGTCTGCTAAATTTATCGTCACAAATCCGTGTGGTATTGACTGAGCGTGACTAAAGAAATTTCTAAATTGATTATGATTCATATCACCGCTGCACCAGGTCTGATGAATATTTTGTAGTGTATGAGTATCAACTCCGTTAAATACACACAATACATTGCAATTATCGCGAATCACTTTTGGTATTTGTGTGTATCGTTGAGTGACATATATCACATCAGTGCTTTTATGCCTGCCTCTGGAAAATATCCTAGCAGGATTTTTTTGATTATCTAACATCACATCGTCATATACGACTAAATTGTTAATACTTCCGTCGATGGAATCAATACTCGGTGCATCGTTGATATCAGTAATAAATTATCGTTAAAATCCTTTAGCACTTCAAAGCATCGCTGATCGTCTACACTCGGGGCTATTAAATACAATTTGTTCCATTTCATCCATCTCGTTATCAAATTAAGTAGCAGTTGTGTCTTGCCGCTTCCAGAAGGTCCGATTATAATTATTCTAATTGAATTCGGCAACATTTCATGGTGTTTAATAGGTTCCCGTCGTCGGGTAGCTGAATAATCAATTACATTCATGCTGTTATATATAAATTATGTATCTATATTGTGTGAAATGTAGGGCGCGTACTGGCACAGATGACGTGACGACGATTACAACTAAAAATAACCGATCAGCGCTTTCTGGTAAATGCGTACAATGTAGTACAAAGAAATTTAGATTTGTTTCCCTTGGTAAACCCAAAGAACCTTTAAAAAAACGAGAAGGTGATATCGCAGCCAAGCTAACTAAAACTCCCTGGAACCCCATGGGCAAAGTATCCAGGAGAAAAACACCTTCCAGGGTATAGTTATTGTGGACCCGGAACCAGACTTGATATCAGACTCAATAATCATAACCAACCCAAACCATGTGAAGAACCAATAAACGCCATTGATAAGGCGTGTCACGCTCATGATGTTGCATATAAGAGCATCAATTTGCAGCAAAGACATCTAGCAGATGTGAAATTAATTCATGCATTAAATGCTATTCCTGATAAATCTTTCAAAGAAAAATTGGCTTCATTTTTGATAAAATCGGCTATGAAAAGTAAATTGATGTTAGGTGCTGGTAATTAATAACAACAGGGAATCTATTTATTATTCTCCGAGTGGATACTGGAGAGGCAAGGCAGCAATCAATAAACTCGCTAGCGCTGCAAAAGTGAAAAAGGCCACTGCGGCTAATTGGTTATCCAAACAGGCTATATGGCAAATTTATCTACCACCGCCTAAACAAATTCACTACTCGCATTTTGATGTGACCGTTCCTAAAGAAGTTCATCAAGCTGATATACTATTTCTGCCACATGATGGTGGTTACAAATACGCGTTAACTGTAGTTGATGTTGCAAGTCGATACAAACAAGCAGAGCCGCTAAAAACAAAATCATCACCTCAAGTAGCTTCTGCATTTGAAAGGATTTATCGACGAGGTCCTCTGCATTGGCCAAATTTGTTACAAGTTGATCCTGGCAAGGAATTTCAGGGTGTGGTTGCATCTACAATGAAGAATCATAATGTCACCATCAGACGGGGGCATACTGCGTTACATCGTGATCAGGCAATTTTAGAACGATTTAATCGGACTCCTGCTGAGCGGTTATTTGGATATCAATACGCAAAAGAATTCACCCAAGAAAAAAGATCCAGTGAATGGGTCAAAAGGTTACCAGGGGTAGTTGCAGTGCTAAATAACGAGATTACTAGTACAATCAACATGAAACCTATCAACGCGATTAAAAAGAAGTCTATACTAAAACTCTCACAAGAGGATTCTAGCATTTCCCAACCAATTCTTGGTAGTAATAGCACTGTTAGGTATTTATACGAACCAGGAGAGCTTGAAGGTGGCAGAAAAAGGGCTACTGATCCTATTTGGAGTGTTACTGCACACAAGATATCTAGTATAACACGATCTAGCGTTTCTAGACCAGCAATTTATAGACTGGATTCAACTGCCCCTCAACGAGGATTTAGTCGACAACAATTACAAGTGATACCCGAGGATACTCAATTACCACCGCGGGGTCTTAACTAGCCAAAAAATCAGTAGAATTTTCAAAGACAATTCTTCGAAGCTGATTTATTTTTCGTACTCTGGATACTGCAAGATAGACTAAATTTGACCACTCAATGCGATTATCTACTGTCCAAACAATTGTATCCGATATAGTCAATCCCTGTGAAGAATGTATTGTTGCTGCGTATCCTAGCGTCCATTGGGATTTATTAGCACGCAATGCATCTTCAACGACGCTGATATCAACCAGCACAATATCATTTAATACGAGACTTTGTTTTTCACTTTGTCCTGGAATATCAACTTCAATGTTCTGTTTTCGTGTATCCGATGGCCTATAACATAACGGTACTGGAAGTGTTGCAAATTTTTTTTTATGCAATTCAAATATATTCATCTGAAGTGTGTTTCTGACTATTTTTCTACTTGCAATTATCAAATCATTTGGTCTCCACGCTTCCCAGAAATCATTCATTGGAGTTTCTGAAATTATTTCACGCGCAGCAGCAGAGAGGGTGAACCCTACAACCGAACTTAAAGCGTCGAATCGAACAAAAGCGTCGATAACCAACGCACAAAACAACCAAAAAAAGCGTCGAATCGTAAAAAAGCGTCGACAACCAACGCTTCCTCGTCTACGCCAGCGTCGTTGTCATCCACCCTCTCTGCTGCTAGAACTTTCAGTTCTGGGTTAATAATTTTTTTACGAGTTCAACCGAATATTTGATCCAGTTTTTAGGACTTCACAAACAGACTAATCGCTAACACCTCTTCTTGTAGATCAATTAGATTATTGGACTGATCTGTGAGTTTGAAATTAATTCTGGTTAATGAATCATTATGACATCGCATATAGACTGGATTAACCGGAGACTCGATTATTAAAAATCCTGGAGGAGCTGTTGGTGCAAACGAATAAAGAATATATCCCTGCTGAGCTTGATTTGATCGTTCGAGATTAATTTGATAGCTTCCTTCGATAACATCGCATACTAAATTGAGCGCAATCACCGATGAAATATTCACGTTGAACGGAGCGATATGTCTGCCGCCACCGTCTGGGTCATTATTATGTTTGAGGATTTTTATTTCCGGTGATGCTGTTTTTTTCCATGCATCATGAATTATTTTAAAACCAACATCGATGGCATCACTGAGAAGTTTTTTTAGTTCTGGTACGTTATATCCTGGTAGTTTGAATGTCGGAATATCCTTCACGGGAAAATTATATTGTTTTGCAAATTCTATTCTCGATAGGGGATTATCGTCATCTAATATATCCTGAATGATTTTCAGATTAAATGTTTCCATATCGTCGATAATTTTGTTGCATGTTTCTACGACGCTGATAAATTCATCTCGGGTGAGAGAGCCGGATTTAAGAGATATTAACAACAGCGATAAATCATTATTCATTGCTGTGAAATTTTTAATGATTTCAGGTTCGTTAACAAAATGATATCCCTCTGTTCTCTCCCCTGGCTTCTCTTCTCCAGTTGAGTGGTGTCCGATACCAAAAAACTCTATAGTGATTGTGTGATCTTTATAACTCCTTATTGGATTATCAGGTTTTATTCTGTCGGTGATATAATCAGTTTTTTGTGGTTCTGGTAAATCAACGGTTTTCCCCCCTGGTGGTAATTCAGGCCATCCTAGTACGGTTCTAATAGAACTCTGATAGATATCTACGACGTATCCGTCTGTGCTTATCTCAATTGCGGATGATAGCGTCGGCTCATGAACCGTTATAGCGATTTTCGATTCTGTTCCAGTAATCGATTTTATTCTACGTTGCAATTCATTATTGATTTGTTCGATTTTGGTATGACCCTGTTGGTATGGAAACAACGTTCCAGTCTGGGGTACCGTCGGGTTTATTCTTATACGAGAACACCAGTGAATTATTCGGTTGTTGACCACCAAATGCTACCGATCTGATATTAGGCCAACTGTGATACACTCGTAGTTTTGCTAGCGCTATCTCCTTCACGGGGACTGGGCTAGGGAAATTCACACTGAATTTAGGATTCGTTGATGTTATTGAGATCATGCTTGTTTGTACTGGGTTCGTGTTCTCCACTATTCGTTGAAGTAATTCCATCGGTGTTGTCATCGTTGCTATACTCATGATTTATTTCTAATTTTGATATCTCAGAATCGTAAATACTGACCATCACTGAGAAGTCACTATCTGATATCGTTGAGGTTATTGAGATCATTCTGGTTTTCGGGTTCGTGTTTTCTAATTCCATCGGTGTTGTCATTGTTATTATACTGTTGTTGTCGCTCTAATTTTGATATCGCGGAATCATAAATACTGACCATCGCTGAGAACTCACTATCTGATATAATCGTATTATCGAGTGACGACGATATCATCGAGGATAATTGCGAGTACGCGGTTGATACAATATGAAATTTAAGCACGTAGTCTTGCAGTTTACTCTGGCTGCATGATGATATTTTTTTTGTTATCCCGGTTGATATACCCGCGATTGTAGCCGCTGCAGAAATGCAAATTGGAACCACGACCGGGGCAATCATTGTAACCGATGCGAGTATTATTCCGGCGCCAGCGAGAACGCTTGACACCGAGTACATAGTAATATCAATTGCGGTGATTATTCGTCGGTATTTTTTTATTTTTATTTGATACTCCTCGGCGAGGGTTTTGAGTCTAGTCTGAAATTCTCTGACCTGATAATAGCGACATTGCGTTGATGAAATCATTTTATTTTTTAAAACACTAGTGTTTTCAATTATTTGCCATCGTTAGCGGGAATTGCTAGTACTTCAGCCGGAAAAATCATTGACGAGTTCTATACACCAGGCTATTTTTGATCTAATGGTGGAGCTATCAACCGCGACGAAGTGAAAGGCTGGTGTTACGCCAGTCTTGATAAAGAACGTCGCGACGCCACCAGAGTAGGTTTTACCGCTCGCAGTCATATTAAATTGATCGATAGAGGTCCACGTTAACCTATAGATACCATCAACCTTCCCTCCCCTACTCCACTCGAGAAGAATAGTAGTACTTGAAATATCGTCTCGTATCCAATCCACGATTCCATGTTTGATCGTATACACGATATTTTTAAAGTCTTTGTGCGGAAACCTTACCTTTTCAAGATCTTCTATTCGTTTAAAAATATCGAGATAAGTTCCCGTGAAGTCACTTTCACTCATCACCCTCTTCGTCTTATTATTAAAAAAGAATAGCCATAAAATAGTTCTAATTTCACCGAGATTTATGCCTGACGCAAGTCGGTTTCCAAAGAAACTGGTAACGACATCGTTGATGGATTTTTGTTCGTCAAGCGCGCTTTTAATTTCAGCGAGAGTCATGCCAACCACAAGCGGGGTTCCAAAGAATTTATGTACGACATTTTTGCGAAAACTATTATAACCTCGTATAAGATCATTCAGCTCACGTTCGTTGGTAGCAATCTCGTTGCCGTGGGTGGTAATCTTGTTGTCATGGGTAGCAATCGCGTCGGTGATCGTAGACACAAGTGCGCCTGGTTTAAGTTGTCCACCCTTGGAATACAGCGCAATAGAGTTTTCAGTGGCATCGCGCTGCCGTATCAAAATGTCATCCAATGACACATCACTGGTTTTCAATTTACCCTGATCGGAAAATAGCACAACGGTATCCTCGATTGCGTTTCGTTGTTTAACCAATATATCATCCAACGACACATCACTGCTTTTCAATTTACCCTGTTTGTCTTGAAATACAACTATTTCCCCGGGGTCAACACTTGTTAAGTTTAACGTCTCAGCGATTTCATCTTTAATTTTTTTTTTTATATCACCCGTCGCAGTGTCATCGGGTTTGGGTTTCAGAGGTCTTCCCCAAATATCAATCATGTTATTGTAAAACTCTTTCTCTCTCTAAAAAGCGATTACTAGTGTATTCATTTACGATAATGTGTGGTGGTTTTCTAGATGCTGAAATAGCGTCAAGGACATTTAATACTTCGCTGCCACATATTGGTGGGTCAATCATCGTTTGTGTTGGTAGCGTAGAATACCAAGTCTTCGTTGGAAGGGTTTTTATATAACGCATAAACTCGCTTGGCGGAGCCAATCCATATGAATCAAAATAGACAATCCCACGTGGATCAATAGCGTATGCAACCCAGTGAGTTCCGGGTCCGGTGCTGTTATCTAAATTAATGATTCCGGTTTCAACGCTGTTTGGTTGATGTGGTAATTGATCTTTCATAAAGACACCTCTGAAGTTTTTAATCGCTAGTTTTTTAGCAGCATCGAGTAAATCAAAATTGGACATGGGAACCATCGAAGATTTCTGAATTAATAAACCGGTCCTAGTCTCAGGCCCTTTCCGCTGTACCACGAATACGGGGTTCCTGGTAGTCTTAGACCTTTTCCCTTTTTTTTATATCCTTTCCCAGTTGCCTTTTTTAACGCCATTCCTGCTGCAGTACCAACGGCTCCTAACGCTGCCGCTTTAGCCACCGCTGGGGCAGCCGCTGCAATCAACGCTGGTATCGCAGCTAACAATGGAAATATACCGCCTGTTTTAATCATATTTTTGATAGCAGCCGCAGAAAGAGTAATCTGAACACCTTTTTTTGCTACAAGTGCATCATTGAAATGTTTTACTTGACGAGTTGTCAGCGATAATTTATTTGCACCACCAGTCATTTGATTGGGTTTCAACGTGATTGTGGTTCCGCATTGCTTAGCTGATTTGGATTGTAGTTTTTTTAATTGACCGGGTGTCAAAGACACATTGATATTACTATACGACATTATACAATAACAGATTGATTCTAAATCGTTTACGATTTCAATCAAAGATTTTCCACTGGTGCATCTACCATTCTCATTCTTCCTCCAACACCTTCGAGTAACATTGATTTATCGCTGAGAATGACAGCAACTGCTCTATAATTCGGGATGAGGATAGGGGGTATCCCACCAACTGGTGGACCAGTCGGACGGGTTACACGAGCTCTAAAGTGTATATCAACGACAGATTGTCTTGTTAAATCAATATGTTCAAGTCAAAAGTAATAAATCGGATAGAGGCTTTTAAAATCCAATTGTGATATTTGCAAACCAGTATCCACATTTTGATCACGTGCCATATATGACAACAGGTTATGATATACACGTGCAATATGATTCTCACCGTAATCAAGTTGTATATCCTCGGATGGTTCCTGCTGTCCGTTTATTCTCAGCGAGACTCCATTAACACCTAACTGATCAAATATCATATGGCTTCGTTCTTGATTACCAACTCGCGCATTATTCTGTAACGCTACGAATATATGACGTGGAGCTGAAACACCTTGTTTTGATGCCAGGTGCCATGTGAATGTACCATCAACACTGTCTTGTTTAATATCCGTAGTCACTGATAACCAACTTAACAACGACTTTCCTCCTTGGTCCATAAATTCTAGTAGTCGCTGTTCTTCGGTGACTGATGGAGTTAACACTGGCATCCATAGTGATAGTTTTGTTAAAATGACTTTACCGGGAGCAGCCCCAGCATTACGCCAGATTGCATCATCATCAGTACCCTTTCGTACAAGCGCTACTGTGTGTTTGGCTCCATAAATAACTTTTCTGACGTTTCTACAGAATCCGAAAATATGATGCAGTGGAATCGCACATGAAAATCGTCGACGCTGTCCATGCAACGTTGCTACGCGTGTTGCAAATCCTAAATTGAGATTACCATTAACGCCTCCGAGAATATCAAACGCAGCTCCGGGTCTAGTTCGACGTTCTGGATTAGCTGCTTGTTGTTGATCTGCTTCTGCAGTACCTTGTGCTGTTAACACTTTAATGAATTGAAGGTGGTCAGCGTTATCAGAAGTATCCTTTGCAAACATCATAGACGGACCAGCCGATCTTGTATAATCATCAGAATATCTCGCTAACCCTATGATTGTTGTAGCCACATCAACTTCACGGTCAATGGATTCAATTTCTTTTCCATCAATGAGATATCTAGCGCTTTCAAATAACGCCATAATACCGTTATTAACAAAACCAACTCGGACATTTGCGTTATTGTCATATGGGGTATCAGCTGCTACATTTGTTACAAGTTCTCCTTCTACTTCAATAAATGCCTCACACGGTAGAAAATATTTACTGGTATCATGAACTTGAAGTTCAATTCGCGATCGGAGATCTGGTTGTACTGCGTGATAAGAATAAAATTGAAAATCGCGTACAGAATCATTCTTGAGAACTGGGGCATCCATATCAAATACTGGATCAGGTGACCTTTTGAACATTTTATTCTATTTATCAGAGTCTAAATCGTAAACGATTTTCCATTCATCGTCGTAGTTTTTTAAAGCCTCCTCCCGCTATCATATTTGCAATATTGCTTTGGTCGGGGTTTAAAGCCATCGACGCTAATTTTTCATCTACTGCGTTATTTATAATTTTACTAACACTCGCAGGCATTTCCGCTGTAGACGGTAACGGTTTCTTTTGTCGTCGCACCAATGATGTTATTTTATTCTTCGCAGCTGAAAACGCTTTTCCGGCAAGATCTCCAACAGCACCAATACCCTTATCACGAATTACATCAATGGCTTTCATTGATAATTGTTTAGCTAACGGCATAACTTTGGAGCCATTCTCGCAAAAAACCCTGCAATGGTATTACCTAAACCATCTCCGTAGTATGCTCTATAAACTGGAAACCGTGAATTCACCACGTAGACGGGGGTTGGTTTGTCATGGTTGTAGTGTATGATCATTATTATAAATCGTAGATTTCAATTGCAAAACAATTTTTCAATTGGAAACACTGCGTTTTTTTCAGTCACTATGATACCCATTTTCTAACTCGCTAATGAAATCTCGATATGTTTTGATACCCATGATACCACCTTGAAATAACCGTCTACAGATATCAGCTGCTTCATTAATTATTTCCGGTGAGTTATTTCCAGCTCGGAACCCTCCTACAAGAACTTCTAATCGTGATATATCACTGAGAACACTACCAGGACAGAAACTCTTTGAGTTTCCAACGCTAGCGTTTTCAACTATGCCGCTACCTAAGTATCCATCTCCAGTTGACTCCTTTTTACCAAAAAATCTAGTTGGATACTTTACTCTACTCCATACTTTAGTTTTAAAACTCTCAAAATCATTGCGGTTACTTTCTGTGATTCTAAATTTATTACGGTTTGCCAGGTATACTTTTTTTATCCAATTCTCGTCGTCTTTTATTATATACTCATTATACCCTTCGTTTACAACTAGTACTCTTTTATCGAGTGAAAAATTCCGAACGGTAAAGTTAATTAAATCATTGTCATCTTTAATATTTTTAATTATACGGTATGTAGGGTTTATAAATATATTTTGCGGTGAATACGTTTTCATTTTTTCTATAGCAACGTCTTCTTCCTCCTCTTGTTTTCTTGCGTCTTCTTCGTCTTCTTGTTTTCTTGCAGTAGCACCTAGTTCTTCTAGTACTCGCTCTTTTTTTTGTTGTTGCTGTGAAGTAGTTACTATATCTACTGGAAGTGTTTCTAAAGACTTTTTTGTTTGTTTAGTTCTTTTTGCTATTTTTTCTAACACAGGGAGAAAAGTCTCTTCTTGTTTTTTTCCTTGTTCAGAGATTGTTGACACTATCTGTTTCGTTGTTGTAGTTATTGGTTTAAACAACTCTTCAGATCCCTCAGCAAAATCAGTCTGAAGACTCTGTCGTTGTTGCAGTTTATTTCTTACAGAGTCGCGAAGTGGTATAAATCTTTTAATTGCATCCAGTCGTTCACGAGCCAATCTCGTTGTTAATGCTTCATTGACCATTATTGAAACAGTAAACAATTTTTCAATTGTGAAACAATTTTCCCGAACCTGACCTAACAGACGAAAACATTTGACACGTCGGATGATTTTTAACACCATGGTGGGAGTATTTCATTGATGGCGCAAGTGCCAACGCCATTGAAATATTTTTTTTTTTATTCAGTGTGTGAAATATTTTTATTTTTATTCACTGTTTTGGACTGATTTTGCCTGTTTTTTTGACTGATATGCTAATTTTTCACTGATTTTTGTATCATTTTGATCAGTCTTCGTCGGGTAAAGTAGTCGATTTTGCATGGGATTTCCCAGAGGAAAAAGCTGTTAGGATTCATTTTGATGGTTTTTTAGTCATTTTTCATCAATTTTTGCCTGTTTTCATTGATTTTTGGTCATTTTCCTTGATTTTCGATAAAAAATCTCGTCGGGTAAAGTAGTCGATTTTGCATGGGATTTCCCATAGAGAAAAGCTGTTAGGAATCATTTTTGATAATTTTATTCAGTGTGAAATATTTTTTATTCAGTGTGAAATATTTTTTATTGCTGTGAAATATTTTCTGCCATGCCAGTTTGTAAAGTGTGTTTCAAAAATGAATTCTAACAGCTTTTTCCTATGGGAAATCCCATGCAAAATCGACTACTTTACCCGACTGAAATTATTGATGATTTTTGGTTGATTTTGTCATTTTTTGGCATTTTTTGACTGAAATTATTGATTTTTTGGTCAGAAATCATCAAAAATGAATCCTAACAGCTTTTTCCTATGGGAAATCCCATGCAAAATTGACTACTTGACCCGACTGAAAACCACTAAAAACAGTCAAAAATTAATGAAAAACCACCAAAATTGCACTAAAATGTAACAAAAAGGCACTAAAAAATAATTTCTGTAAATAATTTCAGTGACACTAAAAAATATTTCATGACTCGGTTGCAGCAAGTGATTTGAATTCAATCAAAAAATGAAAAAGCTCTTTGAGAAGTAGTAAATTCTCGTAGTCGATTTCGATTCGACTAATTGTTTTCTTGAATTAACGCTCGTAGGTTTCTAACTTTAGAATTGACCTCTTTTTTCAATTCGTATTCGTTACCCAATTCTTTTCGTATTCGTTCTACGATAGTATACAACGGGACAAACATACTTACGTCACTGGAAAATGAAAGAGAGTCCCGAATAGAATTCTGAATTCTTTTGATGAGAGCATATTTCTTTGGTAGCATGTATTTGTTAGTGTTAACTCCGTATTCTATATCCTGAAAATCAGACATGATTTGATCAGGATTTAACCCATCTGATAGTTTAATATCCCGACTTTTCAATTTTGAAATTTCATCAATAATGCTTTTCATATTTTCAGAATTCATTATTCTATAACAATGATATACTTCTAAATGAAAAATATAACGCATCAGACATAAATAAATTGAACTTTTTGTCCACTCTTTTTTGAAATGGCCGTCTTGGTTATTCCTTCTGCAACTTTTCGTACAGAAGGTCGACAAATATCGAAATACCTTCCGGCGCTATTCATAGACTGAAATATTTTTTCTTCGTTAGTTGCCGTATTCAAAGATTTTACGGGTCTATTCCCAACCGTTTTGCATTTTCCAGTCCCACCTCGTTTGAAATTCTCACTTTGTGTAATAGCCTGCAGATTTGATAAAGAATTATTCTTTGGATTTGAATCGATATGATCAATAACAAGAACATCCTCGATCAATCCACTATGACATTCATACACGAAACGATGATTGAGATAAGTTTTCTTTTCTTTTCCCCCACCAACAGTAAATACCAAATACCCCATACCATTGTCAGCACCAACTGGTTTCTTCAGTCTACGGTTTCTTACAACACCATCACTAGATGCTTCATAATTTGTAATCAAGGGATGCGGTCTGAATTCTTGGTTCATTTGTATACTAAATACTATTTGTCTAATTCATTGTTTGGTCTAATGATTACATCACTGGAAAATCTTTCAATGTAGTCTTGAGGGGTTCTTATGATTTTGTCGCTGATTTTGTCAGCGTCAGGGTCAAAATTTCTGATTGATTGTCCATTTTTTATTCTTTTATCGTAATAACGCTTTAACTCCCTGTATCGTTTGCCACCACAATTCAAACACAACTGCGATTTTCCCCTGACTCCAACCCCACATAGTATGCAAGGTAACGGACCAAGACTTCCACGACGAAAGCTTTGCATATGATACCCACAGAACTCATTTCTGCATGATTTGTTACACGGGGTTGTTGATCCAATCATAAGCCACTTGCAGTGATTCATTATACATAAATCTTTTATTTAAATGCTTGTTTTAATTATAGTATGGAGGAGTTCAAGAGATTATCAAAAATTACGGCTTCGAAAAATGTTAACTTCAATCTCGATAGAGTCTCTGATATACCAAAACGTCTAATCGGTGACAGAACTATACTAAGTAAAATCAAGGAGTGTTTTAATGAATTCTACCAAGACGGTGCAGCATACTGTTGGTCGACATTTCGAATTATACACGAGGATATCAATGTACCGAACATCGATGCTACCATGAATGATGAAAAAGCAGCTGAGGTGATTTCACATCTTGGCTGGAAATCCAAGAGTAAATTGCAACAGAAGTATTTTTTCAGAATAAAATTCATTATCGAAGTCGAGGGCAAATGGATTATCAAGGATAAATTTGAACCGATCCTCAAGGATAAAAAAACAATCACGCTGAGTAGAGATTCCAAACCAGGAATTCTAACTGGAATCGACAAACCATACTACGAGAGATCTTATCCTGTAACAGCAATCGTTTATGGGTTATATCCGTTAAATGATAAACCCGATATCGCAAAACTAGCTCCTATGAAGTATTCTAGTTCACTGAATTGTGTGGCAACACGGGTAATGGAACACTTCACAAATGCATCCCGAGGAAATAAACTAACTGATCTGCGACGTAGGAAAATAACCGAATGGGAAACAGCACGGTGCAAAGATTTCTGATATAGCTAAATTAGAAGCATCATTAAGATTTCCAATAACCGTTATGACGATAACCGGAGAAGTTTTATACGAACCGAAATATAACAAAAATGGAGCTCCAATACAAATTATTGATCATAACGAACACGCGTGGACACCTGCAGTAACCATATTTCCACGAGATAGAACCGTGAGATATATCCACGAAGAATTCGTCGGGAATGTTTTTTATAATGAGAGATTATTCGATGCTATTCATGCGTTGTGTAATGATGATCCTGTGTCAGTGTGGTTACTTAGAAGTGATGAAGATCCCGAATCAGGATTTGATCAATTTGTAAGACCAAATGGTGAATTATATCGCGTTGAAGAATTAGATAACAGAATGAGAAAAATCGCTAATGATTTTTCACCGGAGAGTTTTCATGAAAAACTACTCACGGATAGTTTTACTATTCCATCAGTGGTAGCTCACTTCGCAAGAGAAAAAAACTCATGGCGTCCAACACGAAGTGATTTTCTCGAGGATGTTAAATTGAGTTGCGTCGAATTTAGTCATGGAGGACTGTGGAATACGAAGTACTCACGTGATGGTATGATTTCAATTGATATAGCTGCGTGTTATCCAGGGAGTTCTCTTGGATATGGAGAAGCCGCTGAATACTTTAAACGATTTGGACATCCCACGCATGAAATGACTCGTGTTGCGATTAATGGGCCATTACCTGATTTTGATTTAACCGGATTCGCTCGTGTGATATCATTTGAACTCGCTACAGGGTTACATCCGTGTAGTTATGTTTGGCTTGGTAGACATATATCTGAAAAGGCCTGGATGCCAATAGTGTTACTACGATATATGATTGATTGTGAGATGTTACAATCGTTGATTGTTTCCGAAGCTATTATATGCTATCGAGCTCAGAAAGAAGTTTGGCTACCACAACCCGATCTAGATCGTATAATTAGCGAACAGCGAAAACAGTTCCCTGATTTCAATGAAGAACAAATCATGAATTGGTCTAAGAAGTTATTTGAAAGTAAAAAAGAACAAGCAAAAGATTTTGGACGAAGAATAATCGGTAAATTTACCCAGGGTGGAAAATACGACAACGCAAAATACTCTTCAAGGTTGATCATAGACGTCGCTGAATACGATTTTATTGTAACGGATTTAACGAAACAGGGAAAACTTGTAAATCGTAAAGACGCTTTTCCATCCAATGGTGAGAAATTGGGTACGGTTGTTACCTATTGTGATGGATATAATTCCCAGTACACACATTTGAGAAGTTCTATGCTAGCTTATGCTTCTATCAATTTATTTTCGATGATAAATAGATTTCCTAATAACGCAGTTAGAGTAGCCACTGATTCTATTTATATCCACGAGAAATACAAATCAGATGTAGCTAAATTCACAGATCCCGAGGAAGCGTGGGGACGTTGGCGATTTAAAAAGGAAAAACTACACGAGTATTGTGAATCTGCAGATGTTACCATGGATGATAAATATCTTTGTTGTAACCGCGTTGAAATTCAATCAGAAATTTCTAATGCACCACCGGTATCTGATCCAATATGTAGATACAAGACAGTTTATTTAAACGGTTGTGGTGGGTCAGGAAAGACGACTCGTGCAATTGAATTATTTCGTGGGAAGTCCAACATGATTGTGCTAACACCGACTCACAGACTCGCCAGAGAGATGATACAGCGAGGGGTAAATGCCTGTACTTATCACAGTTTTTTTCGATGGAAGGGTGACAAATGGACTCCTGATCGAATGGGCGATAAATTCATTCCTGAAATCATAATTTGGGATGAAATATGCACAGTGTCATTAGATGTACTACAAACATTCCTCGAGTGGTTGTTAAACAAAAACATAAAAGTCGTCATGTACGGTGATCACGGCCAACCACCACCATTTGTCGGTGCATCCCCACATGAGTGGTTAAAGGGTTTTGTAGACTATTATGAAGAAATTGATACCGACCATAGATCACTTGATGAACGATTACGCGAGTTTAAAGCGCTAATTAGACTACAACCGGATAGAATCCAGTGTGAAATATCGCGTGAAGTGATTTCAGAAACCCCAATGAATGATTTCTGGGAAGCGTGGAAACCAAATGATTTGATAGTAGCAAGTAGAAAAATAGTCAGAGACACACTTCAGATGAAGTTATTTGAATTGCGTAAAGAAAAATTTTCAACGCTTCCAGTACCCCTTTGTTATAGGCCATCGGATACACGAAAACAGAATATCAAAGTTGACATTCCTGGACAACAACAAAAGCAGAATTTAGTGTTAAATGATATTGTGCTGGTTGATATCAGCGTCGTTGAAGATGCATTGCGTGCTAATAAATCCCCATGGACGCTAGGATACGCAGCGACGATACATTCTTCGCAAGGATTGACTATATCGGATACAATTGTTTGGATGGTAGATAATCGCATCGAATGGTCGAATTTAGTCTATCTCGCAGTATCCAGAGTACGAAAAATAAATCAGCTTCGAAGAATTGTCCTGACAGAGTCAGGCGATGATGAAATCATTGGTGGCGATGATGAAATCATTGGTGATGATAATGACACTTCAATCAGCGCCGACAACATCAAGGGTATAATCAGAAAAAAACTCTCTGGTTATAAACAACAGGATAAAAAAAATAATAGAGAATTTGATATTGATGCTGAATTAATAATTACGCTGAAGCAACAACAGAATAATCACTGCGCGAGTTGCAATTGTATAATGCGTTGGCAGTATTCGGATAAAGATCCTCGCCAATTTACCGTAGACAGAAAAAATAACAATCTCGGTCATGTCAGAAACAATGTGATGTTGACCTGTCTTGAGTGTAATAGACGCCGGGGTGCCAGCACAATGCCTCTGGGGGGTGCTAGTTAAGACCACGCGGTGGTAATTGAGTATCCTCGGGAATTACCTGTAGTTGTTGTCGAGTAAATCCTCGCTGAGGAGCAGTTGAATCCAGTGTATAGATTGCTGGTCTACCAGTTGATCGTGTTATGCCGGATATCTTGTGTGCAGTGACACTCCAAATAGGATCAGTAGCCCTTTTTGTGCCACCTTCCAGCTCTCCTGGTTCGTATAAATACCTAACAGTGACATTACTACCAAGAATTGGTTCTTTGAAATCTTTTTGTGAAATCCCTTGAATCCCCATTTTAGGTATAGACTTCTTTTTAATCGCGTTGATAGGTTTCATGTTGATCGTTCTAGTAATCTCGTTATTCAGTGCGATAATCACAGCTGGTAACCTTTTGACCCATTCACGGGAACGCTTTTCTTGGATGAATTCTTTTGCGTATTGATATCCAAATAACCGCTCAGCAATCGTCCGATTAAACCGTTCAACAATTGCCTGATCGCGATGTAACGCAGTATGCCCCCGTCTGATGGTGACATTGTGATCTTTCATCGCTGATAAAACAGAGCCTTGAAATTCCTTGCCAGGATCAACTTGTAACAGATTTGGCCAACGCAGAGGACCTCGTCGATAAATCCTTTCAAATGCAGAAGCGACTTCAGTGGCCGATTTTGTCTTCAGCGGTTCTGCTTCTTTGTATCGACTCGCAACGTCAACTACGGTTAGCGCGTATTTGTAACCACCATCATGTGGCAGAAATAATATATCAGCCTGATGAACTTCATTAGGAGCGGTCACATCAAAATGCGAGTAATTAATCTGTTTAGGCGGTGGTAGATAAATTTGCCATAGTGCCTGTTTGGATAACCAATGAGCCGCAGTGGCCTTTTTCACTTTTGCAGCGCTAGCGAGTTTATGGATTGCTGATTTACCCCTCCAGTATCCTCTTGGGGAATAATAAATTGATTCCATATTATTAATTACCGGCACCTAACATCAATTTACTTTTCATAGCCGATTTTATCAAAAAGGAAGCCAATTTTTCTTTGAAAGATTTATCAGGAATAGCATTTAACGCATGAATTAATTTCACATCCGCGAGATGCCTGTGTTGCAGATTGCTGCTTTTATAAGCAACATCATGAAGGTGACAGGCCTTATCAATGGCGTTTATCGGATACTCGCCGGATCTGGGTTGATTTTGATCATCAAGTCTGATATATAATCGTGTTCCGGGGCCACATTAGCTATATCCTGGAAGGTGCTTTTCTCCGGGGTACTTTGCCCATGGGGTTCCAGGGAGTTTTGCCAATTTGGCTGCGATATCACCTCCTCGTTTTTTTTTAAATCGGATTTTGTAGAAATAAATCTAAATTTCTTTGTACCACATTGCACGCATTTACCAGAAAGCGCTGATCGGTTATTTCTAGTTGTAATCGTCATCAAGTCATCTGTGCCAGTACGCGTTTTACACTTCACACAATATAGATCCATAATTTATGTATAGAGATATGGATATAATTGATTTTTCAGCGACTAAAGCAAGAGAACCGGTTAAACATCATGCAGCGCTACCAAACTCTATCCGGATGATTATAATCGGGCCATCTGGATCCGGTAAAACGCAATTGTTGCTCAATTTAATAATGAGATGGATGAAGTGGGATAAGTTGTATTTAATTGCCCCTAGCGTAGATGATCAACGATGTTATGAAGTGCTAAAAGATTTTAACGACAGCGCGGTAGAAAAATCCGGCGAGGGTATTATTGAGTTTATAACCGATATCGATGAAGCACCGAGCATTGATGATATTGATGGAGATATTAACAATTTAGTCGTATACGATGATGTAATGTTAGATAAACAAAAAAATCCTGCTAGGATCTTTTCCAGAGGCAGGCATAAAAACACTGACGTGATATATGTCACTCAACGCTACACTCAAATTCCAAAAGTGATCAGAGATAACTGCAATGTTCTTGCTGTATTCAACGGAGTTGATACTCATACTCTTAGAAATATTTGGCAGACATGGTGCTGCGGTGATATGGATCATAATCAATTTAGAAATTTCTTTAGTAATGCTCAGTCAACCCCGTACGGATTCGCAACAATAAATTTACATGACCCTCGGACACGATATCGTATCGGACTTGATCAAATATTCGGTTGAAATCATTTATTATTTTTTGTTAACCCATAGCAGCAGAGAGGGTGGATGACAACGACGCTGGCGTAGACGAGGAAGCGTTGGTTGTCGACGCTTTTTTAACGATTCGACGCTTTCTTTGGTTGTTTTGTGCGTTGGTTGTCGACGCTTTTGTTCGATTCGACGCTTTAAGTTCGGTTGTAGGGTTCACCCTCTCTGCTGCTCGCGCTATTTCACACTGGATTCTATCCGGTTGTAATCTAATTAGCGCTTTGAATTCTCGTAATTGTTCATTAAGTGATCTATAATCAGTACTAATTTCTTCATAATAGTCTACAAAACCCTTTAGCCATTCATGTGGGGATGCACCGACAAATGGTGGTGGTTGTCCCACAATCAATCATATATCTCAATAGCGTTATTGCCATCCAGTGTTTTTCAGACATGTGTTTACCAATCCAAAGATAACTACACGGATGAAGTCCTGTAGCCAATTCAAATGATACTACACGAGCGAATCCGGTTAAATCAAAATCAGGCAGTGGTCCATTAATAGCAACACGAGCCATTTCGTGTGTGGGGTGTCCAAATCGTTTGAAGTACTTAGCGCATTCTCCATACCCGAGAAAACTCCCTGGATAACACGCAATCATATCAACGGAAATAACGGTTTCAGTGTCATATTTTGTATTCCATAACCCTCCATGACTGTATTCAAGACAGCTCAATCTGACATCTGATAGAAACTCACTTCGCGTTGGTTTCCACGCGTTTTTCTTCCTAGCAAAATGTGCTGCAACCGAGGGAAGTGTAAAACAGTTTGTTAATAATTCATCTTCAATACTCTCTGGAGAAAACTCACTAGCTAGTTTTTTCATTTGATTATGCAGCTCTTCAGTACGGTACAATTCTCCGTTGGGTCTTACAAACTGATCGAATCCACATTCATTGTCTGCAGCACTGTGAAATAGCCACATCGACACAGGATCGTTTTTACTCAAATTGTAAATAGCATCAAATAATTTCTGCTCGGAAAAACACTCTCCAGGTTCGGGTATATATTTTACAGTTCTATCCCGTGGGAATATTGTTACTGCAGATGACCACGCGTGTTCGTTATGATCAATAATCTGTATTAGCGTTCCTTGTGATTTATATTTCGATTCGTATAATACTTCTCCGGTTATTGTCGTTACTGATATTGGAAATCTCAGTGATTTTTCTAACTTAGCTATATCCTGAATTGTTGCCCCATGCTGTTTCACTGTTAATTCCAATTATTTTTTTTTCGTCTTAGATCAGTCAATTTATTCCCCCGGGATGCATTTGTGAAGTGTTCTATAATTCGTGTTGCTACACAATTGAGTGGCAATGACGAATATTGCATTGGTGCTAGTTTTGCAATATCAGGTTTGTCATTTAACGGATATATCCCGTAAACAACTGCTGTTACAGGATAAGATCTCTCGTAGTATGGTTTGTCAATTCCAGTCAAAATTCCTGGTTTGGAATCTTGATTCACAGTGATAGTATTTTTGTCCTTGAGAATTGGTTCGTATTTATCCCTGATGATCCAATCTCCAGTGTCGTCACGGATAATGAATTTGATTCTAAAAAAATATCTTTTCCGCGAAAGATGTGAGATTATCACTGCTGCTTTTTCATCATTCATGGTAGCATCGATATTAGGTACAATTCGAAATGTTGACCAACAACGAGATGCTCCATCACGCTTGAATTCATTAAAACAATCTCTGATTTTACTAATCATGGTTCTATCAAGAATTTTATTCTTTGGTGTATCAGAAACTCTATTAAGATTGAATTTAACATTTTTCCAAGACGTAATTTTTGATAATCTCTCAAACTCCTTCATACTATAATTAAAACAAGCATTTAAATGAAAGATTTATGTATAATGAATCATTGCAAATGGCTCATGATTGGATCAGTGACTCCTTGTAACAAATCATGTAGAAATGAATTCTGTGGGTATCATATGCAAAGTTTTCGTCGTGGAAGCCTTGGTCCTTTACCTTGTATTCGATGTGGGGTTGGGGTCAGGGGAAAATCGCAGTTGTGTCTGAATTGTGGTGGTAAGCGATACAGAGTTGAAGCGTTATTATGACAAAAGAATCAAAAATGGAAAATCCTATGAATTTTCAATCAAAAATTCTGACACTGACAAAGTCCCTGACCCTGACAAAATCAGCGACAAAGTCATAAGAACTCCTCAAGACTACATTGAAAGATTTATTATTAGACCAAACAATAAATTAGACAAACAAAGATATAGTATATAAATGAACCAAGAATTCAGACCACACCCTGTGATTACAAATTATGAAGCATCCAGTGATGGTGTTGTCAGACACTGTTGACTGAAGAAACCAGTTGGTGCTGACAATGGAAGGGGGTATTTGGTGTTTACTGTTGGGGGGGAAGAAAACTTATCTCAAACACAGAATAGTGTATGAATGTCACAATGGATTGATCAAGGATGGTTCTGTTATTGATCATATCGATTCTAATCCAAAGAATAATTCTTTATCAAATCTGCAAGCTGTTACACAGAGTGAGAATACCAAACGAGAAAAGACTGGAAAATGCAAAACGGTTGGGAAGAGACCAGTAAAATCTTTTAATACGGCAACTAACGAAGAAAAAGTATTTTCATCTATGAATGAAGCCGGAAAATACTTCGATATTTGTGAACCGTCAGTACGAAAAGTTGCATCGGGAATAACCAAGACGGCGATTTCAAAAAAGAGCGGACAAAAATTAAATTTAGTTATGTATGATGCGTCATATTTTTCATTTAGAAATATAGAATTGTAATAGAATATGAATTCTGAAAAAATGAGTAGTGTTATAGATGAAATTGCAAAATTAAAAAGTCAGGATATTATACTATCAGATGGGTTAAATCCAGATCAAATTGTGTCTGATTTTCAGGATATAGAATAAGGAGTTAACAACAACAAATATATGTTGCCAAAGAAATATGCGCTAATCAAAAGAATTCAGAATTCTATTCGGGACTCTCTTTCATTTTCCAGTGAAGTAAGTGTGTTTGTCCCGTTATTTACTATCGTGGAAGAAATACGAAAAGAATTGGGTAGGGAATATGAATTGAAAAAAGAGGTTAATTCGAAAATTAGAAATATACGAGCGTTAATTCAAGAAAATGAACGATTTTGACCGAAATTGTCTACTTGACCGACCCTCAAAGAGATTTTTTCATTTTTTGATTGATCGACCCTCAAAGAGATTTTTTTTTTGATTGATTGACCCTCAAGGGAAATGTCAAAATCAGTGAAACAGTGAATAAAAAATCGATGGACCGTTAATGGAAAAGTGGGGAAAGTCACAGTATTAAATATTTTATATACAATTATGTGACTTTCCCCATCGATGGTATAGGATTAAATAACACTTCCATGACCGTGTCAAAAATTTCACGAAATCAGTGAAAATATTTCACAGCGATAAAAAATATTTCACACTGAATAAAAAATATTTCACACTGAATAAAAAATAAAAATATTTTACACAGTGAATAAAAAATATTTCACACTGAATAAAAAATATTTCACACACAGCAATAAAAAATATTTCACAGCAATAAAAAATATTTCACTGAATAAAAAATATTTCACACCAATAAAAAATATTTCACACACAGCAATAAAAAATATTTCACATAGTGAATAAAAAAATAATACACACTGAATAGAAAATAAAAATATTTCACACTGAATAAAAAATATTTCACACTGAATAAAAAATAAAAATATTTCACAGCAATAAAAAATATTTCACACTGAATAAAAAATAAAAATATTTCACAGCAATAAAAAATATTTCACAGCAATAAAAAATAATATTTCACAGCAATAAAAAATATTTCACACTGAATAAAAAATAAAAATATTTCACAGCAATAAAAAATATTTCACAATAAAAAATATAAATATTTCACAGCAATAAAAAATAAAAATATTTCATACTGAATAAAAAATAAAAATATTTCACAGCGAATAAAAAATATTTCACACAGCGAATAAAAAATATTTCCCACAGCAATAAAAAATATTTCACACAGCAATACAAAATATTTCACAGTGAATAAAAAATATTTCACACACTGAATAAAAAATCGATAATTTCACAGCGAATAAAAAATATTTCACACAGTGAATAAAAAATATTTCACACACTGAATAAAAAATATTTCACACTGAATAAAAAATCGATAATTTCACAGCAATAAAAATTATTTCACACTGAATAAAAAATCGATAATTTCACAGCAATAAAAAATATTTCACACTGAATAAAAAATATTTCACTGAATAAAAAATAAAAATATTTCACAGCAATAAAAAATATTTCACAATAAATAAAAAATAAAAATATTTTGCAGCAATAAAAAATATTTCACACTGAATAAAAAATCAATAATTTCACAGTGAATAAAAAATATTTCACACACTGAATAAAAAATCGATGGACCGTTAGGTCGGGTTCGGGAAAATTGTTTTACAATTGAAAAATTGTTTGCAATTTCAAATAATGGTCAATGAAGCATTAACAACTAGATTGGCTCGTGAACGACTAGATGCAATTAAGAGATTTATACCAATTCGCGACTCTGTAAGAAATAAACTGCATGCTAGACAGAGTTTACAAACTGATTTTGCTGCGGGATCTGAAGAATTGTTTAAACCAGTAACCACAGCAACGTACGGGGTAGAGCGTGCTATACGGGGAGATGCGGGAAAATCTCTTTTTGGTGAACTTGAAAAAATAACTGAACAAACAAAACAAGCTGTACAAAAAATGGAATCTAAAACACCTGAATCAAAAGACCTACGCGTGAGATTTAACGAGGAAGGGTTAGCAGCAATTGATAAGACTGATCCAGCAGAAATTCCTGCGCTTGTTGTTACGACTTATGAAAACAGAAAAAAAATGTTGAAACCAGAACATCATAAATATGTTAGAAATATAACTCATTGGGCTAATATATTCTACAAAATCAAAACTAAAACAAGTCAAATTGACACAACAAGTGCATCATACATTGAATATATCAAGATGGTGGGTACAGTGTATAATCAATATGAAGAGTTTAAACAACAACAAAAACCGCCAAAATTGTTAGGAAAGCGACAGCAACCTGCAAAGAAAATATCTTTTTCACCTAAAAAACAACAACAACTACCACCTGATCGAGATGATGATTTTAGCTATTTACAAGAAACGGATTTAGAAAAACTGGATGAAGCAAGTGGTTATAGCGGAAAGGGATTAAGAGATTCCAGTGGAAACTGTCCTGGTAGTGTTATCAATGATATATCACGATTAGATGTTCTTATCGGAGGGTTCCAAGCTGGAAAAACCTCACCGGAAATAATTAATGAAGCAGCTGATATCTGTAGACGGTTATTTCAAGGTGGTATCATGGATATCAAAACATATCGAGATTTCATGGGCGATTTAGTGGAAAATGGGTATCATAGTGACTGAAAACACTAGTGATTTATAATTGAAAAATTGTTTAAAATTTCAAATAATGATCATACACTACAATCATGATAAACCAACCAGCGTCTATGTAGTTAATTCACGATTTCCTGTTTATAGCGCGTACTATGGTGATGGTTTCGGTGATACAATTGCGGGGTTATTTGCAAGAATGGCCCCAAAAGTGATGCCGTTAGCTAAACAATTAGGAATGAAAGCAATTGATGTTATTCGTGATAAGGGTATTAGTGCTGTTGGAGATCTTGCCGGAAAAGCGTTTTCAGCCGCGAAGAATAAATTAACAGCGCTAGTGAAATCACGGAGAAAGAAACCGGCACCATTACCGTCTACAGCAGAGATGCCTGAAAGTGTTAGTAAAATAGTAAATAACGCAGTAGATCAAAAATTAGCGTCGCTGGTGACTCCGAGTGACCAAGATAACATGATAGCAAACATGATAGCGGGAAGTTGCTTTAAAAATCCACGATGATGAAAATCCTACGATTGGAAATCTTTTACGATTTTACGATTTAGACTGTGATAAATAGAATAAAATGTTCAAACGGTCACCTGATCCAGCATTTGATATGGATGCCCCAGTGCGTAAAGATGATTCTGTACGCGATTTTCAATTTTATTCTTATCACGCAACACAACCAGATCTCCGATCGCGAATTGAACTTCAAGTTCATGATACCAGTAAATACTTTTTGCCTTGTAAAGCGTTTATCGAAATCGAAGGTGAAATTGTAACAAATGTTGCAGCTGATACACCATATGGCAATAACCCAACTATCAAAGTTGGTTTTGTTAATAATGGGACCATGGCGTTATTTGAAAGTGCAAGATATCTCATTGATGGAAAAGAAATTGAATCAATAGACCGTGAAGTTGATTTTGCCACAACAATAATAGGGTTAGCGAGATATTCTGATGATTATACAAGATCAGCTGGTCCATCTATGATGTTTTTTAAGAATATTACTGATCACCCTGAATACATCCAGTATTCTAGAGTAAAGGCAACACATGCTTCTTCAGTTAATCTAGCACCAGCCGGGTATACAAGACCAGCTGGTGATTTTGATGTCATAAATAATATTACTAATTGCATCCTAGGATTTGCAACACGCGTAGCAACATTACAAGGACAGCGTCGACAATTTTCATGTGCGATTCCACTGCATCATATATTTGGATTCTGTAGAAACGTCCGAAAAGTTATTTATGGAGCGAAGCATACAATAGCAATCGTGCGAAAGGGTACTGCTAATGATGCAATCTGGCGTGATGTTGGTGTTGCTGATAGTAAAGTCATTTTATCAAAACTAGCATTATGGATGCCAGTGTTAACTCCATCAATCACCGAAGAACAGCGACTACTATCATTTATGGATCAAGGAGGAAAGTCGTTGTTGAGTTGGTTATCAGTGACTACGGATATTAAACAGGATAATGTTGATGATATATTTACTTGGCATCTGGCATCAAAACAAGGTGTTTCACCTCCACGTCATATATTTGTAGCGTTACAGAATAATGCGCGAGTTGATAATCAAGAACGAAGCCATATGATATTTGATCAGTTAGGTGTTAGAGAAGTCTCGCTGAGAATAAACGGCCAACAGGACCATCTGAGGATATACAACTTGATTACACTCACAACCATATTGCACGTGTATATCATAATATGCTGTCATTTATGGCACGTGATCAAAATGTTGATACTGATTTACAAATATCGCAACTTGATTTTAAAAGACTCTATCCGATTTATTACTTTTCGCTTGAACATCTTGATTTAACAAGACAATCTGTCGTCGATATACACTTTAGAGCCCGTGTAACCCGTCCTGGTAGTATTGCTAATTACAGAGCGGTTGCTGTCATTCTCAGTGATAAATCAATGCTACTTGAAGGTGTTGGTGGAAGAATGAGAATAATGGATGCACCAGTGGAAAACATGTAATTGAAAATCCTTCAGATTTTTCCATTGAATCGCTTTACGATTTACAATCAATCTATTATGTATAATGTCGTATAGTGGTATTAGTGTTGCGTTAACCCCCGGTCAAATCAAGAAATTGCAATCAGAATCAGGTAAAAAATTTGGAACCACTATCACGCTGAAACCCAATCAAATGACTGGCGGGGCGAATAAATTGTTACTGACAACTCGTCAAGTAAAACATTTCAATGATGCACTTGTAGCAAAAAAAGGTGTTCAGATTACTATTTCTGCGGCTACTATCAAAAATATGATTAAAACAGGCGGTATATTCCCGTTGTTAGCTGCGATTCAGGCCTTGATTGCATCAGCAGCCCAAGCGGTGGCTAAAGCAGCGGCGTTAGAAGCCGTTGGTACTTCAGCAGAAATGGCACTAAAGAAGGCAACTGGACAGGGATATAAAAAAGGGAAAGGGTCTAAGACTACCAGGAACCCCGTATTCATAGTACAGCGGAAAAGGCCTGAGAATCCCAGGAACGGTTTATTAACTCAAAAATCTTCGATTGTGGAATCTTTGACTGAGAATATTATGGTTCCTATGTCCAATTTTTATTTATTTGATGCCCCTAAAAAAACTCGCGATTAAAAACTTCAGAGGTGTTTTAATGAAAGATCAATTGCCGGCACAACCCAACAGCGTTGAAACCGGTATTATTAATCTCGATAACAGCACCGGACCTGGAACTCACTGGGTGGCATACGCTATTGATCCACGTGGGATTGTTTATTTCGATTCATATGGATTAGCACCGCCAAAAGAGTTTGTGCGTTATATAAACCGCTTAAAATTTTTTTCCAATGAAGACTTGGTATTCTACGCTACCAACACAACAGATGAATGATCCACCAATATGCGGCAGCGAAGTATTAAATGTCCTTGACGCTATTTCTAACTCCTTGGGTAACCCAAGGGGAAAACCAGCACATGTTGTCGTAAATGAATACACTAGCAGTCGCTGGAAATCGAAACGATTTTAGAGAAAGATGTATAAAATAACATGATTGATATTTGGGGAAGATCTTTATCAGCGATGAAGAAACCAACCACAGAAATATCTGCAACCGGTGATATAAAAAAATAATCGAAGATGAAATAGCTGAGACGTTGAACTTAACAAGTGTTGATCCTAATGAAATAGTTGTATTTCAAGATCGTCAGGGTAAATTGAAAACTAGTAATGTGTCGTTGGATGATATTTTGGTTAAACAACGAAACGCAATCGAGGATACTATCGCGTTATTTTCCGATCAGGGTAAACTCAAACCGGGTGTACTTTTTTCGACGAATACAGATAGATTAAAAACTCTCAACGATGAGTTAAAAAATTCTGTGTTGGAACTAGCAACACTTCAATCTAAAACTGAAGAAAACGGAAAACAGTTTTCAAATTTTCGTAGAAACATCGTGGATAAATTTATTGGAACCCCGTTGGATAAAATTGAAATAAAACTCCCTGATATTAAAAAATCCATCGATGAGACGAAAAACTTCATCGAAGTAATCAAAGGTGATGCAACGAGGATGATAACAATCATTGAAAAAAAAATCCTCATGAGAAAACCAACAACATAGTATACACGATCCAACACGGATCATTTGCGTGGACACCTACAAACAACAAATTAGATATCACTGCAACCGTTAAAGGTATTTATCGATTAACACTAGTGACAACGACTCAATTTAATATTTCATCGCCGAGTTCATCCGGGGTCAACAATACGATTTCAACGATCATCGACAAGGATACAACTGAAAAGTTCACGATAACATCTACTGATAAAAATTTGGTTAGGGTTTCAACATCATGGTATTTGGAATTCGTAGCGGATTTAAGTAAATAACGGTTTCAATTGAAATCGTAAACTGATTTAAAAATAAAATGATTTCATCATTGCAATATCGCTATGATCAGGTCAGAGAATTTCAAAATAGACTCAAAACCCTCACTGAGGAGTATGCAATGAAAATTAAAAAATACCAACGAAGAATCACAGCAGTTGATGTTACCGTGTACGCTGTGAGTGGTGTAATCACCGGAGCTGGTATTATACTATCCTCGGTAACAATGATGGCCCCGATAGCTGTTCCAATTTGCATTTCTGCGGCAACAACAATCGCGGGAATAATTTCGATAGTAACAAAAAAATATCATCATGCAGCCAGATTAAACTGCAAGACTACGTGATTAGATTTCATGTTGTGTCCACTGCATACTCGCAATTATCCTCGTTGATATCGTCATCTCTCGATGATACAATTATATCAGATAGTGAGTTCTCAGCGATGGTCAGTATTTATGATTCTGCGATGTCAAAATTAGAGCGACAACAACAGTATAATAACAATGACAACACCGCAGGAATTACTTCAACGAATAGTGGAAAATACCGAACCGGTGAAAACCAGCATGATCTCAATAACCTCAACGAATCCTGAATTCAGTGTGAATTTCCCTTCCCCGGTTCCAGTGAAGGAAATCGCGCTAGCAAAATTACGAGTATACCACAGTTGGCCTAATATCAGATCAAAATCATTTGGTGGTCAACAACCCAATAATTCACTGGTATTTGCGAATAAGAATAAAGACGACGGTACCCCAGACTGGAACGTTGTTTCCATACCAACCGGATCATACCAAATTGAACAAATCAATGCTGAATTGCAACGTAGAATAAAATCGATTACTGGAGCAGAATCAAAAATAGCTATAACGGTTCATGAGCCAACACTATCATCTGCCATTGAAATAAACTCACCAAATTATGTCGTAGATATCTATCAGAGTTCTATTAGAACCGTACTAGGATGGCCTGAAATCCCACCTCAACGAGAACCCATTAATTTACCACCTGAACCACAAAAAACTGATTATATCACCGACAGGATAAAATCTGATAATCCAATAAAGAGTTATAAAGAATACAACGAATTGAAAGCTTTTAATGAATTGACAGATCCTTCCACTAAGAGAAAAGTCTACTATTTTCAACAGAATGAAACCACTGAAAATTTCACAGCGTTCAATAACGATATTTCGTTGTTGTTAATATCCCTTAAATCCGGCACTCTCACCCGAGAAGAATTTATCAGCGTTGTAGAAACATGTACCAAAATCATCAATGACATGGAAACATTTCATTCACAAATAATTCAAGAGGTATTAGGTGACAGTAATCCTGAAACAAGAATTTTATTTACATCAAACTATAAAATTTCCGTCAAAGATATTCCAACATTTAAACTACCAGGATATGACGTACCAGAACTACAAAAACTTCTCAGTGACACCATCGATGTTGGTTTTAAAATAATTCATGATACGTGGAAAAAAACAACATCACCGGAAATAAAAATCCTCAAACATAATAATGACCCAGAAGGCGGTGGTAGACATATTGCTCCTCAAAATGTGAATATTTCATCGGTGATTGCGCTCAATTTAGTATGCGATGTTATCGAAGGAAGCTATCAAATAAATCTCGAAAGATCAAATCAAGCTCAGCAGGGATATATTCTATATTCATTTGCACCAACAGCTCCTCCAGGATTTCTAATTATTGAGTCTCCGGTGAATCCAGTCTATATGCGGTGTCATAATAATTCATTAACGAGAATCAATTTTAAACTCACTGATCAGTCTAATAATCTGATTGATTTACAAGGTGAGGTTTTACAAATTAGTCTGTGAAATCCTAAAAGGATTTTCGTCCTAAGCACCTCGGACGCGATATCTTGTCGGACTTGATAAAATATTGGGTTGAAATCATAGAGGTGAGTGTCCATCGTGTTTTTTTACTCATTTCGAAGCCTCTCCTACAAGTTCGTGTTTCAGACAAAAATCACTAAGTCTCTGTTTGGCAAATGGAGATATTATTTTTTTATGTTGGTTAAAACATGAAAATTCGTAGGAAGGGTCTATTTGTTGTTTTGACGGTTAAAATCGATTTTTGTTTGAAAAGTTGTCTGATTCACCCTCTCTGCTGCTAACTGAGTTCCCAAGAGAACACATGAACACTTAATTTGACACTGCTCAAAGGAATAGATGTGGCAAAATGGTAAACTAATTAAAATGTCAAAATATTTGGAAAAGTCAACTGGGTACCCATCAAACCTAATGATCAGTTACCTGGGTACTTGATCAAAGGGAAATTATATTAAATGTGAACTTGAACTGCTTTGTTGTAAGTTTATATATGCCACCCCCACCCCAAGGTATAAGAGTAATTATATTAATTTGAGGGGCAAATAAGCACCACCTGAGCTTACAAAGAGTGATCTATATATTACATGTCATAATTACATAACACTACATGAAGAAAGTATAGTTACTATGGCTACTTGCCTGATCTGCAGTTAGCAAAAATTTATTGTCACAAATTGGCTAAATCCATGTGGATTGGTAACAGAATACAGACACAAAATGAAATGATAAATTATTTATACACAACATTCATTTTAACTAGTCCACATCACATGTTTAGCTTTCACTGAAAGGTCATAGTCAAGTTCACAAATTCTGAATGCTGTATTACATCACTGTAGAACTCCTCTTTAAAAAAATTGTAAAATGCTATTGATTTGTCCTTTTCCTGATGTAACGTGTTCTTCAGTTTAACAGAATCTCACTTCTTTACCACATTTTAGTCATATAAAATCCACTAGTCATGTTGATAAAGCCCATTTAACTTAAATAATATTTAATGCCATGTGTTTTTCAATATAGACTGGTCTGCTACTCAAGTGTGTATCAGACTAATGAATCTGTGACACGATATCAAATTTAAGAAACCTGTGTTTTCTTGTAAACATGTAGATGGAGGTCTATGATGGATCAATATCACATGACACGTGCCTCAAGCTGTAATTTATTCTGTTTCTCACATGGCCCCGGTGTTGTAAGATACAATCCTTGATCTGAACTTGGAAACATGTATTTAATTTCTAAATTAACTAAAAAGGTACCCTATAACTAATTTTATTACCCGGGTTATTATGAACAGGCGGGTACCAGAGTAAATATTGACACCTGTATGAACTGAGTTCCCAAAAAAACATGCAAATACATTATTCAAAATGATGCATATAGGTTAGGCAATACAAAAAGTTCAATACATTATTTTGATTACATTATCACAGTGAATAAAAAAATCTAATCAATAAGTAACTGTCACAGTAGCTGAAGAATAGTTCACAAGGATTTCTTCAAATCAACAAATTTCATTATGAAATCTTTGTGAATAAGCATTTTTTACTAAATGTCTTGACCTCATGAATGGTTTTAAAATGGACAAGAAAGCCTTTAATCAAGGAATAACTAATTTGCCGACAGTTGTAACCCCTCTATAAAAAAACAATAAAACAACAAAACAAACTTTTGAACTGATCAGGGCAATCCTGACAAGAGTTGACATTTACAAAAACCCAATGAATAACTGCTAAAAGAATGAAAATTCTAATATCTCAGGATTCAGTGATATGGGCACAATGAACTCTTGATATTTTCTCATGGGACCAGATCAGGTTTTGATTGGCCAATATTTAAAATGTTTCTGTGGTATAATCTCCACTATTCACACATTTAATGCAAGGAACTACTGCATATACCTTACTAGAAATTCAGAGCAAAATCAAATTTTAATGATGGATTTATTCTCATGCTCAGGTAACCATTTCTCCCCAAAATTTATTTTGGACATTTGATTCTATATTTTGTTTCCTCCTTGGAAATAAGTGTAGCACCATTTTTGCTCAGAATTCATCCTCACTTCCATATATATTCTAGCAAACAATTCACCATCTGCTAACTGCTCTGGTGACATAGTAGTCAGAGCGTCAGCCCGGATGTGCAAGGTCATGGGTTCGATACCCAGCAGAGTCATAACAAAGATTATTAAAAATGGTACTAACAGCTACCTCTCTTGGCACTCAGCATTAAGAGGTTACAGTCAGAACTGGTTGGTCTGGTGTCAGGATAATGTGACTGGGTGGAACATGATGATACATGTCTGCGTCATGATGCCCCAGTGCTAGACATCACTATAAACTGCCACACTGCAGACACTGTAGCAATATAATTGAAAAATTGTTAAAGCTATTTTTTTAAAAATCCAAATCACACCATCTGCTAATCAAGTTCAGTATGAAATTTATGTTAGCCAATGAAATCGTTCATCCTATGATTCTTTAGCAATAAAAACACTATTCAGTACGCTTGTAGTGCTTCTCCCAGGATCTATAAAGGGTATCTAAATCTGCATATCATAAACATGCCTTTGTTTCATTACAATTGTTATTGTTTTTGTTAATAATAAATATAAATTCTTATTCAGTATTAATTCCTTAGTCGAGGGTACATGTAATGTTTTGAAAGAAAACTGAATCCAGGATTAGGTACATGTACAAATTTCAAAACTTACTAACATTAATAATATTAGTAATTCATTACCTTGTGCACAAAACATGTAACATGATGACCTGTTAACCCAAGACAAACATTTAGTTTTTGGAAAATTTCAAATTTCAGCAACATGTTTGTTAAAAATAATTTTTAATACTCTTAAAAATATGGAAAATTACCAAGTTGCATATATTATACTGCAATGGACATTATAATATTTGTATTTAAAGTTTGTATGGTAATAACCTACATTTTATTTTAGTAAATAATGAAATCTCAATTTTAAAGCTGCTTGTAAACCATACAGATGAAAAGGAAATTCACTCCTAAAGATGTTAATGTATTTGGTACACAGTTTTACCTTTATTAATCTTAAATAACTTATTTGTGCTGCCCTGGAAGTAAATTAATTAAATATAGAACAAAATTATAAATAATTACTGTTTAGAAGTATAATGATGTACATAATAATTAAGCTATATTCCTTTTGTGAGATGGAATTTTTATTAGCTATGCAGGGAAGAAAAATATCTGCAACCACAAGCTTTTATCCATCCAAATTTCATCAAGGTTTCGGTAAAGGAATAAATCTAACTTCTCCACATGGATACCGACTGTTAGAAATGACCCCTTTTCACCACTGTCAGTTGAAAAATGGATGACCAACATTGCAAAATGTTTAAATATTTACCATAAACAATTTATTATTGTGACAGTCACTTTCTTGGTGGAAATGGCAGACATAAACACTACAAGGACTGTCAAATTTCACTTGCTGATTGGTTAGTCAAAGTGTGATTGACAAGTTGTAATAGATCAATTCCATATTGTACTAGGCTTTATATTTCTTCTATTGTGCATCCTTTAAAGTCCTTAGACAAACCATGATTCAATTTAGTCAAGGACATGGTCCATGTGTTTACTAGTTCATTAGATGTACCATTAAATACAACACAAAATGCTATAGCTAGTCACAAGGAATTGGTATACCCCAAAATATCATCCTTCCAGATTGAAGTAGTCTACTGCTAAAATCCCAGTAGAGCTTTTCTGTTTAATATTTAAATGGAGCAATAGACTTAATGAATGTCATTAAATTATTAACTGAAAGCAATTAGTACTTGGTACTTGATTAGTTTAATGCTACATCATAACAACATTTCTGCATTGTGCAAAATCAACCTTTACAAGAACGAAATTTGGAAAAAAATTATCCATATTACAAATTTGAAAAGTGTTCAACTGGTTTTCTTAGGAATCAGCAGTTGTGATTAATATTTCTTGTAATGAAATCATGTCTTTAGTTATCTGAGGGTAAAAGCTGAATTTGTAGCTATCAGTCTGTGCATATGGTATTGTAAAAGTATAGTCCTGCTGATTTTTAGTTCTTTTTGCTGTGTGGAAAGTTGTTTCATTTGTTTTCGATCATTGTGGAAAATATTATTCTATTTTCTAGTCTAACTTTTGTTTAAAATCATTTCCAAAACAACTTCATCAATATTGAGGTCATATGTACTTGGCTATAATTGCTAGCTTTTGGATTCTTTTCAATATCATTTTTTATAACCAGGAAATTGCGTCCCAAACCGTAAGCATACTCTGCTGTTCAAGTGTCTCGCACACCGAATTCCCCATCAAGTTATGCAGGCATTCATAATGTAGAAAGAAAAGGATCCTGATGAAACAGATTTGTAAATTTAAGCTAAATACATTCTAAAGTTATTAGAGAGAGGCTGTCATACACTAACACTGTACTGTAAATAAACATAATTCCTCATGGAACCAAAACTATCAAGACCGAAGAAATTACTACCACTACTATTTTCACACTCATTAGTAATATAATCTTATTAATTTACTTAATGAATTAATAAATAAAAAGAAGAAGAATCACTCAATGAATCGTTAATAATGATATTCACAGCTAATATCATTTGAATGAAGTACATATACTACTAGTTAAAATGTTGAACTGCGATCACAGCCATTATTAACAACAAAGAAATGACCAGCCACAATTTTCTCACAGTTTGTTCTTTTATCTGCAATATCATGTTCCAGTCCATATAATTTTGGCTTTCCTAACATCACTTTTACATATGTACTTCGATGTTAGATGACACTGCTTAACTGTTTTTCTGACGTTACCACAACAGATAAATATTTTTATCAATAAAATATGATGAAATCGGTGACAATATGAAACCACCTTATCTGTCCTATAAATATAGATTCAAGTTGTCACAGATTCTGTCGTATTTTATTGATAAAATGTCTGACTCCTGTGATTACCATTCTCAGAATCTGAATAGCATAGTTTTACTGAAGAAGCTTGAAAATTACACTGCTGGCTGTGATTATTCGGCCCCAATCCCGCTGTTACTCATTTTTTTGTTGTCAGCACCCAATGACCAATACCAACTATACTCAAGGTTTGTTTAATTGCATTCAGTGGACGATCACGCCTATAGTCATGGTCAACAGGTGTTAATAAAAATGTCTTCGTTTCTATTAGAAGGGTATTCGGCTCTTATATTCTGTGATATAATTTAGTTATTGGTGAGAAAGAAAGTAAGACAGAAAGTTCTAAAAGTAGAATGACAGCGAGAAGAAATAGAAAGATGGCTCATTTCGCTAAAATAAAATTATTACTTACACATCTCACACACTGTTATAGAGAACAATGTTAGATTGTCAATTTGACGATGACAAAACCAGGTACTCCATTGCATTTAAGAGAGATAACTCTGCTGGAACTAGACAGGGGTATGAGTTATCTAGTCACAACATACCTATTTTCAGTCATGTGTATTACATTTTCAAAAAATCTTTAGGAACAGATAGTTACGGATATAAGGCACTTCAAGCCCACACAGTATAAACGGGCAACTCATGTCCACGTTGTAGAGGATATAAGACAAAATCGCATACATACATACATACATACATACATACATACATACATACATACATACATACATACATACAAACATACAAATGTGTGTACATATATATATATATATATATATATATATATATATATATATATATATATATATATATATATATATGTGTGTGTGTGTGTGTGTGTGTGTGTGTGTGTGTGTGTGTCTGTATGTGTATATATGTGTACGTATGCAAAAGCACATATGTCATGTAGAAAGAACTACATTGAAAACTACACTGGTATACGTTTCAATTTTTTTAAAAATTTTTTATACTCTTTTCTATTGTTTTTCATGATTTTGTATTATTCTGAATTTGATTAATCTGATGTAATCTCTGTTGAAGAGGAAAAAAAGTCATACATACATACATACATACATACATACATACATACATACATACATACATACATACATACATACATACATACATACATACCGACTTCCATTATATATTTGCATTATCGGTTCCAGTTAACACAGAGATGAGTTGTTTTGTAGCATACAGGTACATGTATATCCTCATGAAAGTCAACACCTTTACGCCTTTGACAGAGTTCAATAAAAGTATCTGTCAATTACTTTGTTTCCATTTATATACTTATCGAAGTCATTATTTGCCGTTGACTCAATGCTCACGCTTGGCAACGTTTGTGTATGCTGCATTGCGACAGCAAAATAAATATCTAATTGGTTTGAATATCTTTAGTAAATAATAATATTGAATATGAATTTAAATTAGATATGTTAGTTACTTTATTTATTGCATTTTCCTATGCCAGGAGAGCATTGCATCTAATTGATGTAATTTCTAGTTATCCATTGTATTCTGTGTGCATGTATTTCTTCCTTAATGACTTTATACACGAGTGATGATGAGGTCTGAGTCAACAAAATGATTTCACTCCCTGGTAGAAGGTTGAGTTTTCCACTTTTTCGAACATGTTTCACTTTTTCGATTAGTTGGCCATTTGGTAAATAAGGGGAAGTCTCTGTTGCGTTTTCAGTGTGACAGGACAACTATTTTTGAAATTACTTTATCTAGCTGGCTGCCTAAACAAACACATAATTCCGTCAAAGGTGACCGTTGGGCGCTCAGTTTTCGACATCAGACTTTGACAACTAGTCTTTGTTGTCTTTAACTTAAAAAACCCTCATCTTCGATATTAGTATTAGTATTATTATTATTATTATTATTAATATTATTATTATTATTATTATTATATTTTAAACTAAATGTATTAGGTTTAATTATATGATTTTCTCTATATAATAATTATTGTACATTTAATTTTAATTTAGTATTGATTAAGATATGACCATTTAGAATTTCAATATATTAGATGTAATCTTAAATTATTTTATAGGTATCATTCTATAGTAATTTCATACTTTTATAAATTGAATTTATCATTTTAATTATTATTTATTTATTTACTTGCTAATGTATTTATCAATTTTTTAAAACTTTGTATTATTTTTATTATTATTAAAAAAAATTATTATTAAAAATAGATCCTTATGCTTCTACTGTCTCCTGTTTTAAAATATTGACCTGCAATAATCGTGGTTATACTATATATCATTTATGATCAAGCTAGGGTCACTATTTTCTCTGCTGATTCCGCTACTTGTGGGGTCTTCCTATGTTGGCATCTTGAATACTAAAATGTGATTAACATTGCACCCATATGTACACAAGTTCGTCCAACATTTCGATTTTCTTATGAAAATATTAAATTCTTAAGTAGTGCATCAGCTTATACAATGACGTTCAATGTGACATCTTGGCTGCATGTCGGGAATGTGAGAAAAAACCCAGTTGGATGCTGGTGAAGTGCAGGAAGAGCTGTGGGCAATGTAACAATAATACCACTAACACTCCAACAACGAAAAGTTTTACATCTACAGTAGCATTTTCATCAACAACCAAGAACAGTACACAAAGTAAGTTTAATGAGAAAACTTTTGAACAAATCAAATTCCTGTCAGGAATAATTTATTATAGCAAATGTGAAGACTATACACAACGAGCGCACGTTTCGTTCCTTCTGTTTACTTTTTGCTGTTTTTCAGTTTGATGCAAATACATGTGCTACTATACAACTTGTCACTTGACAGCTGCTTCAGATACGCCCAAACGTAACTCGTTGGATCGATATCAGGCTCAGATACGCCCAAACATAACTCGTTGGCTACATATCTGACTCAGATACGCCTAAACTAACTTGTTTGCACCATAGCTGTTTCATATAAACCCCCAAATATTTGTTGGCTCCGTAGCTGGTTCAGAAATATGCAAACATTAAACATTTGCCTATTCAAAACTGCTAAACAGTTACCTCTAGGGATTCCAATTCCCTTCAAATTAGACCAAGTCTAATAGAAATATTTGATTGCGAACGTTGTAATCAATAGCTAAGACCTTTTGAAAAATGGAAATTAAAATAATGTAGGAAGACATGGATATAATCATATATCCAAATGAATCATACCATTATTTTTCAATGTAATTTGAAATGTGTTGCATTGATTAAATGGAATAAACTTGTAATTAATTATCCAACTATGAAGCATCAAGAAATTAGATTAACATGGACCGTTTATATCATAGTTGATAGTTATTTAAGTATGGCGCAAACGATAAAAATGAGGCTGAATACTTCAGCAATCAGAGAGACTTACAGCCCACAGTTTAATGCGAACAGCTGAACGAGAGAGAGAGAGAGAGAGAGAGAGAGAGAGAGAGAGAGAGAGAGAGAGAGAGAGAGAGAGAGAGAGAGAGAGAGAGCGAGAGAGAGAGAGAGCAATGCATTATAGTTTAGCCGTTATCTATCGATCGTTGGGATTGAAGTAAATTTGCGTAATAGTAAGACACAAAAAACGAACGAAAAATAACCCAGGAGATTCCTTGTTTTCCCTGTATACAAACATAATGTTATTTTTTCTGTATTGGTCGTACTTCAAACATAGTGTCATGGTCCCTAATTGGTTATGATACACACAGTGTGTATACTATTAATATATAAACACTTTCACCATTGTTTAAAGGTTATTATTGTCCTTTAAAGAAACTCGAGTCATCAATAGCATCAGGTATTTATTTCTGATTTAATATATATATATATATATATATATATATATATATATATATATATATATATATATATATATATATATATATATATATATATATATATGAAATTTTATTGAATTCATATTTTTAAAGATACTTACGACGTCACGATGGATAATCGTGTTGCAAAACAACCGTATATCATGTTAAGGTGAACAGTCTAATAGTGCTAGATATTAAAAACGACAATTTAAGTTGGAATGAAATAACTATTTCAAGAACTTAATGACAAAAGTACGAAGATCCATTTTTCCAAAGAATAACCAATGACAATATGCCCACTATTTCCTGACTCTTTCTAAAAGTAAAGCTAAAATGACAAAATTGTCCGAGAATAAGCATATCCCTGAAAATTAAGTTACAATAATTTAGACTAAAATGGATAAACTTAGTAACTACTTACAATATCAACTTGTGTGACGATCGTGGGTAAACACCCACGTATCTATTTAACTGAAATTCCTATGAAATTTCACTATCTATTTACAGCTACAACTTGTGGGTTATTCCTTTGGAAAACCCCACTATCTTTTCAAAGCCTCAGCTTGAGTGACGTTCCAGTTCATGAACTATAGTAGATATGTATAGCTACAATCTGTGGAAAACCCCAAGTCCTTATTTATAGCCTCCAAATTGTCAGCGTCAGTTACGACACTAGGGGTTAAATGGCAACAGTGTTGCAAGTGGCTGACCTGAATACGCGCTACTGTAGGTAGATAGGTAGAGCGTATTTGTGAGGGATAAAGTTAGTTTTATTGGGAAAAACAGAGACCAACACACACACACACACACACACACACACACACACACACACACACACAAACACACACACACACAGAGGAAAGAGGAGAAACGAACCCCCAAATATACTATCAACTTTAAGGGAAGCGGAGAAGAAAAAAAACAATATATACTATCCACAGGGAAAGGAGGGAAAACAAACCCAAATATACTCTCCACACAACGTCGCTAAAGCGTACAAACCCCCAAATATACCTGCCACACAACGTCGCTAACAGGTAAAAACCCAAAACATACTATTAACACAACGTACGCAAACACACACACAGAGGGAAGGGAAAAAATATACTGTCAACACAGAGGCAAGAGGAAAATAAAAGAAGATATGCTATCCACAAGGAAGGGAGGGAAAACAAACCCCAATATACTATCCATACAAAAGTACGCAAACTCGTACAAACCCTAAATATACTAATCACACCATGTCGCTAACGTGTGCAAACCCCAAATATACTATCCATACAAACGAACGTGAACGCATACAAACCACAAGATATACCATCCGCATGAAAGAGAGTGAAAACAAACCCAAATAGCCTATTCATACAAAAGTACGCGAACGCATTCAAACCCGAAATATACTATCCAAACAACGTCGCAAAAGCATACGAACCCCAAATATACTATCCACACTACGTTGCAAACGCGAACAAATCAAAATATAATATCCATACAAACATACGCGAACGTATACAAACCCCAAATATATTATCCACACAACGTCGCTAACGCGTACAAACTGCAATATAATATTCATACAAACGTTCGCGAACGCATACAAACCCCAAATATAATATTCACATCACGTCGATTACGCATACAGACCCCAAATATACTATCCACACAACGTCGCTAACGCATACAGACCCAAATATACTATCCACACTACGTCGCCAACGCGAACAAACCCAAATATATTATCCAGACAAACGTGCCGAACGCATACAATACCCAAATATACTATCCACACAACGTTGCTAACGCGTACAAACCCCAAATATACCATCCATTCAAACTAACGCGAGAGCATACAAACCCTAAATATACTATCCACACAACGTCGCTAACGCGTACAAACCCAAATATCCTATCCATACAAACGCACGCGAACGCATAGAAATCCCAAATATACTGTCGACACAACGTCGCTAACGCGTACAAAACGAAATGTACTATCCATACAAATTTACGCGAACGAATACAAACCCCAAAAATACTATCCACACAACGTCGCGAACGCACACATGCCCCAAATATACTATTCACACCATGTCGAGCACGCATACAAAACCCCAAATATACTATCCACACAACGTCGCGAACGCACACAAGCCCCAAATATACTATTCACACCATGTCTCGTACGTATACAAACCCCAAATATACTATCCACACAACGTCGCTAACGCGTACAAACCCAAATACACTATCCATACAAACTTACGTGAACGCATACAAACCCCAAATATACTATCCACACAACGTCGCTAACGCATACAAACTCCAAATATACTATTCAAACCACGTCGCTTACGCATTAAAACCCAAAATATACCATCCACACAACGTCACTAACGTATACAAACCCCAAATATACTATGACACAGTCACACAAGATCGCAAACACGTACAAATCCCAAATATACTATCCATACAAGCGTACGCGAACGCATAGAAACCCCAAATATACTATCCACACAACGTCGCTAACGCGCACAAACCCCAAATATACTATCCATGCAAATGTACGGGAACGCATACAAACCCCATATATACAATATACAAATTGTCGCTAACGCATACAAATCCCAAAAGTAATATCCACAGAACGTTGCTAACGCGTACAAACCAAAAATATACTATTCACACAGTTTTCAGGAAACTGTACAGACAAGTACGACGAATTTCAATGTTAAAGAAAGACTCGGACAGGAGAATGTGACAAGAATCCAACGTGGATGGTACCAAATTGCCAAAAAGCTTGTGGAAAATGCTCCTTATCCGGTAGGAAATTACTACAATTCATGACCGGGCTTAATGCCATTTGGGCTGATACAATAGTTTTAGATTTCGATTTGTTCTAACTAGCCATGTCCCCCCGTTTGATTTTCCAGTTAAACTAATTTATTTATAGTTTCGAAAACCCGGACCATTTGACCATTCACTCGAAGCCCATTTTGAACAATCCTTTACCACCAGCAGCAGCAAGGGCGAATCGGACAACTTTATAGAGGCGTCAATTTGGCAAACAAAGGCTTCCTCCTCCAATCGAAAAAACGCGTCAATTTGGCAAACTAAGACTTCCTTTTAAATATTTTATAGAGGCTCATGGGCAAAAAAAGGACGCCACAATTGTTGAACCTGTCATGGAAAAGCTAGCGTTTCCGAATCAAACAATAGCAAGTGTTTTTCACAATTTTTTTTAAATAATTGTCTACTGTCCGCGCCTTGAGCGCCTGTTCTAAGACAAATCAATAAGGCTTTTGATGTCCCAGTAACGTTAGCTACGGCATGCCTTTGATCGATTTGCACTTCCACTGTTGTTAAAACTATGTCTGTTAGTCAGCTGGGGAATCAATATAAATGCAATGTTACAGCATTCAAACATTTTGGATATATCGTAGTCATTTTGTAGCTTCAGATCTCGTCTACAATTTTAATTATTGCTTGTAACCAAATAATGTTGACCCGTGATGTAAACGTTTTGACCACATTTAATGGATTATGACTGAAAAATTGTTAAAGCTACGTTAAAAATCCTAATCAAACAAACAAACAAACAAACATCTATCTATCTATCTCTCTCTCTCTCTATCTATCTATCTATCTATCTATCTATCTATCTATCTATCTATCTATCTATCTATCTATCTATCTATCTATCTATCTATCTATCTATCTATCTACCTGTCTGTCTGTCTGTCTGTCTGTCTGTCGGTCGGTCGGTCTGTCTCTCTATTCACTATAATAAGACTCGTTGTTTAATTGTCCATTTAGAACAAATAGAGCTTAGGAAAGGAAGACAGTCTAACCATATCTTACTGTTTAAACTGTCATGATTCTCAGTAGAGATATAATCTGTAAGAAAACGAATCAAATATGTAATATTACAAGCAGTTGTATTTTTTTTTCAAGCATTCGGTTTAAAACACATATATCATATTCAAAAGCATTTACTTGTAGATATCGAATTTAGCGTATTCGTAACACGTTGCGGTTTCGTCCAGAGGCCCATGGTTCAATTCTCGTAACAGGCAATTGTCGACGGTTCCGATTTGGATGTTTTTTTTCCATATGATTGGGGGCGCCAGCCCAAAGGTACTTCATGTACACCTCCCGTCCCGTCACGTCAAAGACGTGACGGTGTGATTTTTATACACCCCAATTAATTCTTGGGAGGTGTACAAAATACATAGACAGTCTTCAGAAAATTGTAAGATTTCGTTTCGCTTAGAAAATTTACTGGAGATATGTCTCTGGGCGCCCCCAAAATAAATAATAGCATGGATACTAAAGCTCTACGTCAAACACTAGGGTAACCATCACAGGATAAATCAGAATGAACTCTATGAAAGACACAAAGGCTACCCAGTGTGAATGATAATCGCTCATCATAGCTATTATATATTTTTGATAAATATATCAATATCAATTTTTCAAATAAGAAATATATATTATTATATATAAATGAATTCTGAAAATATCAATGAGATCATAACTGAGATTTCAAATTTGAAAAGTCAAGGAATTCAATTATCAGATAAATTAAATTGTAATCAGATTCTTTCTGATTTTCAAGATATTGAATACAGCGCTATGAATAATAAATACGTCTTACCAAACGATATGCTTTAAAAAAAAATCCAGAATGAAATTCGTGACTCTCATGTATTCTGTAACGAAGTCAATAAGTTTGTCCCGTTATTCACTGTTGTCGAAAAAATCAGAAAAGAATTGGGGCAGCAATATGAAATCAAACGCACAATTAATTTGAGGGTTATAACAATAGAGATATTATCCGCCAAACTGAAAATTCCATCTTGGTTACCTCAACAGAGCAAGTTCTAACCATGGTGATAAAGTCACCAGTGACATGTACAATACTTCAATTATTATTTAATAAGGAAATCGGAAGTTTCTCCATCATTGATAGAGCTGTTTGTAGATTTTTTTTGGTCATTTTTGTTGCATTTTTCATTGATATTTGGTCATTTTCACTACATTTAGATCGTACATTTCACAAGACAATCTGTCGTTCTATATAATGGTAAACGAAGCACTAACGACTAGATTAGCACGTGAAAGATTATCTGTAATTAAGCAGTTCATCCCAATCCGTGATTCTTTTAGAGAAAAACTACAAGCTAGACAGAGTCTTCAGACTGATTTATAACAGGGACTGAAGAATTGTTTAAACCAATAACCACGGCAACAAGGGATGTAAAATCAGCCACTGAAAGGGCAATATCAGCCAGTGAGCGAGCAATATACGGAGAAATTCCCAAGGAAGGAGAAAGGAAAGAAGCTCCTCTTCTTCCTGTACTTCAAAAAATAGCAAAGAGATCCAAACAAACAAAAACATCTTTCAAAACAGTTCCTGGTGATATAGTAACCGCTGTAAGACAACAAGAACAACAAGAACGACAACCTCAAGAAGAAATTAAACGATTTGGTGATATTAATATTAGCTCTCCACCGCCTGAACCACTTGGAAAACAACAACAAGAAGAGGAGGGTGATATTGCTAGTGGACGAGTTGCATTCAATGATAAATTCCGCTCGGGTAAATTAGATGAAATAAAAGGTATGAAATTTGATTCTTTTGAAAAATTAGCTGATTTCGTCGTTAGGAGTTTTCATCAGAGAAAAAAGGACATCCACGATGATTCTAATCTCCCAAATAAAAAGACTGGTATAATGGATTATATCGTGTGTTAACAGGTGCATCTCAGGCATCGAAAAAAGATGATACATATAATGATTTATAGAAGCAATAAAAAGGGCTGAATCATCTACAGAGAAGCAATCGGATACCGGATTTCTTAGATTACCAGAGCAATCAAAACTTTTTGGTATAACACAATCCTCTTCACAAGGTGCAACTGGTATTACTAAAAATTGCAGCGGAAAGGGATTTTCTGAAAATCAAAGATTTTCTAGTGGAATTTCAGGTAGTTGTCTTGTTCGTTGTCATGGTAATATTCTTAGCAATATAGCACGATTAGAAGTTCTCATAGGAGGGAAACGAGCTGGAAATAACTCACCGGAAATAATTAAATAAGCAGCTGATATCTGTATGCGGTTATTTCAAGGTGGCATCATGGATATTGAAACATATCGAGATTTTATTGATGAGTTAGTAAAACATCCTAAAGATTTTTCCAATCATGATATTTAAAGTGATTAATCACCGAAATGGAAATTCTTTGAATTTCACTAGCAATGAAAATCTGTACGATTTCGCAATTAGATAAATATTCATTTAGAAAACACTAGTGTTTTTAATAATAAGATGATCATACACTACAACCATCATAAACCAACCAGCGTCTATGTAGTAAATTCACGATTACCAGTTTATAGAGCGTATTATGGTGATGGTCTTGGCAATACCATTGCAGGGTTATTTTTTTAGAATGGCTTCAAAAATAGTACCGCTAGCAAAACAATTATCAATGAAAGCCATTGATGTTATTCGTGATAAGGGTATTAGTGCTGCTGGAGATATTGCCGGAAAAGCATTTTCCGCTAAACTAGTCGCTAGTTCGATGAAGAAAGAAACCATCACCGTTACCATCTACAACAGTGACGCCTGTAGGTGTTAGTAAAAAATAAATACCCAGCAGATCAGAAATTACCATCGTTGGCGACCAGAAACCAAAACGATATCGCAAATATGATAGCGGGAAGTGGCTTAAAAACACGAAGAAAACCACGATTTAGATCAAGTAATATATAATAAAATGTTCAAATGGACACTTGATCCAGCATTTGATATGGAAGCCCCAGCCCCATAGAACGCGATGTTGATGTAGCCACAACAATAGTAGGGCTAGCCCTTCTATGATGTTTGCAAAGGATGCTAAAAGTACTACTGGAAAAAATACATTTGTTGTAAGACGACCAACAAATAATGCTGGTAATGCTAATGTTGATGTCGAGGATATGATTATAAATACTAATGATAATTTCAACCTAGGAGCCGCAACATGTATGTCAATGTTGGAAGGACGGCGTAAGTCATTTTCATGCGCAATTCCACTACATCATATATTTAGATTCTGTAGAAATGTTAGAAAAGTTATCTATGGAGCGAAACATACAGTAGTACTCGTGCGAAAAGGTACTGATAATGATGCAATTTGGAGGGTTCCAGCAGATGATGCAAATCCAAATATTGATGCCGGTAAAGTCATTTTAACAAAACTATCACAGTGGGTGCCAGTAATGACTCCAGCACTCGGCGCAGAAGAACGATTACTATCATTTATGGATACAGAAGGAAAATCATTGCTAAGTTGGCTAACAACAACAACAGATATTAAGCAATCAACTGTTAACGGTATATTTACATGGAACCTGGCATCACAACAAGGTGTTTCAGCTCCGCTTCATATATTTATTGCGTTACAGGATATAGCGAGAGTTGGTTCACAATTACACAGCCATATGATATGTCATAAATTAGGTGTTACTGACGTCTCACTGAGAATAAATGGCCAGCAAGAACCATCCGATGATATCCAACTTCATTACGGTCAAAACCATATTGCACGCGTGTATCATCGTCTGTTGTCATATATGGGACGCGATCAAAACGTTGATACCGGTCTATAAATATCACAACATGATTTTAAGGAACTTTATCCGATCTATTACTTTTCGTTAGAACATCTTGATTTAACAAGACAATATGTCGTTGACATACATTTTAGAGCTAATGTGCTTCGTGGTGCTATCCTCGAATACAGAGCAGTTGCTGTCATTCTGAGCGACAAATCAATGTTACTCGAAGGTGTTGGTGGACGAATGAGAGTAATTGATGCACCAGTAGAAAACATGTAACAATTAGATCAATCTGTTATTAATATAAAGTCATATAATCATATTAGTGTTACGTTAACTCCTGGTCAATTTACAAAATTGCAATCGGAATCAGCTAAAATATGTGGAACCACGATAACTCTGAAACACAATCAGATGTCTGGTGGTCATAATACATTATCGTTGACAACTCGTCAGATAAAACACTTTAATGATGCTTTCAAAGATAAAAAAGATGTTCAGATCACTCTCTCTCTCTGCAGCTGCGATCAAAAACATGATAAAATCAGGTGGTATATTTCCGTTGTTAGCTGCGTTACCAGCGTTGATTGTGGCAGCAGCCCCAGCGGTAGCTAAAGCCGCAGCGTGAGGAGCCGTTGGTACTGCGGCAGGGATGACACTAAAGAAAGCTACCGTAAAAGAATACAAAAAAAGGGAAAGGGTCTAAGACTACCAGTAACCCCGTATTCATGGTACAAAAGGAAGCGGCCTGAGAATCCCGGGAACGGTTTATTAACAAGAATAGTTCCTATGTCAAATTTTGATTTACTCGATGCAGCTAAAAAACTAGCGATTAAAAACTTCAGAGGTGTCTTTATGAAAGATCAATTGCCGCCACAATCAAAAAACGTTGAAACCGGTATCATTAATCTTGATAACAGCATCGGACCTGGAACCCACTGGGTTGCATACGTGACTGATACGCGTGCAATTGTTTATTTTGATTCATATGGGTTAGCGCCGCCTAAAGAATTTATGAGTTATATACAACAATTAAACAATTTTCATAAAATGAAGACTTGGTACTCAACGCTACCAATACAACAAATGAATGACCCACCAATATGCGGCATAGAAGTGTTAATTGTCCTTGACGCTATTTCATCATGGAGAAAACCAACTCATCAAGTCGTGAATAAATATACTAGTAGTCGCTGGCAACGACGAAGTCGTCAACGAAAATTTGAAAATCGAAGATTTTAGAGAGAGAAAAAAAAATTAGAAATTCAAAGATTTTTACAATACTAATGGTTGATATTTGGGGACGATCTTTATCAATGTTGAAAAAACCTACCGTGGAAATATCTGCAACCGGTGATATAAAAAAATAATCGAATATGAAATAGCTGAGATATTGAACTTAGCAAATGTTGACCCCAATGAAATAGTTGTTTTTCAAGATCTTCAGGGTAAATTGAAATCAAGTAATATTTCTCTTGATGATATTTTAGTTAAACAACGCAACACAGTAGAAAATACTATCACGTTGTTTTCCAATCAGGGTAGACTCAAACCAGGCGCACTTGTTTCAACAATCACAGATAAAATATTCACACTCGATAATAATTATATATCCTCGGCAAATTCATTGAAATCACTCAATGATAAGTATGACGATCATATAAATACATTTAATAAATTTACTGATTTACAAAAATCCATCATGGACAATATTGATAAACCGTTAGATCACGTTGAAAAGTTTACATCATTTCGTAAAAATATCATTGATACATTTTTTGCAACCACACGGGATAAAATTGATATGAAACTCCCTGATATTAAAAAATTCATCGAAGATATGAAAAACTTCATCGAGGCAATCAAACATGATGCAACGAGGATGATAGCAATTATTGAAAAAATTAAAATCCCTCACGAACAAACAATTATCGTAAATAATGTGTACGCGATTCAACACGGATCATTTACGTGGACACCTACAAACAATATATTAAATATCACTGCAACCGTCAAGGGTATTTATCGATTAACACTAGTATCACCGACTCAATTTAATACTTCATCAACGAGTTCATCTGGGGTCAACAATATATCAACGATCATTGACAAGGATACAATTGAACGATTAACAATAGCATCCACTGATAATAATTTGGCTAGGGTTTCAGTAATATGGTATGTGGAATTCGTAGCGGATTTAAGTAAATAACTAAACCACTAACGGTTTCAATTGAATTCTGTTGTAATAAATAAGATTTCATCACAGCAATATCGCTATGATCAGGTCAGAGAATTTCAAACTAAACTCAAAACACTCACTGAGAGGTTTTAAGGAAAAATAAAAAATACCGACTAAGAATCACCGCAGTTGTTGTTACCGTGTACTCGATAATTGGTGTAATCACCGTAGCTGGTATTATACTCTCCTCGGTGACAATGATTACTCTGATAGCTGTTCCAATTTGTATAGCAGCGGCAACAACAATAGCTGGAATTATTTCAATAATAACAAAAAAAATACCATCATGCAGCCAGCACAAACTACAAGACTACGTAGTTAAATTCCATATTGTGTCAACAACGTACTCACAATTATCTTCGATGATATCGTCGTCACTCGATGATACATTAATATCAGATAGTGAGTTCTTAGCGATGGTACGTGTTTATGATTCCGCGATGTCAAAATTAGAGCGACAACATGAGTATAATAACAATGACAACACCGCAAGAACTACTTCAACGAATAGCGGAAAATACCAACCCGGTGAAAACAAGTATGATATCAATAACCTCAACGAATCCTGAATTCATTGTGAATTTCCCTACTCCGATTCCCGTGAAGGAGATAGCGTTAGCAAAATTACGAGTGTATCACAGTTGGCCAAGTATTAGATCGGTAGCATTTGGTGGTCAACAACCTAATAATTCCTTGGTGTTTGCAAATAAGAATAGACCCGATGGTACTCCAGACTGGAACGTTGTTTCGCTACCATCTGGGTCATACCAAATTGAACAAATTAAGAACGAATTTCAACGCAGAATAAAATCCATTACTGGAATAGCATCAAAAATAGCTATAACGGTTCATGAGCCAACGTTATCATCCGCAATTGAGATACACTCACCTGGTTATGTCGTAGATATCTATCAGAGTTCAATCAGAACAATACTAGGATGGCCTGAAATACCACCTGAGGCATCTTATCAAATACCCTAACCCAAAAAAATCTTATTATGCCACGGATGTACAATCATATCATGAAATCAACCCATCATATCAAGAATATTTATATTATATAATAAATACAAAATTTACTGATAGATTTATATTTATCGATAACGATAACATGCAATGGTATTTTGTTTTTGAGAAACCGACTGATTCATCCATTACAATCACATTTACTTTCACTAACATCATTGATTATTTGAAAGAGATTAATCACATAAAACACAACTAGAGCTTCCAAGAGCATCTCTCTTATATAACAAGGCCACGTGATGAGATCATAAAACACATTAGGATATTAAAGCAGCTTGTATTCGACATGGAATATATCAACAAACGAATAATTCAAGTAATAATTAATGACAAGAACGGAGATAAACAAAATTTCCTAACCGGCTACAGTAAAACAGAAGCTGATTTACCCGATTTCAAGTTTCCTGGGTATAACGCAAATGAACTAAAAAAAATCTGTTAATGATCGTATTCAAGAAACCTTTTCTATGATACTCGCCAAATGGCAACAAGAAACAACAATACTCAAGTATAATAATGACCCAGACGGCGGTGGTAGACATATCGCTCCATTCAACATAAATATATCCTCGGTGATTGCATTAAATTTAGTATGTGGTGTTATCAAAGGCAGCTATCAAATAAATCTTGAACGATCAAATCAAGCAGCAGGGATATATTCTATATTAATTTGCACCAACAGCTCCTCCAGGGTTTCTAATCATTGAGGATCAAACTAATCCAGTATATATGCGATGTCATAATGATTCGTTAACGAGAATTAATTTTAAACTCACTAACCAGTCCAATAATCTGATTGATTTACGAGGTGAGGTTTTATAAATTAGTCTGTTTGTGAAATCGTGAAAATTTTAAACGATTTCAGCAGGGAGTTTCCTCTTAAGGACTTTCATCGTAGCAACTTTTATAGCACTGGAAACTGTGGACACGCAATGAATAACTTTTAATCTGTGTACTGAGACAAAGTTTGCCTGAGATAAAATCAACCAATGGAATTTCACTGGAAAACCCATTGAGGGTAACTCTTTCATAAGCCGTACACATACCTGCACGAGTTATCTCCCTTTGGTGTTCTCAAATATATGCGAATTGAATTCTATTTTTGAAACGCTTCGAAAAAGCCGATCTAGTTATATTCTCTGCAACGCGTCATACTGAGGGTATACAAATATCGAAATATCTACTGGCTTCATACATCGACGTTTTTTCTTCGTTACTTTCTATATTAAATGATATTATAGGCCTGGCATTTTTCGAGGAGTTTTTCCCAGTCTCTCCCTCGTTTTAAATTTTCACTTTGTGAAATAGCTTGTAGATTTGATAAAGAATTATCGGTTTTAATATTATTTATGTGATCAATAACAAAACCATCTTCGATCAATCCATGAAAACACTCATACACGAATCGATGATTAAGATATTTCTTATTTCCAGCTTTAAACATAAGATATCCATGATTACTCACAACACCAACTGGATTCTTCAGTCTGCGGTTTCTGACAATACCGTCACGAGATGCTTCATAATTGGTAATCACGGGATGTGGCTGAAATTTTTGGTCCATTTATATATAATACTATTTGTCTAATTCATTGTTTGGTTGAATTATTACTTTGGAATCTTTCAATATAGTCTTGAGGTGTTTTTATGATTTTGTCAGAGTCATTGATAGAATTTTTGACGGAATCTTTAATTCGTTTATCATAATAACGTTTTAGCTCTCTGTATCGTTTGCCACCGCAACTCAGACATAATTGAGATTTTCCTCTCACACCTACCCCACATCGGATACAAGGTAAGGGCCCATAACTTCCGTTACGAACGCTTTGTAAATGATATCCACAGAATTCATTTCTGCATGATTTGTTACATGTGGTTACTGATCCTATCATAAGCCATTTGCAATGATTCATTATATAATAAATTCTTTATTTAAATACTTGTTTTAATTATATGAAGGGGTTCGAGAGATTATCGAAAATTAAGCCTTGGAAAAATGCTAAATTCAATCTCGATAGAGTCTCCGTAGATATACCAAAGGGTCTAATAAGTGATAGAAGTATGATAGGTAAAATCCGTGATGGTTTTAATGAATTCAAGCGCGATGGAGCATCTCACTGTTGGTCGACATTTCGAATCCATGGTGACGTTGATGCTACCATGAACGACGAAAGAACAGCAGTGATAATCTCACATCGTGACAAGAAAAAGTATTTCTTTAAAATGAAATTCATTATCCGTTCAGAAATGGGAAATTGGATTATTCGAGACAAATCTGAACCAATCTTAAAAGATAAAAGAACTATCACTGTGAGTCAGGATTCCAAACCATGATTGCTGACTGGGATTGACAAACCGTACTATGAAAGATCTTATTCTGTAACAGCAGTTGTTTACGGGGTATATTCGTTAAATGATAAACCGAGTATTGAAAAATTAAAACCAATGAAACTGTCACCGCCGATTTTATCATCGGGAATAAATTGTGTAGCACAAGGAATAATAGAACACTTCACAAATGCGCTGCGTGGAAACAAATTGACAGATCGAAGACGTGAAAAAATAAATGAATGGGAATTAACAGTTAGGAAGAACAGAGCATCAATTCAAGATATAACCAAATTAGAAACATCATTAAGATTTCCAATAACCATAATGAAGATAACAGGAGAAATATTACACGAATCAAACTATAAATCACAGGGAGCTCCAATCAAAATTATTGATCATAATGAACACGCGTGGACACCTGCGGTAACAATATTTCCGCGGGATAGAACAATAAAATATTACACGGGAAATTTATTTGATTGTATTTCTCAGTCAAGTAAAAACGATCCTGTGTCAGTGTGGTTACTTCACAGTTTTAAAGACGAAGAGGGTAAATTCGATCAATTTGTAAGACCAAACGGAGAATTATACCGTACTGAAGCCCTCCACAACGAGATGAAAAAACTAGCTAGTGGTTTTTAAACAGAAAGCAACGAACAATTATTAACAAATTGTTTTACAATTCCGTTGGTTGCAGCTCATTTTGCGAGAAAGAAAAACCCGTGGAAACCAACAAGAGCTGAATTTCTATCAGATATCAAATCAAGTTGTGTGGAATATAACCATGGCGGATTATGGAATACAAAATATACCTCTGAAAATATTATTTCAGTTGATATGGTTGCGTGTTAACCAGGTAGTTTTCTCGGGTATGGAGAGTGTTCTGAGTACTTTAAACAATTTGGGCATCCCACACATGAGATGACTCGTGTTGCGATTAATGGACCACTACCAGATTTAACTGGATTTGCTCGTGTGATATCATTTGAATTGGCTAAAGGATTTCATCCGTGTTGTTATATTTGGTTTGGTAGACACATTTCTAAAAAACATTGGATGCCAATAGTGTTCTTACGGTATATGATTGATTCTAAAATGCTGATATCGCTGATTGTCAGTGAAGCAATTAAATCATATCGAGCGCAGACTGAGGTCTGATTATCACAATCTGATAGTCTTGATAGTATAATCAGCGATTACAAAAAGCAATTTCCTGATCTAGACGAAGAATATATCGTAAAACGGTCAAAAGAAATCTTTGAAGTTAGAAATAGACAAGCAAAGGATCTTGGTAGAAGAATAATCGGTAAATTCACTCAGGGTGGAAAACAATATGACAATAACAGATATTCTTCACGGTTGATTATAGATGATGCTGAATACGATTTTATAATCGCGGATGTAACATCTAAAGATATATACGTCAATCGTAAAGACGCTTTCTTGTCCTATGGAACCAAATTGGGTACAATTGTTACTTACAACGATGGGAAAATCTTCAGTATGCACATTTGATGGCGTCTATGCTAGCTTTTGCTTCTATTAATTTATTTTCAATGATAAATAGATTTCCTGACACTGCGGATAGAGTGGCCACTGATTCATTTTATCTAAACGCGAAACATATCGAAGCAGTGGCTGAATTTACAAATTCTGACGAGAGTTGGGGATCATGGAGGATTAAAAAGGAAAAGCTGCGTGATTATTCCAAAATCAGCAGATGTTACGATCGAAGATAAATATTTGAAAATAATCAGATATCATAACTATCTAATGCACCATCGATATCTGATCCAATATGTAGATATAAAACCAGCTACCTAAACGGTTGTGGTGGGTCAGGGAAGACGACTCGTGCAATCGAATTTTTTCGTGGGAAAAATCCTACGGATTTTCACGCTAGCGTTTCCAAATCAAATATGATTGTGCTAACACCGACCCATAGACTTGCAAGAGAGATGAAACAGCAAGGAATTAATGCTTGCACCTATCACAGTTTTTTTCAATGGAAAGGTGACGAATGGACTCCTGATCGAATGGGTGAGAAATTTATTCCTGAAGACATTATATGGGATGAAATATGCACAGTGTCGTTGGATGTATTACAAAGATTTCTCGATTGGTTGTTACTGAAAGATACAAGCGTAATAATGTGTGGCGATTATGGTCAACCACCACCACTTGTCGGTTTATCCCCGCATAAAAAAATAATAGAGAATTTGATATTGATGCCGAATTAATAATTACACTGAACCATAGACTTGCAAGAGAGATGAAACAGCAAGGAATTAATGCTTGCACTTATCACAGTTTTTTTCGATGGAAAGGTGACGAATGGACTCCTGATCGAATGGGTGAGAAATTTATTCCTGAAGTCATTATATGGGATGAAATATGCACAGTGTCGTTGGATGCATTACAAAGATTTCTCGATTGGTTGTTACTGAAAAATACAAGCGTGATAATGTGTGGCAATTATGATCAACCACCACCATTTGTCGATTTATCCCCGCGTGATTGGCTGAAGAATTTTGTAGACTATTATAAAGAAATTAATACCGATCATAGTGCACTTGATGAACAATTACGCGAGTTCAAAATACTAATCAGATTACAAACGGATAGAATCCAATGTGAAATAACACGTGAAATAATTTCGGAAACACAATTAAATGATTTCTGGGAAGCGTGGAGACCAAACGATTTGATAGTAGCAAGTAGACAAATAGTCAGAGACATACTTCAGATGAAGTTATTTGAATTACATAAAGAAAAATTTGCAACACTTCCAACGCCGCTGTGTTATAGACCCAAGGATACACGAAAACAAAATATTTAAGTTGATATTCCCGGCTTGACAGAGAAGCAAATTCTTGTATTAAATGATATTGTGCTGGTTGATATCAATGTCGTCGAAGATGCATTACGTGCTAATAAATCCCCATAGACGCTAGGTTACGCAAAGACGATACACTCCTCACAGAGATTACCTATATCAGATACAATTGTTTGGATCATAGATAATCACATCGAGTGGTCGAATTTAGTTTATCTCGCAGTGTCCAGAGTACGAAGAATAAATCAACTTCGAAGAGTTGTTTTAGATTAGAATATTACTACAATAAGTGATATTGTCAACAATAATATAATCAGAAAAAAAAACTCTCGGCTATAAACAACAAGATAAAAAAAAAATAATAGAGAATTTGATATTGATGCCGAATTAATAATTACACTGAAACAACAACAGAATAATCACTGCGCGAGTTGCAATTGTATAATGAATTGGTGTTGGTCGGATAAGGTTTCTCGACAATTTACCGTAGACAGAAAAGATAGCAGTGTAGGTCATACCAGAGATAATGTGATGCTGACTTGTCTTGAGTGCAACAGACGAAAAGGTGCTAGTTAAGACCACGCGGTGGTAATTGAGTATCCTCGGGTATCACTTGTAGTTGTTCATGAGTAAATCCTCGCTGAGGAGCAGTTGAATCCAATCTATAGATTGCTGGTCTACCCGTGGACCGTGTTATGCTAGATATTTTATGTACGGTGACACTCCAAATAGGATCAGTAGCTCTTTTTTTGCCACCTTCGAGCTCTCCTGGTTCATATAAATATCTAACAGTGACATTGCCGAGTATTGGTTGTTTTGAAAAATCATTTTGTGGTTTTACGGGTATATACTTCTTTTTAATAGCGTTGTTAGGTTTCATATTAATTGTTCGAGTAATCTTATTATTCAGCGCGGTAATTACGCCTGGTAATCTCTTGACCCATTCACGAGACCGTTTATCCTGGATGAATTCCTTCGCGTATTGATATCCAAATAACCGCTCAGCAAGTGTCCGATTAAATCGTTCAACAATTGACTGATCGCGATGTAGTGCATTATGTCCTCGTCTGATGGTGACATTATGATGCTTCATTGTTCATAACACTGCACCCTGAAATTCCTTGCCAGGATCAACTTGTAATAGATTTGGCCAACGCAGAGGACCCCTTCGATAAATCCTTTCAAACGCAGAAGCAACTTCAGTTGATGATTTTGTCTTTAGCGGTTCTGCTTGTTTGTATCGACTCGCAATATCAACTACGGTTAGCGCATACTTGTAGAAACCATCATGCGGCAGAAATAATATATCAGCTTGATGAACTTCATTAGGTGCGCTGACATCAAAATGCGAGTAGTTAATTTGTTTAGGAGGTGGTAGATAAATTTGCCAAATCGCATGTTTAGATAACCAGTCCGCTGCAGTGGTATTTTTCACCTTTGCGGCACTAGCGAGTTTATTGATTGCTGCTTTGCCCCTCTAGTATCCTCTTGGAGAATAATAAATAAATTCCATGATGTTATTATTTACCAGCACCTAATACTAATTTAACATTCATCGCCGATTTTATCAACCATGAATCCAATTTTTCTTTGAAAGATTTATCTGCGATATGTCTGTGTTGCAGATTACTGCTTTTATAAGCAACATCATGAGCATGACACGCCTTATCAATGGCGTTTATTGGATTTTCACCGGGTCGGGGTTGGTTTTGATCATCGAGTCTGATATCGAGTCTGGTTCCGGGTCCACAATAATTATATTCTGGAAGGTGTTTTTCTCCTGGATACTTTGCCCATGGTGTTCCTGTGAGTTTAGCTAGCTTGGCTGCGATATCACCACCGCTTTTTTTTTTACAAATCGATATTTTTTGGTAACGCATATTTCACATTTGCCGGTGACCGCTTCTCTGTTATTTGTTGTGGTAACAGTCGTTGGGTCAAGAGTTGATGTACGCTTCCTACATTCCACACAATATAAATCCATAATATTATTATGTTATATCTAATGGAAGTAATTGATTTCTCAGCGACAAAAACAAGAGAATCAGTTAAGCATCATGCAGCACTATCGAATTCTATTCGCATGATTATAATCGGACCATCTGGAAGTGGCAAGACACAATTGCTACTTAATTTAATAACGAGATGGATGAAATGGGATAAGTTGGATTTAATAGCCCCAAGTGTAGATGATCAGCGATGCTACGAAGTGTTAAAGGATTACAACGAAAAGACAGCAGAAATCACCGGCGAGGCTATTATTGAATTTATAACCGATATCGAGGAAGCACCGAGTATTGATGATATTGATGGAAGTATTAACAATTTAGTCGTATATGATGATGTGATGTTAGACAATCAAAAGAATCCTGCTAGGATATTTTCCAGAGGTAGGCATAAAAATACCGATGTGATATATGTCACTCAACGATACACTCAAATACCAAAAGTGATCAGAGATAACTGCAATATTCTTGCTGTATTCAACGGAGTTGATACACATAAGCTACGAAATATTCACCAGACTTGGTGCGGCGGTAATATGGATTATAATCTCTTTAGAAATTTCTTTAGTCATGCTCAGTCAATCCCACATGGATTTGTAACGATAAATTTGCATGATCCTAGATCAAGATATCGTATCGGACTTGATCAAATATTCGATTGGAAATTTTTTTTAAATCCATAGCAGCAGCAGGTGGGGAGGACAACAATTGTGGCGTCCTTTTTTTACCCATGAGCCTCTATAAAATATTTACAAGGAAGTCTTAGTTTGCCAAATTGACGCTTTTTGCGATTGGAGGAGGAAGCCTTTGTTTGCCAAATTGACGCCTCTATAAAGTTGTCCGATTCGCCCTTGATGCTGCTCCACACATTACTGATTAAATTGAAGTTTTCTGCGTTTAGGATCCGTATAACAATCATTGTACATACGAATACATGTAAGACAATTATTCAGATACTGACGATTATGCAAATATTACTCGACCGTTAAAGATTTTAACCGACTTCTTCCAAGTTGGTATCTTGATAGTACCATCTCACATATGCGTAAGTTCGAGTCTCAGGCTCGGCCAATGTGGAAACGTGAGAAAGATTGCCAGTAGTTTCTGGCTGGTCCAGTCCTATCCTCAGCTCTGGATATTGGTGTGTTAATTACGAAACAATAAATATCATTCTGTTTGGAGTATACCTAATAAATTATAGAAACTATATGTTCAGTGAAATTTTATTGAATTAATTCTTTTAAACTTACGACGTCACGATGGATGATTTGATACGATACTCTTTCATGAAGTATCCGTCTTTAGTGTGAATGATTTAAAAAATGTAATGCATAAACTTGTAACATCTTTATAGTGAATAATGCTCATGTTGGATCAGACGTGTTGAAAGACAACTGTGTATCATTTTAAAGTGAATATAATAATAGTATTAGCTCTGGGAAACAAATATTTAAGTTGAAATGAAATAATTATTTCGAGAAAGTACTGACAAAGGTACGAATGTTCATTTTTCCAATGGCTAACCGATTATGCTATATCACCTATTTCCTGGATATATTAAGATCGTTATTTGTATTGGCACTCTTGAGTCATTGTCGTATCAAGGTGAAGTCGAACATACATAACGCATATATTGGCACTCTTGAGTCATTGTCGTATCAAGGTGAAGTCGAACATACATAACGCATACATACATACATACATACATACATACATACATACATACATACATACATACATACATACATACATACATACATACATACATACATACATACATACATACATACATACATACATACATACATACATTCCTCCGACATCCGGTGACAGTTTCCATCAGTTACCTCTTAAAGAATGATGCAATCAGGAATGGAAAGTCGAGATAAGAGTCAAAGTTAATTTTTCTAAAAAGAGTTCGAAATATATTATAATATGGAGATTTATAAAAACAAGATCTACATTATTGTAAGAAAATAATTATTATCTTGATATATTTTCCACCAAAGTTGGGGTTAAAAAAACTTTTTAAAAGTGGAAAACAAGAAATAGAATAAACTAAAAACATGCATCATTAAGAAGTAAGCATAGTTAGTGTTACTGTTATACAACTTAATTTAAAAAAAGATTACGTATACATAACGTTGTCAGTTTTCTGTTGGAACATTTGACCAGTCACTCGATGCCCTTTTGACATAATCCTTCAGCCGCCCATTAATGATTAAAACGTAGCTTTCTGTGTTTAAGATCTGTATAACAGTTTTTGTGCATACGAATACATGTAAGAGAATTCTTCAAAGGCTGACGAACATGCGCATATTACCCGAGCATTACAGTTCGTCTTCAGCCATTTATTTCATGTGGATTCCATGTTACAATCATCTCAAATCTGCGTTAGTTCGAGTCTCGGGCTCGGCCGATGAGTGTACGCAAGAGAGCTTGCCAGTAGCTTCTCATGGGTCGGTAGTTCTTTCTGGGATTTTCCCGGGTTCTTCCTCCACCATTTATACAGACCGACATGTATAGCCTATAGTGTGCTTAAAAATTGCGTTAAAACCTATAACACCACCAACAGCAACCTGGATAGAAAATGTATACTCAGTTGATTTCAAAGAATTATCGTTTCATTGTAGTCAAGCATTTCATGAGCCTCGTAGCTATTGCTTGTAATTGGCAGTCGCTAAAATCAATATAAATAGAACCACGTGTCTTAAGAGAAAATAAATGTGCTAAATTGAATCATGTTTTAACCGAAATGTCTACATCCGAATAGAATAGTATCAGTTTACAATACATATGTTATTAGATTTTGAGATTTGCTGTATAAGACGAAAACGAATTTGAAGGTAGTTATATCTGCACTTTTCCCTTGATAGTAAAATACGACTCACAACATTACGTTTATTGTTTGATTCTAACTACGAAATTTCTACCTTTTTATAAAAAGTCATCTTCTGTGTAACATACGACACTCACCGTTACTAGCGTCAATGCTCGATTTAGAAATCAGTATTTAACGACAGTCTTTGTTGTCTTTAGCTTTACAAAAATAAAAAACATCATCATCATCATCATCATCATCATCATCATCATCATCATCATTATTATTATTATTATTATTATTATTATTATTATTATTATTATTATTATTGAAATATTTTAAATCAAATGTATTGAATTTAAATTATAATATTTTTTCTATATTATCATTATGGTAAATTCATTTTATTTTAATTTATTATTAATTAAATTACTATAATTTGAGATGTTAATATAAAAATTTAATTTTAAATTATTTTATAGTTATTGTATTATAATATTTTTATAATTTTATATATCATTAATTTTATCAAATATAATTTATTATTTCATTGTGATTTATTTATTTACGTATTTATATAGTTTTTAATTATTATTATTATTATTATTATTATTATTATTATTATTTTTATTATTATTATTATTATTATTATTATTATTATTAAAAATAGATCCTTGTATTGTTCTTATATAGTCAATCGACATCAAGCAATGTACGACTCGCTAATAACATAGTAAAGACAACAAATGCAAAACCACTAATAGATAAAGCAAATGATCAGGCACCTGGTGACAACGCATTTTCATTTATACACAATATAATTTACTTGCGTTTTTGTCATGCGTCATACTCAATGGTTCCTTAATATTTGCTCTAATAGATCAAAATATGAATACAGTTTACAATTTGCAAGAAGGAAAACAAATTCGTCCAACATTTTGTTATATATTGGTGTTTATTAACTCACTTCAAGTTTTGACTTTACCAGCGTTAATTGCAATCAAGTTCCTTACTTTGGTTTATGTGTGTTCTCATTTTTCATTAACAGTTTGGTTCATAATAAGAAATATACTTTTATATTGCTTTCTGCTGCTAAAGAGAGAGAGAGAGAGAGAGAGAGAGAGAGAGAGAGAGAGAGAGAGAGAGAGAGAGAGAGAGAGTATTTCTATTATAATTTAACCAGTATTTAAGAGTGAGATTGAGGTAGATGGCATAATAATTAAAAACAACAGACAAACAAGGATAATAAACCAGGAGTTCCTTGTTTTACGTATATACGTTGCTTTACTTTTTTGGTACCTCTATAGTTAGATCTCTCTTCTATGTAGGATGAAAATTAATTGAAAATCCTGATGACTCAATTATTATTTCTAAGTTTGATTGTGGTGCCATTTGTCAAAGATTATATGTTGTGTATATATCATTTGCATTATGATTTACCTTTGTCCATAATTGCCTATTATAGGTCAGATAAATACATGTTTCGCAAAACAGAACATTTAAATAGCACTTTCTTAAGTTAAAAATTGATAAACTTTCACTTACTACGCACTATAATGACATTGGTCAAACCCACTTAACCTTCTAAGTCTATTAGTTTAAACAACAGCCCTTGAGATAATATGTATTGTATGTCTCAGATCGACAACTCTTGAATAAATTTTGCGGAAAACCGTTTGTGGGAAATTTTCTATTCGTTTATATTCATCATATGCAATTATCGGAATAGTTTCTTTAAAAATAAATAAAATGACGTGTTCCTCGTGTATAACATAGTTTTGGATATTGTATTGTTATATAGACTTAGATATTGTATTGTAACATAGACTTGGATATTGTATTGTAAAATAGACCTGGATATTGTATTGTAACATCGATCTGGATATTGTATTGTAAAATATACATGAATATTGTAATGTAACATATATTGTATTGTAAAATAGACCTGGATATTGTATTGTAACATCGACCTGGATATTGTATTGTAACATAGACTTGTATATTGTATTGTAAAATAGACTTGGATATTGTATTGTAAAATAGACCTGGGTATTGTATTGTAACATCGACCTGGATATTGTATTATAACATAGAGCTAGATATTTTATTCTAACATAGACCTGGATATTGTAACATCGACTTGGATATTGTATTGTAAAATAGACCTGGGTATTGTATTGTAACATCGACTTGGATATGGTATTGTTGCAGAGAATGGAACACAGATTTGGGTGATAGCAGTTGTTGCTGGACTAATCGTTGCTATCGTCATTCTTGTGACTGATAATTGTAAGGAAAAGGTTGGTACTCTCTAAAACATATTTATTTTCTCTGTATTAATTGATTAATTAATTTATTAGTAAATTTTATATACCACAGATGGCTATCAAAGCATAGATCGATATGGAATGCCTCCATTTGTCCGTTTTTCCTGCAGTCCATCTTCGTGCTCGTCACTCCATCAGTCACAGATTTAATTCCTTCACTAGTATGACGTGGTGTATCAAATTCATATATCGCCATAACTGAGGTGACGGGTGAAGAATGGATGAAGTTTTTAATCATGCAGGAAGGTATCCGAGAATGGAATAAAGATGAATAAATAGCGAATAACTTAAATGACTGAGACATTACCAGAAACTCATATTTACAAGCACGAAGAAAACTAAAGACAAACGAACATTGGCTGGATTGTGCTTTGTTTATTAAGTATCTATGACTGGGTCACCGAATTTACTAAGTGTTGACCATGTTTCGTAATGGAGAAAAATACTATACCTAATCAAATCCATACATTATTTATACTGAAAGGAGTTAATGACTAGACAAGAAGGACAAGTAAAGATATTTGTTTTTAAAACACTTGGTGGTAGGTCACAAGCAAATTATTTCGACAGACAAGGATTCATGGTACCGACACCATTTTGATCAAACATTAAACTAGATTTAACATTGATTTGCTATGAAGTTAATTGTTTAAAAAAAATTGAATAGCTTTGTTATAACTGGCACTTTGCAGATATATTTCTAATTATCTCAACGTTGAATACACTAAAGGAATTTATTTGATTCCGTTCTCGAAACGATCTTCATCAACGGCTCTTTTCAGAATAGGACTAAGGGTATACACAACATTAAATAGCAAATACACGCTGGTCAGGATCTTATTGTATGTAAGCAAGGAAACATGACTTGATTCTCATTTTAATTTTAAAATCAATCGGTCTAGTAAAGGAATTAACGTATTATTTCAGCCTGATTGAGTATCGGATGTGTTTAATTTCTGATATCAAAATTATAATGAAAATAGTTGTGTGTCTTATTATTTCTTTGAAAGTTTGACTGATTTTAACTTTGAAACATTTGCTTAATCATGTCCAGGGTAGAGTATTCCGAAGAAAGCACTTTTACAAGACTTGTATTCTGTCAAAGTTATATATTAAATTCACTATTCTTCGTATGCACAACATTTAGCTTTACAAGATTTGTATGATGTCGTAGGAATACATTAAATTCACTATACTTCTTAGGTACTACTTTTAGCGGATTTGCTGTTTATTAAAACCCTCAAAGATCATTCTGTCAATAACTATAAGACCCATTTCCCGGTAGTATGTACAATTCAATAGTAAAACAGTAGCTTTGAGCAATGCTACGAAACTAAAAAACAACAAGATAACCGATTCCCCATGAGAAATATTACAAAACAAGATATCTACCAGATTAACGATTTGACAGTTAACTGCTTTACTCTCAATGATTTACACTCAATGCATGATCTCTTTTTTAACACAGCTAAGTAAATGGTGGTAGGTATAACTTTACCGCGGAGTTTATAGAGGGATTATGTTTTGTAACATGACTATCGGAAAGTTAGTTCGTATCTCAGAATTGTAATTCTTTATGCAGAAGCCTAACGCTTGTTAGACTACGGCATATACTGCAGGAAATGATTTGCAATAGGGTCATATGCACGACTTAAGACGAATGTAGACACTAAAAAGTTAGTCATCCGATAACATGCAGTTATATTGGCAAAATGATTTATGTGTAAAAGATAGAGACATAATTCATGTCTTTGATCGAATACTTTCGGGAGGTGTAATAATTTTAATAGCTGTCGAAGTTACAAATAAATGGAAGGAGCCGTAATAATATTAAGAGCTGTTGAAGTGACAAATAAATTTATGGAGGTGTAATAGTTTTAATAGCTGACAAAGTGATAATACCTAGAAGGAGGTAGAATACTAGCTGTGGAAGTGACAGATAAATATAAGGAGGTGCAATAGTTATAGTAGCTGTACAAGTGACAAAGAAATATAAGGAGGTGTAATAGTTTGCATAGCTGTCGCAGTGACAAATATATAGAATGAGGTTTAAAAGTCTAAATAGCTATGTAAGTGACAAATAAATAGGAGGGGTAAAAAATTTAATCGCTGTCGAAGAGACAAATAAATATAAGGAGATGCAATAGTTTTAATAGCTGTAGAAGTGACAAAAAATATAAGGTGCAATAGTCCAGATAACTGTGGAAGTGGCATAAATATAAGGATATATCATCCATAAATGAAATGAATGTTTTACTGGTACCTAAAAATGCATATAAAATAATATTGTTATAAGGGGAGGGAAGTGTACGGGGCCAAAAGGGATTCGTTACCCGTAAGGGAGCCCACCTACACTACGCTGGGTATAACGTTCCCATGGCGGCTCCAGAGCAACCAAACCTAATGGAATGGTAAAATAACATGGAACAATAAAAATAAACCTAAAATAAAAGAAATACATAAAGGTATACACATCAAGAGTTATATTAACTACCAGTTATACAATCAATAAGGCAAGCGTCTTACCTCTCTTTTTCTCTTATGCTTCTAAATTCTTCCTTCTATATAACCCCATTGACAACATCTCATAACTGAGTTTAATATTACGAAGTTATTATAGGCCCCTAAAAAACGCGATACCACTGTGGTTAAAGTATAACCACTAACATGGGCCCTAACTATGGTCCCAACTAGAGTGTATGAGGTAGTCTCAAAACCAAGACTATCAGGTCCAGTGACACAATGTTGCAACTAAAAACCTCATCATATATGCATAGGTTATGACCCCAAATTAGATCTTATAAGGTAGTCTCAAACCCAAGACTATCAGGCCAAGCAACACAAGGTTGCAACCAAAAATATGCTAATTTAGAAAATGACCTCAAATTCATACACTATAAAGATAGTTTACCCCAAAACTATCAGGCCTTGCAGTAACTTAATAACATCATGCATTAACTAACAATGCAAATAGTTGTCATATGGGGTTATATATTCTACACAAAACAGCACAAAGAATTCCAAATTGATAGGGGAAAATACGGAAGCAAATTGACGAAGGAGCAAGGATGTTTAGAGTGAGAATTAAAAACAAGACACTCAAGATGTATACAGGGAATCATCGAGTGAGTACAGGGTCAAACAAGACACTCAAGAAGTATACAGGGACCAACCACAGGAGCAGAGGGATAATCGGTCACTAACAAGTGATCATGGGATTCTCCAGAAAGAAAAAAAAAGGCCTTTTTAGGGCTATTGTCTTTCATTGCCATAATAGGGTCTTCCACTTGGTTACGGAAACCCTCCTTGACAAGCTCTATCCAAAAAAACCAACTTGATCATTTTCGGACCCACCGCTCAAAATTAACAATATAATCCTCACTGACAGTGGCTACCTTTCAAATGACGTTTAGTCATATCAGCAAAAGAAATTATAGGGACATATAATATGTAAACTTTTGTACTAGAAGATTGGCATAGTTAGGAACGTAACTTAATTCTTTAACTCTATCATTTGATGAATTGCATAGGTGGCTTACAAAATTTTGGCATAGGGAAATCCACTAGAAAAACTGGATTGAATTTGGAATAAGCGTACGTACTTTCGATTGGTTGATAGGTTGAGTGCGTGATGGGTCTATTCCCACTCATCCAGGTCTAACATTCATATCATTAACCCCTATTTAGGGGTATGATGTGACGACCAAATTAAATAGCGCACTCTGTGCGCATAAACGCCAGGAAGATGTGGCACCAATCCATCTTCCTGGATAAATTAAATCACTTCCATGTAAATAAATGGCAGTGCAAAATAGTGAACATATGACCCTAGTGGTCGGTTTCACTTTAAATCCAACTATTCATTCAAATAGAAGGAGGTGTACTAGTCTAGATAACTGTGGAAGTGGCATAAATAGAAGTTGTAATACATTTAATAGTTTTCGAAGAGACAAATAAATGTAACGAGGTGTAATAGTTTTTATAACTGTCGAAATGACAAGAATAAATAGAAGGAGGTGTTATAGTTTTAATAGCTGTTGAAGTGGCAATACATATAAGATGTAATAGTTTTAATATATGTCGAAGTGATAAATAAATATAAAGAGGTGTAATAATTTTAATAGCTGTCAAAGTGACAAATAAATGGAAGGTGGTGTCATAGATTTAATAGATGTCATTGTGGTAAATAAATAGATGGAGGACACATGTTGGCATTGATATCTACACTACTGAGGACAATACTAAACATCCAATACTTTAGTTCTGCATGAGAAAACTTTATAAAGGCATAGTCCTTGCCTGAAAAAGGTGATTTTCAGCATCAGTATTTCGGAGATGTATATACAGTCAGAGTTGTTATGTATATCACGCTTATGAGTTCGTACTAAAATATATATGACATCATATGTTGTACGTAGCAATATTCCTAAATATGTAAATCACATGTGACTTTAAGGTTATGTAACATTAAATAGGTAAAACTCAAATTTGTCCACGATTGAGGTGATAAATATATGTTACATTAGCTTCATATTCGAACGTCGAATTACATTTATTTTTCTTTTCTGAGAAGATTATATGTTAACTTGTGTACGGTCGGACATACGTGCTACTAAGATTATACATACCCCAAATAAGACATACGAGAGCTGTATGTCTTTGAAAATGCCTTCCAAACACACTGCATGATCTAAGTATTCCAATAAGAACTTGTTATAAGGATTGTCTCCCCTTAACTTCAATTAGTAACTATTGAATGAGTGTGTGTAACTATTTAAATAAAAAAACTGATTTATAAGGTATAACTAAATCTATGCTAAAGAAATTCAAATATATTTTTCTCATTCTTTGCAGATAGAGTCACATATATACGAACTTGAATCTGCCTCCTCGGACTTAAAATGAAGAGAGCAGAATCATCCTAGAAAATAAGCGAGACACAGTATATGTCTACTAATGACATATGCACGTATTTCTAAAGAAAAGAATATACGCATGTAAATTGAAATAGGAGAAGACAATTCCACAATTGATATTATTAGATCAGTTTTACAATTTCCTTGGCTAACAAAGACGTTTAGAGACCTAAAATACCGTTCCGTTTGTAGAAGAAACAGATTATCAGTGTCCGAATACGTATAGAACCCGGTGTTGAATCAAGAGCATTAAATACTCTACGTATATGCGCAATAATGCAATCAAAGTTAATCAATATATTTTCGTTACTAAACGTCAGCAATGATTCTCCTCAAAATGTGAGTCCCGCGCAATTCGTATCTATACACGGTATGTGCCTTACTATTTGGCATGTTGTACATTTAAATATTCTTTAATTTTATAAATTTTTACGTATTAAAACCCCAGACCACTTTTTGAAGATTTAAAAGTTTGGATATTCGCTGGAGAAAAGTTGATAACTTCACGATTTGCTTAGTCGAGCACATGTTAACACCTGGATCAATGTTCGCGTGCAATAAATCGGGTTTTGCATATTTAATTTGCATTGATGTTAGCTTGTTAAAACGTTTTTCATTATATACTTGGCCAATGTACACAAATAATTTTGTTGCTGACCTTGTCTAAATTAAGTTAAGTGTATACCTGACCTAAACATTGGATTTTTTAAATAAAAATAATAAGCTGTATACAGCTAATACATAGATAGTATTTGCTCACTAAGTATATGTTTATTATTAGGATCATTATTAATAAAAGTACACAGATGTATCATGGTCTGATAAATTACGTTCTATGTCATAATTTTAGTAACATACCGGTAATTATCACTATCATTTGTAGTGTAAATATTTAGAACCTTCTAGAATCAAATTTTCCATTGGGTAATAGTTCTTTTAGAATATCCTAAATGTGACTATGGTGGGTGGGGGGGATGGGGGACCTAATGGCCGAGTAGTCTAAAGCGCTCTATGTTACGGATCACTGACATCTCACCTCTGTCTTCGTGGGTTCGAGTCTAGGGTTTGGCCAATGTGGGAAAGTGAAAATGTTAGCCAGTAGCTTCTCGTGGGTCGGTGGATCTTCCCGGGGTTTTCAGGGTTCTTCCTCCACCGTTAGTACTGGCCGCCATGTATAGCCTATCGTGTGCTGAAAAATGGATGTAAACCCCACAACAACAACTATGGGAAGGTAGAAGAGTATAAAACAGTGTTTAATGAAACAATTACTTATTCGTGCTATAAGATATGAGCAGAATTGGCTGTATTATTGTTGTATTCAGTTTTTAATCTGGGCTGAGATTTATTTATTCAAATTATTTAATTCCAGTAAACCTTCTCTGGAAATAATAAGTGCTCAAAAAAAAATGGTTTTAGAAATAGAGACTTAGATTTATAAGTGAAATTTCATATAAGGATATATTCTTGGATTGGATTATTGTGATTCAACAAATGACAGTTGGTACATCACCACGATACATGCCACCATACGCACATCAGCACTTCCAGCATTGGATTTATTTTAGAATACAAAGAAATGGCGTTTAGAAATACTACGATTATTTGCGAATTATTTTGCAATACGAAAACCGGAGTTTGCTTTAATATTTTTCACTTTGTATTCTATGAAAGTAAATTATTTATTGCATTTTACAACATTTGTTCGTTCTCACTTTTGTCTATTGCCTATTTCCATACCAAATAAGCGTAATAGATGAAACAATTCTTTTTCGTGATATTTGCGTTATTGTTCTATGAAAGAACCATCTACACAAAAATGATACAGTAGCAAGAAAAATTGTTTGGAACGTTCTAAATATATCTGCAACTAATTTTCCTCTCTCAAACTCCTGATTTCGCGTATGTAAGACAACGAGTTTGTTGGTTGAGTGTTCCCATTACATAATACGATACATTGTCTTCGTTTCACCGACGTGAAGAAAAAACACTAAGTGACAAATAAAATATTGTAAGTTAATTACCATATGTGAGGTACCCGTGCTCTCCTAGTCCCTTGGACTCTTAATAACAAGAGGTGTAGTGTTGTTGGACCGCGTGGAGTAGGCATTCATTTACTTTCTGCGCTTGCCATTGCCCCTCTCCTCCCCCCGCATCCAAGAAATATGCAATCTCTCACATTTGTATTGCCCTCTCTCATTTCTTTTTTTGGCACTAAGCCACCGATGATAACATTGCGAGACATCCTTGTTCTCGGAGTTCCTTACTGGACTTTACATGTAATGTATTCATAAAGTGTAGTGTCAGATCTCTAACCACAACGTGCAATATATTAGATCTCTATCCATTACGTGTAATATATTAGAACTATAACCAAAACGTGTAATGAATTAGATCTCTATCCATAACGTGTAAAGAATTAGATCTCTATCCATAACGTGTAATGAATTAGATCTCTATCCATAACTTGTAATGAATTAGATCTCTATCCATAACGTGTAATGAATTAGATCTCTATCCATAACGTGTAATGAATTAGATATCTATCCATTACGTGTAATATATTATATCTCTATCCATTACGTGTAATATTTTATATCTCTATCCATTACGTGTAATGAATTAGACCTCTATCCATAACGTGTAATATATTATATCTCTATCCACAACGTGCAATATATTAGATCTATAACCAAAACGTGCAATAATTTATATTTCTAACGTGTGATGTGTTCGATCTCTAGCAATAACGTCTAATGCATGTGATCTATGTCCATAACGTGCGATGTGTTAGATCTCTATCCATAACGTGCGATGTGTTCGATCTCTATCCATAATGTGCGATGAGTTTGATCTATATTCATAACTTGTAATGTGTTAGATCTCTATCCATAACTTGTAATGTGTTCCATCTCTATCCATAACTTGTAATGTGTTAGATCTCTATCCATAACTTGTAATGTCTTCAATCTCTATCCATAACTTGTAATGTGTTAGATCTCTATCCATAACTTGTAATGTGTTAGATCTCTATCCATAACTTGTAATGTCTTCAATCTCTATCCATAACTTGTAATGTGTTAGATCTCTATCCATAACTTGTAATGTCTTCAATCTCTATCCATAACTTGTAATGTGTTCAATCTCTATCCATAACTTGTAATGTGTTCCATCTCTATCCATAACTTGTAATGTGTTCCATCTCTATCCATAACTTGTAATGTGTTCCATCTCTATCCATAACTTGTAATGTGTTCCATCTCTATCCATAACTTGTAATGTGTTAGATCTCTATCCATAACTTGTAATGTGTTCAATCTCTATCCATAACTTGTAATGTGTTCAATCTCTATCCATAACGTTTGATGTGTTCCATCTCTATCCATAACGTGTTATGTGTTAGATCTCTATCCATAACTTATAATGTGTTCAATCTCTATCCATAACTTGTAATGTGTTCAATCTCTATCCATAACGTTTGATGTGTTCCATCTCTATCCATAACGTGTTATGTGATAGATCTCTATCCATAACTTGTAATGTCTTCAATCTCTATCCATAACTTGTAATGTGTTAGATCTCTATCCATAACTTGTAATGTGTTCAATCTCTATCCATAACTTGTAATGTGTTCAATCTCTATCCATAACGTTTGATGCGTTCCATCTCTATCCATAACGTGTTATGTGTTAGATCTCTATCCATAACTTGTAATGTGTTCCATCTCTATCCATAACGTGTTATGTGTTAGATCTCTATCCATAACTTGTATTGTGTTCCATCTCTATCCAAAATATGTGATGAGTTTGATCTCTATCCATAACTTGTAATGTGTTAGATCTCTATCCATAATGTGCGATGTGTTAGATCTCTATCCATAACGTTTGATGTGTTCCATCTCTATCCATAACTTGTAATGTCTTCAATCTCTATCCATAACTTGTAATGTGTTAGATCTCTATCCATAACTTGTAATGTCTTCAATCTCTATCCATAACTTGTAATGTGTTCCATCTCTATCCATAACGTTTGATGTGTTCCATCTCTATCCATAACGTTTGATGTGTTCCATCTCTATCCATAACGTGTTATGTGTTAGATCTCTATCCATAACTTGTAATGTCTTCAATCTCTATCCATAACTTGTAATGTCTTCAATCTCTATCCATAACTTGTAATGTCTTCATCCATAATCTTCATCAATCTCTATCCATAACTTGTAATGTCTTCATCCATAACTTGTAATGTGTTCAATCTCTATCCATAACTTGTAATGTGTTCAATCTCTATCCATAACGTTTGATGTGATCCATCTCTATCCATAACGTTTGATGTGTTCCATCTCTATCCATAACGTGTTATGTGTTAGATCTCTATCCATAACTTGTAATGTGTTCCATCTCTATCCATAACGTGTTATGTGTTAGATCTCTATCCATAACTTGTATTGTGTTCCATCTCTATCCAAAATATGTGATGAGTTTGATCTCTATCCATAACTTGTAATGTGTTAGATCTCTATCCATAATGTGCGATGTGTTAGATCTCTATCCATAATGTGCGATGTGTTAGATCTCTATCCATAATGTGCGATGTGTTAGATCTCTAACCAACATATGTGATGTGTTCGATCTCTATCCATAACTTGTAATGTGTTCAATCTCTATCCATAATGTGCGATGAATTCGATCTCTATCCATAACGTGTTATGTGTTAGATCTCTATCCATAACTTGTATTGTGTTCCATCTCTATCCATAATGTGCGATGTATTAGATCTCTATTTATAATGTGCGATGTGTTCGATCTCTATCCATAACGTTTGATGTGTTCGATCTATGTCTATAATGTGCGATGTGTTTGATCTCTATCCATAATGTGCGATGTGTTCCATCTCTATCCATAACTTGTATTGTGTTCCTCTCTATCCATAACTTGTATTGTGTTCCATCTCTATCCATAATGTGCGATGTGTTCGATCTCTATCCATAATGTTCGATGTGTTCCATCTCTATCCATAATGTGCGATGAGTTCGATCTCTATCCATAACGTTTGATGTGTTCGATCTCTATCCATAATGTGCGATGTGTTTGATCTCTATCCATAATGTGCGATGTGTTCGATCTCTATCCATAATGTGCGATGTGTTCGATCTCTATCCATAATGTGCGATGTGTTCGATCTCTATCCATAATGTGCGATGTGTTCGATCTCTATCCATAATGTGCGATGTGTTCGATCTCTATCCATAATGTGCGATGTGTTCGATCTCTATCCATAATGTGCGATGTGTTCGATCTCTAGCCTTAACTTATAATGCATTAGATCAATATCCCTAATTTGCTAAAATATACAGCTACTACAGCACCTGAATTAAATTCTTTTAATAAAAGTCTTCATATAGTTTGAGTGAGTTTGAATTATCATATATACAGTACGCAAACAAAGATGTTGGAATATAACCTAATTGCCTTAGCCCATTACAAGCACAGCTCTACTACGCATGATAGCCTATTTCTGCCATGTCGTGTTATCGCATTGTTGCTGCAACAATAGGACAATCCAATAAGATGAGAGAACAAACAACAAAACTAGTAGTATGACATTATGCCTGTTCTGGCTCACCCCAGTCTAGAAACATTAGTTTTCACAATACAGTAGTTAATCAATCATCAACAGCCTATTTAGATGTTTTTGATGACATACATAATTTCGTTTGTTAAGAAGATTTGTGACTAATTTTACTACAGGGCAAGGGCCAGTTGTACGAAGCGTTAATTGCTCTTTCGACAGCATATAAACAGTACGCAGTCAATGATGTTTTCTTTTAGTTTTCAACATTCTGTCCGCAAGATGATGGTAATCATTATGCAATTCCCGTGACGAGGTTTGGTAATCACTATCAACCTCAACGAATTAATAAAATTTAGTATTCATCAGCAAACTCAGATTATTAGTTTCCTCAACTAACTGTTCTGGTGCAATCCTGTAAAACATTTCCATATGTCATTGGCTGAGACATTGCATACAAATGTATATTATTTATATGGAGATAAACAATATATTTGATCACTGTTTAAGCATCAAATTGTTTCATGTATTTGTTATTAGCCGGCGCATATTTTTTAATTATCACGCTAATGCCCCCACGGATACCTCTTTCGATGATATCATACATGTCCGGGTCTTTTAGCTGCTTAAGTCGAATTTTGTAAAATTTCATTAGTGGATCCAAAGAAACCCCAGGTGCTTCGAAATGCCAGCCAGGATAGCGATTCGGGTTCAGATGCTCAACAGGAACTATGCACTGAAAAACCAATGATGCAAGAAATAAAGTACATGTTATGTCGGTGGTAGGGTGGTGATATGACAGTGGTCACTAACTCTGTCGTCGCTTAGGGTAATGCCACAGATGTAAGAGTCTGATGGTTTCTGGAAAGCCTTTCTGTCATCTCAATTTATTATAATTTATGAATTGCCGCGTTTTCACCAATCTGAATGGATGTAAACAGTCATGTGATACTGATCTGGGCAGTTTAAAACATCGATTAATTCTGAGGACAACTTTTGGTTTCTTGTTTCCAGTTCATTGTATGTGAAGTTTTATCTTTATCAAGGTCTTTAGCCATAATAAATACAATAACTCCCCCATCCACTTTGATTTCGTATCAAAATTTACAAACCCCAGATTACAATCGTCCATTATAAGATAACACAAAGCAATTGCACAGACATTCCTACGCTCGAACACTCACCCCGTTTGCCGAAGTAGGCAACTGGCAGGCTTTACAAGCCAATCTTCATAAATTGTCATTGAATTTCGCTTCGACAACACGTCACAGCAGGTGTTACTAAAGGTCAGGGTTATTTGACGAGCAATGGATCGCACTAGAAATGGATACGAAATTACTTTAGAAAGATCAAATTGCACAGAAAAAAGAACAATGGATGCCTAACAACACCTACACGATTAACCTCTTTTAAACAGCATTAACCATTTCATTTAATTAAAAAAAAAACAACTGATCATAACAAGCTGATGAGATAACTATCAAGATCCTCATTGACACTCCACCCTACTACATACTGTTACACGCACAGGGGTATTCACTTGACCGAGCGGTGTAAAAACCCTGGCGCGAGTCACGCTGGAAGTCATATGTTTTCCCCAAATTTCCAAAGACTTCCATACAACTTGAGTTGTAAAATGGAAAGAAAGACGTGTCTGCTATAATTAATAATCTTTGCTCTAATCAATTGGCGACCCAGAGGAGACAACTTGCCCAAGAGTCCATTAACCGCACCTTAGCATGGTTTTTCTTCTTTATCATCCTATTTCCGTACCGCAAGCCCGTCATGCCATAGAAATTCCACTAGTATTCCCTTACTAACTGGGAAATATTTAACTGCGCGACCCTAGGCCAGTCAATCCATAGAATTTCCGGCGTATCACGCTCATATACATACGCCCATTTTCCACTATGGACACATAAACGGTACCTACCAAGTTCCAACTTATTGATTCCATTATATTCCCCCCATAAATACTGCCATTTTAATCACATCACTTTTATACACCGCGGAATTTTAATATGGACTATGTTACAAAAAGGGACAGTCATTCGGCTTGTACCCAAATTCACTACTAACGACCCCAGCATGGTTCAAATTCACTCACACTCGGCTCTGTGATGTTTGCTCCTACTAACTGGCTAACTATCTCGGGCTAGTAATGTTTCCATGGCACCGAAGACCAAATACTCGCACAAATTAAAAACGGGATGCTGTCAAATACACATACTCCAAATTTATTACAATACAAATCGATCGCTATTGGGTAACGAAGATGTGGCTATGTATTATATTCCAGTGAAGAGGCTACTGAAAGGAAACTTCGAGCTACCTACAAAATGAACGCTTGGTTAATCAAATATGCTGATACAATGACAGAAAGTAAATTGGAATTATAGGGATTAAAGTATCGTGATTGAGTAAAGTCCTATATGTATTTTGTGAGTGATTAGGTACAATTTACACATCGATAAATACCCAACCATGACCAATAAATCCTATAATAACTTTCGCCACGTTTCAAAGTGCCTCTAAAACTCCATCCATCTCGCACTCATGGCTTTGAATAAAAGTGCCACCAACCTCTTTGCGAGGTATAACACCGACTTATCGGAGAGTTCGTTACACCCTACTGTATAGCTTAGAACCCGGTGCGCAATTTTCTACCTGTTTCTTTTCTCCGGATGGGACCTTCCATTGGTACATTTCATGCCTAGAAAGCAGCATAAATGATATATAAAAGGTGAATCTTTATGTAGTGGTCCTGAAAGGCAGTAATATTTGTTTCTGCATACGGCACGGATATGCCCTGCGGCTTTCCTCCAATGTTGCGAAACACTGGTTTACGCTGCCATTATGTCTTTCCGTCTAGAGACACGAAGACATTGGCAGAAGATGAGCTATTTATATTTACTATTGTCCTCACTGTTCTTTAACACCATGTGCCTTAAGTCAGTTATCCATACATAGTGGCTACGTTCGGGCCCAGTGAGAAGTCGGTGTTACGAAACACCCAAATCCACCAAATCCACTCAAATCCACCCAAAACCACCAAAATCAGCTGAAATCCACATAAATCGCATTGTGTAAACCATCTCATCTATAAATTACAACGCTACCCTTCCCTCCTTTCAAATTTAAATAAGTTGTTTTCCAAAAACCGATTTTTTCTTAATAAAAATCAACCTATATCTTGCTTACCAAATTCGGTAAAGGTTTAAGATTAATGCGAGTTATTTGACTTTATGAATACGTTCTTGTATAAAGATATTAGGTGTACGGACAGAGATAATTGAAGACGTACATAATAAGATATATATATATATATATATATATATATATATATATATATATATATATATATATATATATACAGACAGACATACATACATACATACATACATACATACATACATACATACATACATACATACATACATACATAAATAACATACATACATACATACATACATACATACATACATACATACATACATACATACATACATACATACATACATACATACATACATACTTTCGTTAAGTTTTAATTTTATACTTCAAATATATAGTGTTATTTTCGAAAATAGTGGCACCATCGAAATAAATGCAAGGTAGAAGCACATAGGAAGGATGTGAAGATTGCTAAAGTCGCAAGCAATAATGAGCAAAAATTACCGACTTTATATATTATATTCATCTAGGCATTCGTCGTAGGCCAGCAAGTGATATTTCCATCATCTCAAGCAGCAGCAGGGGCGAATCGGACAACTTTTTAGAGGCGTCAATTTCTCAAACCAAGGCTTCTTCGAAATCGTAAAAAAGCGTCAATTTGGCAAATGAAGACTTCCTTGTAAATGCTTTATAGATGCTCATTTGGCAAAAAAAAGACGCCACAATTGTTGTCCCTCCCTCCCCCTCCCCCCCCCCCCCCCACCGCTGCTGCTATGGGTTTATAAGACAAATCAATAGGGCTTTTGATGTCCCAGTAAAACCATAGCTACGGCAATGCCTTTATCGATTTGCACTCACACACACAGCTATTAATAATATATGTCTGTTAGTCGGCTGGGGATAAATATAAATGCAGTCTAACAAACTTGGATATCCTAGTCATTTTGTGCTTCAGATCTCGTCTACATTATTTTATTATTGCTTGTAACAAACTAATGTTGACCCGTGATATAAACGTTATGACCACGGTTAATGGATTATGACTGAAAAATTGTTAAGGCTACGTTAAAAATCCTAATCAAACAAACAAACAAACATATATCTGTATATCTATCGATCTGTCTGTCTGTTTGTCTCCTTCCGTCAGACTATCTCTCTATTCACTATAATAAGACTCGTTGTTTAATTGTCCATTTAGAACAAAAATAGAGCTTAGGAAGGGAAGACAGTTTAACCAGATTTTACTGTTTAAACTGTCATGATTCTCAATGGAGATATATCTGTAAGAAAACGAATCAAATATGTAGTATTACAAACAGTTGTATTTTTTTTCTTCAAGTATTCGGTTTGATAGAGATATATCATATTCAAAAGCATTTACTTGTAGATATCGAATTTAGGCTATTCGTAACGCACTGAGGTACCGTCCCAAGGTACATGGTTCGATTCTCGCGACAGACACACTGTCGGCGGTACCGATTTAGAGATTTTTTCTATATGAATGGGGGCGCATGAAATACCAAAATTACAAATACATGACGTTGTGATTTTTATACACCCCCGGAAAATTAATTCTTGGGGGGAGGTGTACAAAATACATAGACAGTCTTCTGAATATTCTAACATTTCGTTTCGCTAAGAAAATTCACTGGAGATATGTCTATGGGCGCCCCTGTTGTCCTTGTGCTGTCCTGTAAATAATTGTATATATCATGTAAATGTGACGTCCATTCACTAAGCATATCTTCTTGGAGTTCTAATCCGCTATTTGGCGAGTTAGATCCCCTCTTGGATATTATGTTTCGTGGTACTCTGGGCCCGGTCAGATGTGAATAACACCTGAGGGGTTCTTACGGGATGCGTTGTCGTAACTTCTGGGTATCTCTGATGTGAATAACACTTGAGAGGTTCCAAATGGAGTTTATCATCGCATAATATCTCTAGGCGTGAGTAAGACACGGACAGAGTTCATTTTTGAAAAATATATCAATATAAATATTTCAAATTAGAAATATATATTATTATATATATAAATGAATTCTGAAAATATCAATGAGATCATAACTGAGATTTCAAATTTGAAAACTCAAGGAATTCAATTATCAGATCGATTAAATTGTGATCAGATTCTTTCTTCTTTTTGAATACAGCGCTATGAATAATAAATACGTATGACCAAAACAATACGCTTTTATAAAGAAAATCCAGAATGCTATTCGCGATTCCCTTGTATTCTGTGACGACGTCAATAAGTTTGTCCCGTTATTCACAGTTGTCGAAAATATCAGAAAAGAATTGGGGCAGCAATATGCAATCAAAAGCACAATTAATTTTAAGGTTAAAACAATAAGAGATATTATCCGCCAAACTGAAAATTCTCCTTTGGTTACTTCAACAGAATAAGTTCTATACAATACAATGGACAGGTAGAACTCTTACTCACCTAACAGGTATACGTGTGCTCTTCACCGTGAATGAATTTGTAGATTTTTTTGTGGTAATTTTTGTTGCATTTTTCATTGAATTTTTGGTCATTTTTCACTGCATTTAACAAGACAATTTGTCTTTCTATCGTACATTTAACAAGACAATCTGTCGTTCTATATAATGTTAAACGAAGCACTAACGACTAGATTAGCGCGTGAAAGATTATCTGCAATTAAGACATTCATACCAATCCGTGATTCTGTTAGAGAAAAACTACAAGCTAGACAGAGTTTACATACTGAATATACTGCAGGGACTGAAGATATGTTTAAACCAATAATCACGGCAACAAGGGATGTAAAATCAGCCACTGAAAGGGCAATATCAGCCACTGAGCTAGCAATATACGGAAATATCCCCAAGGAAGAAACAATGAAAGAAACACCTCTTCTTCATGTACTTGAAAAAATTGCAGAAGAAACTGAAAAAACACAAAAGTCTTTAGAAAAAATCCATGGTAATATATTAACTCAAAGAGACGTCGAACCACTTGAAGAAATTGAACAAGAACAACGAGAATTTATAGAAAAAGAAAGTGAAAGAAAGGACTATTCACCAGAAAAAATATTTACAGTTGATGCGTTAAATATAATTAGAGAAATCAGAACAGACTCTGAATTAGCTAATTTTACTAGAGTAAATTTTAGAAAGGATATAAGAAATACTTATTTAAAAGATGACAAGTCTAGAGATTTTGTAAAAAGCATTCATACCTGGGCAAGGAAGGTATATTTGGCAAAACACGGCGGAGATAGAATAACACAAAGATTCAGTGATTTTCCTAGATTTATATCTGCAGTAACTGGTATCACTAAATAATCAAGTGGAGAAGGATTTTCTCAGAGTGGTCCAAGTGGGATTTCAGGTAGTGGTCTTATTCGTTGTCCTGGTAATATTCTTACTGATATAACACGATTAGAAGTACTCATCGGAGGGAAACGAGCTGGAAATAACTCACCGGAAATAATTAATGAAGCAGCTGATATCTGCATGCGGTTATTTCAAGGTGGCATTATGGATATCAAAACATATCGAGATTTCATTGATGAGTTAGACGAGCATCATGGTTATCATAGTGATTAAGCATCGAAATGGAAATTCTTTGAATTTCACTAGCAATTTCGACATTGCATTTAAATAAGATGATCATACACTACAACCATGATAAACCAACTAGCGTCTATGTAGTAAATTCACGATTGCCTGTTTATAGAGCGTACTATGGAGATGGTCTCGGCAATACCATTGCAGGGTTATTTGCAAGAATGGCTCCAAAAGTGGCGCCGCTAGCAAAGCAATTATCAATGAAAGCTATTGATGTTATTCGTCATAAGGGTATTAGCGCTGTTGGAGATGTTGCCTCGAAAGCATTGTTTGCTGCAAAGGATAAATTAATGTCGCTAGTTCGAGGAAGAAAGAAACCGATGACTTCGTCATTGGCGTTATCATCTACAACAGTGATGCCTGCAAATGTTATTAAAATAATAAATAGCGCAGTGGATCAGAAATTAGCATCGTTGGCGACCAGCGACCCAGATGAAATCGCAAACATGATAGCAGGAAGTGGCTTAAGATCCCGACAGAAATCGCGATTTAGATCAAGGAATATATAATAAAATGTTCAAACGGACACTTGATCTAGCTTTTGATATGGAAGCCCCAGTGCGTAAAGATGATTATGTACGCGATTATCAATTTTATTCTTATCACGCAGTACAACCTGATCTTCGATTAAGAATCGAGCTTCAAGTTCATGATACCAGTAAATATTTTCTAGCCGCTGAAGCATTTATCGAAGTAGAAGGAGAAATTGTAACAGCTGCAAATACTCCTGTTGTACTAGCACCGTACCCAGTTGATACACAAGTCGGTTTTGTCAATAATGGTATCATGGCGCTATTTGAGAGTGCAAGATATATGATTGATGGAAGAGAGTTTGAGTCTATAGAACGCGATGTTGATGTTGCCACAACAATAATAGAGTTAGCAAGATATTCCGATGATTATACAAGATCGGCAGGCCCTTCTATGATGTTTGCAAAGGATGCTAAAATACTACTGGAAAAACTCAATTTGTTGTAAGACGACCAAGAAATAATGCTGGTAATGCTGATGCTGATGTTGAGAATATGATTATAAATACTGATGATAATTTCAATCTAGGAGCTACAACACCCATGTCAATGATGGAAGGGCGTGATTCCACTGCATCATATATTTGGATTCTGTAGAAATGTTAGAAAAGTTATCTATGGAGCGAAACATACAGCAGTACTCGTGTGAAAAGGTACTGATAATGATGCAATTTGGAGGGTTCCAGCAGATGCTGCAAATCCAAATGCTGATGCCGGTAAAGTCATTTTAACAAAACTATCACTGTGGATGCCAGTAATGACTCCAGCACTCGGCGCAGAAGAACGATTACTGTCATTTATGGATACAGGAGGAAAATCATTGCTAAGTTGGCTAACAACAACAACAGATATTAAGCAATCAACTGTTAACGGTATATTTACATGGAACCTGGCATCACAACAAGGTGTTTCAGCTCCGCTTCATATATTTATTGCGTTGCAGGATATAGTGAGAGTTGGTTCACAATTACACAGCCATATGATATTTGATAAATTAGGTGTTACTGACGTCTCACTGAGAATAAACGGCCAGCAGGAACCATCCGAGGATATACAACTTCATTACAGTCAAAACCATATTGCACGCGTGTATCATAGTCTGTTGTCATATCTGGGACGCGATCAAAATGTTGATACCGGTCTACAAATATCACAATATGATTTTAAGGCACTTTATCCGATCTATTACTTTTCGTTGGAACATCTTGATTTAACTAGACAATCTGTCGTTGATATACACTTTAGAGCTAATGTGCTTCGTGGTGCTATCCTCGAATACAGAGCAGTTGCTGTCATTCTGAGCGACAAATCAATGTTACTCGAAGGTGTTGGTGGACGAATGAGAGTAATTGATGCATCAGTAGAAAACATGTAACAATTAGATCAATCTGTTATTAATATAATGTCATATAGTCATATTAGTGTTACGTTAACTCCTGGTCAAATTAAAACATTGCAATCGGAATCAGCTAAAAAATGTGGAATCACGATAACGCTGAAACACAATCAGATGTCTGGTGGACAGAATACATTATCGTTGACAACTCGTCAGATAAAACACTTTAATGATGCTTCCAAAGATAAAAAAGGTGTTAAGATCACTCTCTCTGCAGCTGCGATCAAAATCATGATAAAAGGGAAATGGTCTAAGACTACCAGGAACTCCGTATTCATGGTACAAAGGAAGCAGCCTGAGAATACCAGGAACGGTTTACTAACTCGGGAACCTTCAATTGTGGAATCTTCGATTCCCATGTCAAATTTTGATTTACTCGATGCCGCTAAAAAACTAGCGATTAAAAACTTCAGAGGTGTCTTTATGAAAGATCAGTTGCCGACGCAACCATAAAACGTTGAAACCGGTATCATTGATCTCGATAACAGCACAGGACCCAGAACCCACTGGGTTGCATATGTGATTGATCCACGTGCAATCGTTTATTTTTATTCATATGGGTTAGCGCCGCTTAAAGAATTTATGCGTTATATACAACAATTAAATACTTTTCCAAAAATCAAAGATTTTCTAAAACTGAAGACTTGGTATTCTACGCTACCAACACAACAAATGAATGACCCACCAATATGCGGCATAGAAGTATTCAATGTCCTTGACGCTATTTCATCATCGAGAAAACCACCTCATCAAGTCGTAAATGAATATACTAGTAGTCGCTGGAAATCGAAGATTTTAGAGAGAGAAAGTAATTAGAAAATCGAAGATTTTTACAATAACATGGTTGATATTTGGGGACGATCTTTATCAATGTTAAAAAAATCAACCGGTGATATAAAAAAATAATCGAAGATGAAATAGCTGAGATGTTGAACTTAACAAGTGTTGATCCCAATGAAATAGTTGTGTTTCAAGATCGTCAGGGTAAATTGAAAACTAGTAATATTTCTCTTGATGATATTTTAGTGAAACAAAACAAAGCAGTAAAAGATAATATCGCTTTGTTTTCCAATCAGGGTAAACTCAAACCAGGCGCACTTGTTTCAACAATCACAGATAAAATATTAACACTCGATAACAATTATATATCCTCGGCGAATTCATTGAAATCAATGATAAGTATGACGATCATATAAATACATTTTATAAATTTACTGATTTACAAAAATCCATCATGGACAATATTAATAAACCCGTATTAGAATTTTCTGATAATCCTCCAGTGACCACACCGAAGCTCACAACGATAAAAACTTCTTTGTTGGAACTAGCAGAACTTCAATCCAGATATGCAGATCACGTTGAAAAGTTTACATCATTTCGTAAAAATATCATTGATAAATGTTTTGCAACCACGTTGGATAAAATTGACATAAAACTCCCTGATATTAAAAATATCATCGAAGATATGAAAAACTTCATCGAACATGATGCAACAAGGATGATAGCAATCATTGAAAAAATTAAAATCCCTCTTGAACAAATAAATATCATAAATAACGTGTACGCGATCCAACACGGATCATTTGCGTGGACACCTACAAACAATATATTAAATATCACTGCAACCGTCAAGGGTATTTATCGATTAACACTAGTATCACCGACTCAATTTAATATTTCATCAACGAGTTCATCTGGGGTCAACAATATAATATCAACAATCATCGACAAGGATACAACTGAAACATTCGTGATAACAACGACTGATAATAATTTGGCTAGGGTTTCAGTAACATGGTATGTGTAATTCGTAGCGGATTTAAGTAAATAACTAAACCACTAACGGTTTCAATTGAATTCTGTTGTAATAAATAAGATGTCATCACAGCAATATCGCTATGATCAGGTCAGAGAATTTCAAACTAAACTCAAAACATTCACTGAGAGGTTTCAAGTAAAAATAAAACAATATCGACGAAGAATCACCGCAGTTGATATTACCGTGTACTCGGAGGCTGGTGTAATCACCGGAGCTGGTATATTACTCTCCTCGGTGACAATGATAGCTGTTCCAATTTGTATATCAGCGGCGACAACAATCGCAGGAATTATTTCAATAATAACAAAAAAAAATATCATCGTGTAACCAGCGCAAACTGCAACATTACATAATTAAATTTCATGTTGCGTCAACCGCATACTCGCAATTATCCTCGATGATATCGTCGTCACTCGATCAGATAATGAGCTTTCAGCAATGGTTCGTGTTTATGATTCCGTGATGTCAAAATTAGAGCGACAACATGAGTATAATAACAACAACAATGACAGCGTCAATGTCGTCGCAAGAACTACTTCAACGAATAGCGGAAAATACCGATCCGGTGAAAACAAGTATGATATCAATAACATCAACGAATCCTGAATTCAGTGTGAATTTCTCTACTCTGATTCCCGTGAAGGAGGTAGCGCTGGCAAAACTACGAGTATATCACAGTTGGCCTAACATTAGATTAAAATCATTTCGTGGTCAACAACCGAATAATTCCTTGGTGTTTGCAAATAAGAATAAACCCGATGGCACTCCAGACTGGAACGTTGTTTCGATACCATCTGGGTCATACCAAATTGAACAAATCAATAACGAATTTCAATGTAGAATAAAATCAATTACTTGGAAATGAATCGAAAATCGCTATAACAGTTCATGAACCAACATTATCATCTGCAATTGAGATAAACTCACCCAATTATGTCGTAGATATCTATCAGAGTTCAAACAGAACAATACCAGGATGGCCTGAAATACCACCTCGGACATCCTTACAAATACCACCAGAACCACAAAAATCCGACTATAATTCTGATAAGAAATCATATCATGATTCAATGGTATCATACAATACAAATTTTGGACCTATGATTTCTTTATTGGGTTGATAGAACCAGGTGGTGGAAGACATGGATGGTTTCAACTAGTTCAAAGTAAAATTAATGAACACTTTATAAAAATAAATAATGAATCTGAAAAATATCGAAATATATTGCCAGAAAAACTTTCCAAAGAATCACCGCCAGATGAGATCATGAAATACATAGAAATATGTAATCAAATTTTCGCAGATATTGAAACATCTAATTAATTTATTATTCAAACAATCTTAAATGCTATAAATCCTAAATCAAGAACAGAATTTGCAAAAACATATAATATACGTGTAGAAGATATTTCAGCATTTAAACTCCCCGATTATAATGTGGATCAATTAAAAAAATCAACCAATGATCTCCTTGATGAGTACTTTCCACGAATACTTGCCGCATGAAAAAAAAACGCATCAACCACAAACAACTATCTTGACATATAATAATGACCCAGATGGTGGTGGTAGGCATATCACTCCTCAAAATGTGAATATATCCTCAGTGCTAGCATTGGATTTAGTATGTGATGTTACCGAAGGAAGCTATCAAATAAATCTCGAAAGGTCAAATCAAGCTCAACAAGGATATATTTTATATTCATTTGCACCAACAGCTCCTCCAGGGTTTTTAATAATCGAGGATCCAACTAATCCAGTCTATATGCGATGTCATAATGATTCGTTAACGAGAATTAATTTTAAACTCACTGACCAATCCAATAATCTAATTGATTTACAAGGTGAGGTTTTACAAATTAGTCTGTTTGTGAAATCCTAAGGGATTTTCATCGTAGCAACTTTTATAACACTGGAAACTGTGGACATGTATTGCATAACTTTTAATCTGTGTACTGAGACAAAGTTTACCTGACATAAAAACAATTTAATTGGAAAACCCATTGAGGGTAACTCTTTCATAAGCCGTACACATACCTGCACGAGTTATCTCCCTTTGGTGTTTCAAATATATGCAAATTGAATTCTGTTTTCGAAGCACTTCGAAAGGGCCGATTGATATACCCCATCTCGTACTGAGGGTATACTAATATCAAAATATCTACCGGGTTCATTCATTTATTTAAATGTTTTTTCTTCTTTAGTTTTTATATTAAATGATTTTACAGGGCTCTTCCCAATTTATTAACAAGTTCCAGTTTTCCCAACAGTCTTCTCACTCTGAGAAATAGCTTGTAGATTCGATAAAGAATTATTCTGAGGATTGGAATCAATGTGATCAATAACAAGACAATCTTCGATCAATCCATGAAAACACTCATACACGAAACGATGATTAAGATATTTCTTTTTCCCAGCACCAAATATCAAATACCCAAGATTATTCACAATACCAACTGTATTCTTCAGTCTGCGGTTTCTGACAATGCCGTCACGAGACGCTTCATAAATGCTGATCACGGGATGCGGTTAAAATGTTTGGTCCATTTATATATAATACTATTTGTCTAATTGATTGTTTGGTTTGATTATTACATTATTTGGAAATCTTTCAATATAGTCTTGAGGTGTTCTTATGATTTTGTCATTAACATAGAGTCATTGATGGAATTCTTAATTCGTTTATCATAATAACGCTTCAACTCTCTGTATCGCTTACCACCGCAACTCAGACATAATTGCGATTTACCACACACACCTACCCAACATCGAATACAAGGGAATGGCCCAAAACTTCCGTTACGAAAACTTTGCATATGATATCCACAGAATTCATTTCTACATGATTTGTTAATGCGGTTACTGATCCAATCATAAGCCATTTGCAATGGTTCATTATATAATAAATTCTTTATTTAAATACTTGTTTTAATTATAATATGAAGGAGTTCGAGAGATTATCGAACATTAAGCCCTGGAAAAATATTAAATTTCAATCTCGATAGAGTCTCATTAGATGTACCAAAAGGTCTAATAAGTGATAGAAGCATGATAGGTAAAATCCGCGATTGTTTTAATGAATTCAAGCGCGATGGAGCATCTCGACATTTCGAATTGATGGTAGTGTTGATGCTACCATGAACGATGAAAGAGCAGCACTTATAATCTCACATCTTGACAAGAAAAAATATTTCTTTTAGAGTGAAATTCATTATCCGTTCAGAAATGGGAAATTGGATTATTCGAGACAAATTTGAACAAATTTTGAAAGATAAAAGAACTATCACTTTGAGTCATGATTCCAAACCAGGATTGCTGACTGGGATTGACAAACCGTACTAAGAAAGATCTTATCTAGTAACAGCAGTTGTTTACGGGGTATATTCGTCAAATGATAAACCGAGTATTGAAAAATTAAAACCAATGAAATATACGTTAAGGATAAATTGCGTAGCAGAACGAATAATAGAACACTTCACAAATGCGTTGAATATAACCATGGTGGATTATGGAATACAAAATACACCTCTGAAAGTATTATTTCGGTTCATATAGTTGCGTGTTATCCAGGGAGTTTTCTCGGGTATGGAGAATGTGCTGAGTATTTTAAACGATTTGGACATCCCACACATGAAATGACCCGTGTTGCGATTAATGGGTCGCTAATCGATGACAGTAATACTTTTTCTTTCCCCCAGCAGAACCGTTAGATGACCTTGATTATTAACATAACCGACTGGTATTTTAGTCGACAGTTTCTGATTAAACCATCAGAATTCGCTTCGTAATCTTTGATTATTGGATGTTTAATAAACGTATTTTCCGTTTTATATTTAATATCATTTTTTTTAAATAATAATTTGTCTCAATCATTACTTTTCAAATCTTATTAGATAATCTTCTACACTTTTTATAACTTGTCACTGTCATTATTTGTTACCATAATATCTTTTAGTTTGCATACACAACCACGTGTTTCGTCTAACTCCAACAGCTCATTTCAAACACGGTTTTGGTCCTAGACTCCCGTTACGAACGCTTTGCAATATGTCCGCAGAATTCGTTTACGCAAGCTATGTTACGAGGAGTCGTAGAATCTATCATTAACCTCTTACATTTGCCCTTTTGAATCAATATAATATTTTAATTTAAATGATTGTCTTAATTATAATATGGATGAATTGGAGAGAATATCAAAGATCAAGCCTTCTAAAAATAAATTTAATCTTGACAGGATATTCCCTAACATAACCAATAAAAAAACCTCTGGTTGATACGAATAATAAAAGTTTTATTAATGCAATTCATGAGGCTAAGAAAGCGTTAAGCAAAGCTGGCGCATCTTATGTCTGGTCAACGTTCAAAATCATCGATGGCGTCAATGCTACGATGCACGACAAACGAGCGGCAACTATCATTAATTATCTCGACACAATACCCTTTTACAGTAAAATTTGTTGTATTAGCAAAAACGGATAATTGGATTATCCGTGACAAATATGATCCTGTCCTTCATAACGAATAAAGTTGCCATACTGAGTACAAATCCCAAACCAGGAATGTTGACTGACACCAAACCGAAAACTCTAACTGACCAAGAGTTTATCTAATTGGGTTAGGTTTTTTTGTTGTTACTTTGTATTTTTCCTTCATGTTTTTTAAAAATTAATTTGTATGTGCGTTTCATTAATGCGTACCTCCTCTGCTACTATAGATGTGTGAGTAATTAAATCATTATTATATTAGTCTTTCAACCAAAGATTTTATCAAGACCTATACGATATCGTGATCGAGGATCATGTAAATGTATTTTATAAATCCGTGTGTAGCAGATTGTGCTTTTGAAAAGAAGTTTTTGAACTTAATCATGTCCATATCCACACTACACCAAGTCTGATGAATATTTCGCAGAGTATGTGTAACGACTCCGTTAAACACGACTAAAATATTACAGTTATCTCTGATCACTTTAGCTATTTGGGTATATTGCTAAGAAACATAAATCACGTCAGTGTTTTTGTCTGCCTCGAGAAAATGTTCGACCTGGATATGATTGTTTGTCCTGCATTATACCATCGTATACTACGAGATCATTAATAAATCCATCGAGGTCATCTGCAGATGGGGTTTCATCAATATTGGTGATAAAATTAATAATACCATTACCTTCTTCATCCAAAAATTTTGCATTGTCTTTAAAATCTTTAAGTACATCATATCAGCTCTGATCATCAGCTGACGGAGCTTCTAAGTACAACTTATCCCATTTAAGCTATTTCATTATCAGATTAAGTAATACTCGTGTCTTACCAGACCCACATGGACCTATCATGATTGTTCTGATATAATTTTCTAGCGCTGGATGAAGCTTGATTGGCTCTTGCTTTCGTGTCGCTGAGAAATCAATGACATCAATGTTAAACAAATATAATAACTAATATGGATTTATATTAAGTTCCATGTAGAGCATCCACTCCCACAAGTAGATTAACAACAATAATAACAAAAAATTAAAACGCTTACACTTACAGGTAAATGTGTCAAATGCGGTACAAAAAACATAAATTTATTTATAATAATAAAATCGGTGGTAATATCGCTCCTTCATTAGGAAAAATAGCATGAACTCCATGGGCTAAATATGCATTAGAAAAACATCTTCCTGGTTATAATTATTGTGGTCCTGAAACCTGACTTGATATCCAACTTGACAAGCGAGTTCAACCAAGACCTTGAGAGTATCCATTAAATGCCATCGATCAAGCATGTCACGTTCATGATGTAGCTTATAAAATTCCAGATTCATTCGTTAAATTCCATCAATAATAAATCTTTTAGAGAATCGTTAGCTAATTACGATGAAAGGTAAACTAGTATTAGGAGCTGGTAATTAATCAACCAATTATTAAAATAATGGAATTGATTTATTATATCCAAAGATGATATTGGAAAGTTAGAGCAGCGATTAGAGAACTCCCTGATGCAGCAAATGGTACACGTTCTGTCGCTGCAAATTGCTTAGCGCGACAGGCAATATGACAAATTTAATTATCACCACCTAAACAAATTCAGCATGTACATTTTGATGTCAGCACTCCTAATGAAATTCATCAAGCCGATATTTTACTTTCACCACACGATACTATTAAAATTGGTACGTACAAATACGGGTTGACTGTCGTTGACGTTGCAAGTAGATATAAAGATGCAGAAAAACTGTCAACTAACACAGCTTCAGAAGTTGTATCTGTTTTGAAAGAATTTATGAACGAGGACCCTAGTGATGGCCACATTTGCTACAGGTTGATCCTGGCAAGGTATTTCTTGGTTGAGTATCATCTATGATGAAAAAACATGTCAAAATTAGACGAGGGCATACAGCACTTCATCGTGATCAGGCAATTGTTGAACGATTTAATGAAACACTTGCTGAGCGGTTATTTAGATATCAGTAATCGAAATAAAAAACTCAGATGGATATGAGATCTCGCGAATGGGTTGCAAAATTATCAAGTGTGATAGCTGTATTAAATAATGAAATTACACGAACAACTGCCATGAAACCTAATAATGGGGTTATACAAAAAATATACAGCGACATGAATTTTCAAAACAATCAGTATTAGATAATGTGACTGTAAAATATTTATATGAACCCGGTGAACTTGAAGGCGATACAAAAAAGAGCGACTGATCCTATTTGGAGTATTAAGACATACAATTTCTAGCGTGGTAATATTTACGGGTCGATTTGCAATCTACAGACTAGATTCAACTGTTTCTCGACGTGGATTTGAACGCGAGCAATTACAAGTAATTCCTGAACGCACAAAATTACCACTGCATTCACTTTTATAAACTAGAACCTCGACGTCGTTAAGATTTTCAGCAAACTTAAATGACTCGATAAAAGCGAATCCAGTCAAATCAAAATCTGGTGATGGTCCGTTTATCGATAAAATCATCTCTTGTGTTGATTGTCCAAATCGCTCAAAATACTTAGAACACTCTCCCATACCAAGAAAACTTCCGAGATAACATGCAACCATATCAACCGAAATAACATCCTTATAATCGGATATGGTATTCCATAATCCCCTGTGTCTGTGTTTGATACAACTGCGTTGAATTTCTTCAAAAAAATCCAATCGTGTTGGTTTCAATGATTTTTCTCTACAGCAAAATGAATAGCAACTGACGGATAGGTAGAACAATTACTCAGTAATTGTTCAGTATCGTCATGGATATATTTCAACGCAAGATTGTTCATTTCTTCATGCAGAGATTATGTGCTATAAATATATTCATTAGGTCGTACAAACTCATCATAGTTTCCATTATCTGAACTTTGAAACAGCCACATGGATACAGGATCATTCTTATTTATTTCACTAATAAAATCAAATATAACTCCTGTAATGTTAGCTGTTATTGAAGAATAACTGTTGAAGGCGTTATGTATAATTTATTAAATACAAGACATCAATACAGCTAGGAAGGGGAGTAAAGTCTGCCCTGAGAGTATATTTGCTATGGAACTTAAACCCTACTAATGTATAACATAAACCAGCTGTTGGTGTGTATCAGTTCTAGTCCATTGTCGGATATCTGATTACATTTACTGTCAAGTGATATTTCAAAGCTAATTAGATTAAGGCTTACACTACATATCCTTGGGAAAATTTAATATTTCGATTTCGTGGAAATATTGTTAATTCATTGGTCCACGCATGCGCATTGGAATTAATAATTTCAATCGAAGCTCCTTTCGATTTTTACTTTGAATCGTGTAAAGTCTATGCAGTTATCGTTCTAAGTGTTTTTGGAATTTTATTTTCTTTCCTAATTCAGCAACATCATTTATTGTAGCTCCTTTATAATTGACTGATTCAGCCCATTTATTTTTTCACGTCGCTGATCTGTTAAACCGTTTCAACGTATCTCGTTTGTAAAATGTTCCGTTACTCGTTCGGCTACATAAGTTAGCCTTGACAAAATCAAGGACGAAAAATTCATTGGTATTAGATCATGAACGCTGGGTTTATCATTTATCGGATAAATTACACTAATAACCGCAGTTACAGGATACGCTCTTTCATAATACGGTTGGTCAGCACCAGCCAACATTCCAGGTTTGGAATTTTTACTTAATATGGCGTTTATTTCTTTATGAAAGACATGGTCACGATTGTCACTTATAACCCAAGTATCACCTACATCTTTAATAAACTTTAGATTGAAAAAATTTCTTTGATTGTCGAGATAATCGATAATTTTCGCCGCTCGTTTGGCATTCATTGTGTCATCGATAACATCGGTTTTGCATTTGATTTTAAATGTTGACACACACGAGATACATTATCGTTGCAAAATTCTCTTTTAGCATTACGAATACTTTCAATCAGAGTTTTCGTCGAATCATTCAGAGTTCTTCTTCTGCAAGGGGGTTATTGGTCGCTAATAATTCATCCATATAAAAATTAAGACAAATATAAATTGAAATTGAAATATATTATATATATATATATATATATATATATATATATATATATATATATAATATATATATATATATATATATATATATATATATATATATATATATATATATATATATAATGATTCAAACAAATAATAAATGGAAATGGCTTATGATAGGCTCTACAACATCCTGTAACAATACTTGCGTAAACGAATTCTTGGGACCAAAACCGTGCTTGAAATGTAGTGTTGGGGTTACAGCAGTGGTAGCGCGCGGCTAATTCTCATATTAGAGGGTTGACGTTCGAAACTAGCGACTTTACACACTGTTGATGGTGGCGAAAAACGCGATTTTTCATTTAAAAAGTGGGGGTTCTCCCCAAACCTAGAACTTTAACGGTAAAATACACCCTCCCTCAATGTCACTACGTGGTGGGTGATCTTTCGCACTCCCCAGGAGGTTGTTATTGAGGGATGCAAGAATCTGTTGAACGCAGAGAAGGCTCCCGTATATGAATTGTGCCGTCATTAGAATTAAGGTCATTTTGTGCCGACTCTAGAATTAAGATTGTAAATATTTCTTGCGGGCTGAACCTGCTAGAATATCATCTGGCAATATAGGGTTTCAAATGGCGGTTATGATGTTTGAGTATTTCGTGCCCTCTGAACCTACTAGAATATCGTTTGGCAACCTAGTGATTCATATGGCAGTTGTGTTGTGTGAATATTTCGGGCAGCAGCAGAGGGGGTGAATCAGACAACTTTTCAAACAAAAATCGATTTTAACCGTCAAAACAACAAATAGACCCTTCCTACAAAATTTCATGTTTTAAGCACACAAAAAAAACAAAGTCTCCATTTGCCAAACAGAGACTTAGTGATTTTTGTCTGAAACACGATCTTGCAGGGTGCCTCGAAATGGGTAAAAAACACGAAGGACACTCACCTATGTAGTTAGGATGAAATTCGAAGAATTTTCACGACGAAAGTCCTTAGGACTTTACAAACAGACTAATTTGTAAAACCTCACCTTGTAGATCAATTAGATTATTGGACTGGTCAGTGAGTTTGAAATTAATTCTTGTTAGCGAATCATTATGACACCGCATATAGACTGGATTAACCGGAGACTCAATAATTAGAAATCCTGGAGGAGCTGTTGGTGCAAATGAATACAGAATATATCCTTGCTGAGCTTGATTTGATCGTTCTAGATTTATTTGATAACTTCCCTCGATAACATCACATACTAAATTGAGCGCTATCACCGATGAAATATTCACATTTTGAGGAGCGATATGCCTGCCGCCACCATCTGGGTCATTATTATGTTTGAGGATTTTTGTTTTCGGTGATGTTGTTTTTTTCCATTCGTCATGAATTATTTTAAAACCAACATCGATGGTGTCACTGAGAATTTTTTTAGTTCTGGTACGTTATATCCTGGTAGTTTGAATGTGGAAATCTCTTTTACGCTTATATGATATTCTGTCGCAAAAGATATTTCCGTATCAGGATTTCTGTCATCTAATACATCTTGAATAATTTGTGAATGAAATGTTCCATGTCATTGATGATTTTGTTACATGTTTCTACGACGCTGATAAATTCATCTCGGGTGAGAGTACCGGATTTAAGAGATATTAACAACAGTGAAATATCGTTATTCAACGCTGTGAAATTTTCAGTGATTTTATTCTGTCGAATTGTAGTATATCTAACACCCCGACTATCTATTTCAGTGAAAAAATTCAATTTTTGTAATCGCTATAGCTTTTTATTGGATTATCAGATTTTATCCTGTCGGTGATATAATCAGATTTTCGTGGTTCAGGTGGTAAATTAACGGTTCCCCCCTCCCCCGTGGTAATTCAGGCCATCCCAGTATTGTCCTTATAGAACTCTGATAAATATCTACGACATATCCCTCTGTGCTTATTTCAATGGCAGATGATAGCGTCGGCTCATGAACCGTTATGGCTATTTTTGATTCTTTTCCAGTAATCGATTTTATTCTACGCGCTAATTCAGCATTGATTTGTTCAATTTGGTCTGATCCGGTTGGTATCGAAACAACGTTCCAGTCTGGTTCACCGTTGGGTTTATTCTTATATGCAAATACCAAGGAATTATTGGGTTGTTGACCACCAAATGATTTTGATTTGATATTAGGCAAACTATGGTATACTCGTAATTTTGCTAACGCTATCTCCTTCACGGGAACTGGAATAGGGAAATTCACACTGAATTCTGGATTCGTTGAGGTTATTGATATCATGCTGGTTTTCACCGGGGTTGTGTTTTCCACTATTCGTTGAAGTAATTCCTGCGGTGTTGTCATTGTTATTATACTGTTGTTGTCGCTCTAATTTTGACATCGCAGAATCATAAATACTGACCATCGCTGAGAACTCACTATCTGATATAATTGTATCATCGAGCGATGACGATATCAACGAGGATAAATGCGAGAATTCAGTCGATACAACATGAAATTTAATCACGTAGTCTTGCAGTTTACTCTGGCTGCATGATGATATTTTTTTTGTTACTATCGAAATTATTCCCGCGATTGTTGTTGCCGCAGAAATGCAAATTGGAACAGCTATCGGGGCAATCATTGTCACCGAGGATAGTATAATACCAGCTCCGGTGATTACACCACTTACAGCGTACACGGTAACATCAACTGCTGTAATTCTTCGTTGGTATTTTTTAATTTTCATTGCATACTCTTCAGTGAGAGTTTTGAGTTTCATTGAAAACTCTCTAGCCTGATCATAGCGATATTGAGATACCGAAGGTACCGTCGGCGATGTCATTTTATTCCAAAATCAGTTTACGATTTCAATTGAAACCGTTATTTACTTAAATCCGCTAAGAATTCCACATACCACGTTGTTGAAACCCTAACCAAATTTTTATCAGTAGATGTTATCGTGAACTTTTCAGTTGTATCCTTGTCGATGATCGTTGAAATCGTATTGTTGACCCCCGATGAACTCGACGACGAAATATTAAATTGAGTCGTTGTCACTAGTGTTAATCGATAAATACCTTTAACGGTTGCAGTGATATCTAATTTGTTATTTGTAGGTGTCCACGCAAATGATCCGTGTTAGATCGTGTATACTACGTTGTTGGTTTTCTCATGAGGAATTTTTGTTTTTTCAATGATTGTTATCATCCTCGGAAAATCATCTTTGATGGCTTTCAATGAAGATTTTCGTCTCATCGATGGATTTTTTTATATCAGGGAGTTTTATTTCAATTTTATCCAACGGGGTTCTAATAAATTTGTCCACGATGTTTCTACGAAAATTTTAAAATTGTTTTCCGTGTTCTTCAGTTTTAGATTGAAGTGTTGTTAGTTCCAACAAAGAATTTTTCAACTCATCATTGAGAGTTTTTAATCTATCTGTAATAGTCGAAAAAAGTACACCCGGTTTGAGTTTACCCTGATCGGCAAATAAACTATAGTATCCTCGATTGCGTTTCGTTGTTTAACCAAAATATCATCTAGAGAAATATTACTAGTTTTCAATTTACCCTGACGATCTTGAAATACAACTATTTCCCCGGGATCAACACTTGCTAGATTCAACGTCTCAGCTATTTCATCTTCGATTATTTTTTTATATCCTTGATAGAATCAAGGGTTGCAGACATTCCTGCAGTGCCATCGGCACCGGGTTTCAAAGATCTCCCCCAAATATCAATCATTGTTATTTTATACATCTCTCTCTAAAATCTTTGATTTCCAGCGATTACTAGTGCATTCATTTACGACAACATGTGGTGGTTTTCCCCTTGGGTTACCCAAGGAGTTAGAAATAGCGTTAAGGACATTTAATACTTCGCTGCCGCATATTGGTGGATCATTCATTTGTTGTGTTGGTAGCGTAGAATACCAGTGAGGAGTTTTTAAGCGGTTTATATAACGCATAAACTCTTTTGGCGGGGCTAACCCATATGAATCAAAATAGACGATTGCACCTGGATCAATAGCGTATGCAACCCAGTGAGTTCCAGGTCCGGTGCTGTTATCGAGATTAATGATACCGGTTTCAACGCTGTTGGGTTGTGTCGGCAATTGATCTTTCATAAAAACACCTCTGAAGTTTTTAATCGCGAGTTTTTTAGCGGCATCGAGTAAATCAAAATTGGACATTGGAACCAAAAATTCCACAACCATCGGTTCCTCAATCGAAGGTTTTTGAGTTAATAAACCGGTCCTAGTCTTAGACCTTTTCCGCTGTACCATGAATACGGGGTTCCTGGTAGTCTTAGACCCTTTCACTTTTTTTATATCCTCGTCCCTTCTTCTTCAGTTCATATGATTCAGCAATGCTTTGTACCGCTTTTGATCCCAAGGCTCCAGCTGCCCCCAATGCGACCGTTTTAGCCACCGCTGGGGCCGCTGCCGCAATCAACGCTGGTAACGCAGCAAACAACGGAAATATACCGCCTGTTTTAATCATATTTTTGATAGCAGCCGCAGAAATAGTAATCTGAACATCTTTTTTTGCTACAAGTGCATCATTGAAATGTTTCATTTGAGTTGTCAGCGATAATTTATTTGCACCGCCATTCATTTGATTGGGTTTCAGCGTGATAGTGGTTCCACATTGCTTAGCTGATCTGGATTGCAATTTCTTGACCTGACCCGGCGTCAGGGCAACACTAATAACACTATATGACATTATACATAATAGATTGATTCTAAATCGTAAAGCGATTCAATGGAAAAATCTGAAGGATTTTCAATTACATGTTTTCCACTGGTGCATCAATTATTCTCATTCTTCCACCAACATCTTCAAGTAGCATTGATTTATGACAGCAACCGCTCTGTAATTAATAATACCACCAGGACGGGTTACACGGGCTCTAAAGTGTATATCAACGACAGATTGTCTTGTTAAATCAAGATGTTCCAATGAAAAGTAATAGATCGGATACAGATTTTTAAAATCCAATTGTGATATTTGTAGACCAGTATCAACATTTTGATCACGTGCCATATATGACAGCATAGTATGATATACACGTGCAATATGGTTGTGATTGTAATCAAGTTGTATATCCTCGGATGGTTCCTGCTGTCCGTTTATTCTCAGCGAGACTTCTCTAACACCTAACTGATCAAATGTCATATGACTTCGTTCTTGATTACCAACTCGCGCATTATTCTGTAACGCTACAAATATATGACGTGGAGCTGAAACACCTTGTTTTGATGCAAGGTGCCACGTAAATATATCATCAACATTGTCTTGTTTAATATCTGAGGTCACTGATAACCAACTCAACAACGACTTTCCTCCTTGATCCATAAATGATAGTAGTCGTTCTTCTCGTAATTGATGGAGTTAACACTGGCATCCATAATGATAGTTTTGTTAAAATGACTTTACCCTCGGAGACACCAGCATCACGCTAGATTGCATCAGCATCAGTACCCTTTCGCACAAGCGCTCCTGTATGCTTCGCTCCATAAATAACTTTTCGGACGTTTCTACAGAATCCGAATATATGATGCAGTGGAATTGCGCATGAAAATTGTCGACGCTGCTCTGCAACGTTGCTACGCGTGTTGCAAATCCTAGGTTGTAATTAGGGATGTTATTTATGACATCAAAAGTACCAGCTGGTCTTGTATATCCGGCTGGTGCTGGATCAACTGCAGTATTCAGTGTTGCCTTTACTCTAGAATACTGGACGTGTTCAGGGTAATCAGTAATATCCTTAGAAAACATCATAGATGGACCCGCTGATCTTGTATAATCATCAGAATATCTCGCTAACCCTATGATTGTTGTGACAACATCAACTTCACGGTCTATTGATTCAATTTCTTTTCCATCAATGAGATATCTTGCACTTTCAAATAACGCCATGATACCGTTATTAACAAAACCAACTCGGATAGTTGGGTTATTGTCATATGGTGTATTAGCTACAACATTTGTTACAAGTTCACCTTCGATTTCAATAAACGCTTCACAAGGCAAAAAATATTTACTGGTATCATGGACTTGAAGTTCAATTCTTGATCGAAGATCAGGTTGTACTGCATGATAAGAATAAAATTGAAAATTACGTACGGAATCATCTTTGAGCACTGGGGCGTCCATATCAAACGCTGGATCAGGTGACCGTTTGAACATTTTATTCTATTTATCAGAGTCTAAATCGTAAAATCGTAAAAGATTTTCACGCTAGCGTTTTCGTCGTGGTTTTTTAAAGCCACTTCCCGCTATCATGTTTGCTATCATGTTATCTTGGTCACTCGGAGTCACCAGCGACGCTAGTTTCTGTTCTACTGCGTTATTTATTATTTTACTAACCCGCGCAGGCATTTCCGCTGTAGATGGCAGTGGTACCGGTTTCTTTCTCCGTCTAACTAATGATGTTATTTTATTCTTCGCGGCTGAAAACGCTTTTCCGGCAAGATTTCCAACAGTACTAATACCCTTATCACGAATAACATCAATTGCTTTCATTCCTAATTGTTTAGTAACGGCATCACTTTTGGGGCTATTCTTGCAAAAAACCTCGCAATGGTATCACCGAAACCATCTCCATACTACGCGCTATAAACCGGAAACCGTGAATTAACTACATAGACGCTGGCTGGTTTATCATGATTGTAGTGTATGATCATTCTTATTCAATTGTTATTTATCTAATCAGTGATTCATCGCCGATGACGAAAAGAATTTTCAGCAAGGGATTTTCAGTCACTATGATACCCACTTTCCACTAACTCGCCAATGAAATCTCGATATGTTTTGATATCTATGATACCGCCTTGAAATAACCGTCTACAGATACTAGCTGCTTCATTAATTATTTCCGGTGAGTTATTTCCAGCTCGGAACCCTCCGATGAGAACATCTAATCGTGATATATCACTGATAACACTACCAGGACAAGCGTTTCCAATTGAAATTCCACTGGAATCTTTGGAAATTGCTGGCAATCCCTTCCCGCTATAACCAGTTGCTTCATCCAGTTTTTCTGTATCCGTGGGTTGTAACTAATCAAGAGCATCATCAGGTGGTAGTTGTTGTTTTTAAGGTGAAAAAGATATTTTCTTTGCAGGTTGCTGTCGCTTTCCTTGCAATTTTAGTTGTTTAAACTCTTCATATTGATTATACACTGTACTCACCATCTTGATATATTCAATGTATGATGCACTATCCGTCTTAATTTGACTTGTTTTAGTTTTGATTTTGTAGAATATATCAGCCCAGTGAGTTATATTTCTAACATATTTATGATGTTCTGGTTTCAACATTTTTTTTTCTGTTTTCATAAGTCGTAACAACAAGCCACAGGAATTTCTGCTGGATCAGTATTATCACTTGCTGCTAACCCTTCCTTGTTAAATCTCGCGCGTAAGTCATCTACTGTTCTTTTAGATACAATACCACTTTCCATATCACCGTGGAGTTTTTGTACAGCTTGTTTTGTTTGTTCAATTTCCGCCGCTATTTTTTCAAGTTCACCAATAAGAGATTTCCCCGTCTCGGGAACATCTCCGTATATATCACGCTCTACCCCCTTCGTTGCTGTGGTTACTGGTTTAAACAATTCTTCAGATCCCACAGCAAAATCCGTTTGTAAACTCTGTCGTTCTTGCAGTTTTTTCCTTACAGAATTTCGAATTTGTATAAATCTCTTAATTGCATCTAGTCGTTCACGAGCCAATAGGGTCGTTAATGCTTCATTGACCATTATTTAAAATTGCAAACAATTTTTCAATTGTTAAACAATTTTCCCCATCGATGATTAACTAATCGGAACCATCCATAACGGTCCAACGATTTTTTATTCAGTGTGAAATATTTTTATTCAGTGTGAAATATTTTTATTTTTTATTGTGTGAAATATTTTTATTTTTTATTCAGTGTGAAATATTTTTTATTGCTGTGAAATTATCGATTTTTTATTCAGTGTGTGAAATATTTTTTATTCGCTGTGACATTTTTTATTTTTTATTCAGTGTGAAATATTTTTTATTCGCTGTGAAATATTTTTATTTTTTATTCAGTGTGAAATATTTTTTATTCGCTGTGTGAAATATTTTTTATTCGATGTGAAATTATCGATTTTTTATTGTGTGTGAAATATGTTTTATTCGCTGTGAAATATTATTATTTTTTATTCAGTGAAATATTTTTTATTTTTTATTCAGTGTGAAATACTTTTTATTCGCTGTGTGTGAAATATTTTTTATTCAGAGTGAAATATTTTTATTTTTTATTCAGTGAAAAATTTTTTATTTTTTATTCATTGTGAAATATTTTTTATTCGCTGTGTGAAATATTTTTTATTCAGTGTGAAATATTTTTATTTTTTATTCAGTGTGAAATATTTTCTATTCAGTGTGAAATATTTTTTATTCAGTGTGAAATAGTTTTATTTTTTATTCAGTGTGAAATATTTTTTATTCGCTGTGTGTGAAATATTTTTATTCAGTGTGAAATATTTTTATTTTTTATTCAGTGTGAAATGTGAAATATTTTGTATTCAGTGTTTTTAATGCATTTTCACTGATTTTTTGACAGTTTTAGTGGTTTTTTCATTGATTTTATGCCATTTTGGTGGTTTTCAGTTGAAAATCTCTTTGAGATTTTACGGTCACATGGTCGATTTTGCATTAGATTTTCCATAAGGAAAAGCTGTTAGGATTCATTTTTGATGATTTTTGACCAATTTTCATTGATTTTTGTCTGTTTTCATTGATTTTTGTTGACTTTTCATTGATTTTTGATAAAAAAAAAACGTAGGGTAAACTACTTGATTTTCAGTGTTAATTTCCCATAGGATTTTCCATTTCACCATCGACTAACATTTATTTTCTCATAGAATTTTTTAATTTCACTGATTTTTTTACATTTCCCTTGAGGGTCGATAAAAAAATATAAAAAAATCTCTTTGAGGGTCGATCAATCAAAAAATGAAAAAATCTCTTTGAGATTTTAAGGTCAAGTAGACAATGTCGATTCGACTGTTTGTCAAAATCGTTCATTTTCTTGAATTAACGCTCGTATGTTTCTAATTTTAGAATTAACATCCTTTTTCAATTCATATTCCCTACCCAATTCTTTTCGTATTCCTTCCACGATAGCAAATAACGGGACAAACACACTTACGTCACTGGAAAATGCAAGAGAATCCCGAATAGAATTCTGAATTTTTTTGATTAGCGCATACTTCTTTGGTAACATATACTTGTTAGTCTTAACTCCATATTCTATATCCTGAAAATCAGACACAATTTGATCAGGATTTAACCCATCTGATAGTTTAATATCCTGACTTTTCAAATTTAAAATTTCAGCTATAATGCTACTCATTTTTTCAGAATCTATATTCTATAACAATTATGTACTTCTAAATGAAAAATATGACGCATCATACATAACTGAATTGAATTTTTTGTCCGATATTTTTTGAAATGGCAGATCGATAAATTCCCTCTGCAACTCTTCGTACTGACGGTTCACAAATACCGAAATACCCACTGGCTTCATTCATAGACTGAAATACTATTTCCTCGTTAGTTGCCGTATTAAATGATTTTACGGGTCTCTTCCCAACCGTTTTGCAAGTGCCAGTCTTTCCTCGTTTGGTATTCTCACTCTGTGTAACAGCATGCAGATTTGATAAAGAATTGTTCCTTGGATTAGAATCAATGTGATCAATAACAAAACCATCTTTGATCAATCCATTGTGACATTCATACACGAAACGATGATTGAGATAAATTTTCCTTCCAGCGCAAAACACCAAATACCCCACACCATTATCCCACCCAACTGGTTTCTTCAATCTGCAGTGTCTGACAGTACCATCACTGGATGCTTCATAATTTGTAATCACAGGGTGTGGTCTGAATTCTTGGTTCATTTGTATACAAATACTATTTGTCTATTTCATTGTTTGGTCTAATAATAACATCACTGGAGAATCTTTCAATATAGTCTAGAGGAGTTCTTATGATTTTATCCTTGACTCTGACAGTGTCAGGGTCAGGGACTTTGTCGCTGACAGTGTCAGGGTCAGAATTTTTGATGGAGTTTTTGATTCTTTTGTCATAATAACGCTTCAACTCCCTGTATCGTTTGCCACCACAACCGATACACAACTGCGATTTTCCCCTAACCCCAACCCCACATCGAATACAAGGTAAAGGACCAAGGCTTCCACGTCGAAAACTTTGCATATGATACCCACAGAATTCATTTCTGCATGATTTGTTACAAGGAGTCACTGATCCAATCATGAGCCATTTGCAATGATTCATTATACATAAATCTTTCATTTAAATGCTTGTTTTAATTATAGTATCAAGGAGTTTGAGAGATTATCGAAAATTGCGCCTTGGAAAAATGCTAAATTCAATCTTGATAGAGTTTCTGATACACCAAAGAATAAAATTCTTCATAGAACCATGATTAGTAAAATCAGAGATTGTTTTAATGAATTCAAGCGTGATGGAGCATTTCATTGTTGGTCAACATTTCGAATTGTACCCAATATCGATGCTACCATGAATGATGAAATAGCAGCAGTGATAATCTCACATCTTGGGCGAAAAAGATATTTTTTTATCCGTGACGACACTGGAGATTGGATCATCAGGGATAAATACAAACCAATTCTCAAGGACAAAAAAACTATCACTGTGAATCAAGATTCCAAACCAGGAATTTTGATTGGAATTGACAAACCATACTACGAGAGATCTTATCCTGTAACAGCAGTTGTTTATGGAATATATCCGTTAAATGACAAACCCGATATTGCAAAACTAGCACCCATGAAATATTCGTCATTGCCACCCAATTGTGTAGCAGAACGAATAATAGAACACTTCACAAATGCATCCCGGGGGAATAAATTGACTGATCTAAGACGAAAAAAATAACCGAATGGGAATTAACGGTGAAACATCATGGGGAAACAATTCAGGATATAATCAAATTAGAAAAATCATTGAGATTTCCAATATCAGTAACGACAATAACCGGAGAAGTATTATACGAATCGAAATATAAATCGCAAGGAACTAAAGTACAAATTATTGATCATAACGAACACGCGTGGTCATCTGCAGTAACAATATTCCCACGGGATAGAACTGTAAAATATATACCCCAAACCGGAGAGTTTTTTTCCGAGCAGAAATTATTTGATGCTATTTACAATTTGAGTAAAAAAAGATCCTGTGTTGATGTGGCTATTTCACAGTGCTGCAGACGATGAATGTGGATTCGATCAGTTTGTAAGACCCAACGGAGAATTGTACCGTACAGAAGCGCTGCATAATCAAATGAAACAACTAGCTACTGAGTTTTCTCCAGAGAGTTCTCTGGGGAAAATCGAAGATCAATTACTAACAAACTGTTTTACACTTCCCTCGGTTGCAGCACATTTTGCTAGGAAGAAAAACGCGTGGAAACCAACGCGAAGTGAGTTTCTATCAGATGTCAGATTGAGCTGTCTTGAATACAGCCATGGTGGATTATGGAATACAAAATATGACACTAAAACCGTTATTTCCGTTGATATGATTGCGTGTTATCCAGGGAGTTTTCTCGGGTATGGAGAATGTAGCGAATTCTTCAAACGATTTTGACACCCCACACACGAAATGGCTCGTGTTGCGATTAATGGTCCGCCGCCACATTTTGATTTAACCGGATTCGCTCGTGTAGTATCATTTGAATTGGCTTCAGGACTTCATCCGTGTAGTTATCTTTGGATTGGTAGACACATGTCTGAAAAACACTGGATGCCAATAGTGCTATTGAGATATATGATTGATTGTGGGATGTTACAATCGTTAATTGTCAGTGAAGCGATTATATCCTATCGAGCACAGAAATCAGTCTGGTTACCACAACCTGATATAGAAAAAATAATTAGCGAACAGCGAAAACTGTTTCCAAATTTCAACGAAGAAGAAATTGTAAATTGGTCCAAACAGTTATTTGAAATCAGAAACAACGAAGCAAAAGATCTCAGTAGAAGAATAATCGGTAAATTTACTCAGGGTGGCAAATACGACAATACAAGATATTCTTCACGGTTGATTATAGACAACGCTGAATACGATTTTGTAATCGCGGATCTAACGAATAAGGGTATATATGTCAATCGTAAAGACGCATTTCTGTCCGATGGAACCAAATTGGGTACAATTGTTACCTACAACGATGGATACAATCCGCAGGATACACATTTGAGAGTTTCTATGCTCGGTTATGCTTCTATCAATTTATTTTCGAAAATAAATAAATTTCCTAACACCGCAGTTAGAGTCGCCACTGACTCATTTTACATAAACAGCGATGTGGCTGAATTCATAAGCGGTAGCAAAGCTACTGGAGACGAGAGTTGGGGATCATGGAGAATTAAGCGAGAAATGCATCATGATTATATTCAATCAGCAGATGTTACGATTAAAAATAATTATCGTAATCTCTTTGAATCAGAATTTTCTAATGCACCATCGATATCTGATCCAATCTGTAGATATAAAACAGTTTATTTAAACGGATGTGGTGGGTCAGGAAAGACAACTCGTGCAATTGAATTATTCCGAAGGAAAAATCCTACGGATTTTCACGCTAACGTTTTCAATCCAAACATGATTGTGCTAACACCAACTCACAGACTTCCAAGAGAGATGATACAGCGAGGGGTAAATGCCTGTACTTATCACAGTTTCTTTCGATGGAAAGGAGATAAGTGGACTCCTGAGCGTATGGGCGAGAAATTTATTCCTGAAATCATCATTTGGGATGAAATATGCACAGTGTCATTAGATGTATTACAAACATTTCTCGAGTGGTTGCTTTTGAAAAATACAAAATTCGTCATGTGCGGTGATCACGGCCAACCACCACCATTTGTCGGTGCATCCCCACATGAATAGCTAAAGGGTTTTGTAGACTATTATGAAGAAATTAACACTGATTATAGATCACTTGATGAACATTTACGAGAATTCAAAGCGCTAATTAGATTACAACCGGATAAAATCCAATGTGAAATAGCGCGTGAAATAATTTCAGAAACTCCAATGAATGATTTCTGGGAAACATGGAGACCAAATGATTTGATAATTGCAAGTAGAAAAATAGTCAGAGACACACTTCAGATGAAGTTGTTTGAAACGCATAAAGAAAAATTTACAACACTTCCAGTACCGTTGTGTTATAGGCCTTCTGATACACGAAAACAGAATATTGAAGTTGATATTCCAGGAGTATTTCAAAGACAGAATTTAGTGCTAAATGATATTGTGCTGGTTCATATCAGCGTCGTCGAAGATGCATTGCGTGTTAATAAATCCCCGTGGACGCTAGGATACGTAGCGACGATACTTTCTTCACAGGGATTGACTATATCGGATACAATTGTTTGGATAGTGGATAATCACATCGAATGGTCAAATTTAGTCTATCTTGCAGTATCCAGAGTACGAAAAATAAATCAGCTTCGAAGAGTTGTCCTTGAAAATCCTACGGATTTTGGCTAGTTAAGACCCCGCGGTGGTAATTGAGTATCCTCGGGTATCTCTTGTAATTGTTGTCGAGTAAATCCTCGTTGAGGGGCAGTTGAATCCAGTCTATAGATTGCTGGTCTAGAAACGTTAGCGTTTCCACCCGTAGATCGTGTTATACTAGATATCTTGTGTGCAGTAACACTCCAAATAGGATCAGAAGCCCTCTTTCTGCCACCTTCAAGCTCTCCTGGTTCGTATAAATACCTAACAGTGATATTACTACCAAGAATTGGTTGGGAAACGCTAGAATCCTCTTGTGGGAGTTTTAGTATAGACTTCTTTTTAATCGAGTTGATAGGTTTTATGTTGATTGTTCGAGTAATCTCATTATTCAGTGCGGTAATCACAGCTGGTAATCTTTTAACCCATTCATGAGATCTTTTTTCTTGGATGAATTCTTTTGCGTATTGATATCCAAATAACCGCTTAGCAATCGTCCGATTAAACCGTTCAACAATTGCCTGATCACCATGTAGCGCAGTATGTCCTCGTCTGATAGTGACATTATGATGCTTCATTGTTGATAACACTACACCCTGAAATTCCTTGCCAGGATCAACTTGTAATAGATTTGGCCAGTGAAGAGGACCTCGTTGATAAATCCTTTCAAATGCAGAAGCTACTTCAGTGGCCGACTTTGTTTTTAACGGTTTTGCTTCTTTGTATCGACTTGCAACATCAACTACGGTTAACGCGTATTTGTAACCACCATCATGTGGCAGAAATAGTATATCAGCTTGATGAACTTCATTAGGAACGGTCACATCAAAATGCGAGTAGTGAATTTGTTTAGGCGGTGGTAGATAAATTTGCCATATAGCCTGTTTGGATAACCAATTAGCTGTAGTGGGTTTTTTTTTCACTTTTGATGCGCTAGCGAGTTTATTGATTGCTGATTTACCCCTCCAGTATCATCTTGGGGAATAATAAATAGATTCCATGTTGTTATTAATTACCAGCACCCAACATCAATTTACTTTTCATTGCCGATTTTATCAAAAATGAAGCCAATTTTTCTTTGAAGGATTTATCAGGAATAGCATTCAATGCATGAATTAATTTCACATCTGCTAGATGTCTTTGCTGCAAATTGCTGCTTTCATAAGCAACATCATGAACGTGACACGCCTTATCAATGGCGTTTATTGGTTCTTCTCCGGGTTTGGGTTGGTTATGATTATTGAGTCTGATATCAAGTCTTGTTCCCGGTCCACAATAACTATACCCTGGAAGGTGTTTTTCTCCTGGATACTTTGCCCATGGGGTTCCAGGGAGTTTAGTTAGCTTGGCTGCGATATCACCTCCTAGTTTTTTTTTTTAAAGGTTCCTTGGGTTTACCAAGGGAAACAAATCTGAATTTCTTTGTACTACATTGTACGCATTTACCAGAAAGCGCTGTTCGGTTATTTTTAGTTGTAATCGTCGTCAAGTCATCTGTGCCAGTACGCGCCCTACATTTCACACAATATAGATCCATAATTTATATATAACAGCATGAATGTAATTGATTATTCAGCTACCCGACGACGAGAACCTATTAAACACCATGAAATGTTGCTGAATTAAATTAGAATGATTATAATCGGACCATCTGGAAGTGGCAAAACACAATTGTTACTTAATTTGATAACGAGATGGATGAAATGGGACAAATTGTATTTAATAGCCCCGAGTGTAGACGATCAGCGATGCTATGAAGTGCTAAAGGATTTTAACGAGAAAGCAAAAGAATTTCAAATCGATGATGATTTTATTGAATTTATTACTGATATCAACGATGCACCGAGTATTGATTCCATCGACGGAAGTATTAACAATTTAGTCGTATATGACGATATCATGTTAGACAATCAAAAGAATCCTGCTAGGATATTTTCCAGAAGCAGGCATAAAAGCACTGATGTGATATATGTCACTCAACGCTACACTCAGATTCCAAAAGTGATTCGCGATAACTGCAATTTATTGTGTGTATTTAATGGAGTTGATACTCATACACTACTAAATATTCATCAGACCTGGTGCAGCGGTGATATGAATCATAATCAATTTAGAAATTTCTTTAGTCACGCTCAGTCAATACCACATGGATTTGTGACGATAAATTTAGCAGACCCTCGGACGCGATATCGTGTCGGACTTGATAAAATATTCGGTTGAAATCATAGAGGTGAGTGTCCATCGTGTTTTTTTACCCATTTCGAGGCACCCTGCAAGATCGTGTTTCAGACAAAAATCACTAAGTCTCTGTTTGGCAAATGGAGACTTTCTTTTTTTTTTTGGTTAAAACATGAAATTTCGTAGGAAGGGTCTATTTGTTGTTTTGACGGTTAAAATCGATTTTTGTTTGAAAATTTGTCTGATTCACCCCCTCTGCTGCTCAGGCCCTCTGAACCTGCTAGAATGTCGTTTGCTAATCTAGAATTCACATGGGAGTTATGCTGTATAATATTATGTAAATATTGTTTTAAAATATATAAATATTATACAATGAATTACGAAAATATTAATGATATTATTTCTGAAATTAACAATTTAATAAAGACGGTATATAAATTCAGCTTGATCCAGAAAAATTGTCTCTCTCAAGCGTTATTGAGAAAATTTGATTAAAATTAGCTCAGGAATATGAAAAGAAAAAAATATTTACACGCGCGTGAGGTACATGAATTTTTTTTTTATGTCAGATAACAATGACAAAGTTATTAACGTAAATAGCAAAGGGGATTATGAAAGTTAAAGTGAAAGTGTTACTGATGAAAATGAAAGTGATGACAACTGGAGTACCTGTGGCTAGTAATTGTGAAAGTGATAGTTAATATTTATTCAGAATTATTTTTTATTCTACTTTTTCATATCATGTAATATTTGCTGTTTTTGGCAAGATTGTCATTATATTAGTACAATTTACCTCATTAAATTAATTAAAAATCGGTTTAAAAAATTGTTACAAATATATGTTATGAAATTATTGTAACAGAATTGTTACCGAGAGGATGGTGGATTAAATGAACAACACAAACACAATATGTGAAAGAAAATATAAATTTATGAAATAAATTATTAATGAAAAATAATGATGAATCAACACAATAACTCATGCGTTCAACCCACAATTACACTCACAACCATTCACAACACATGAATAAATTAAATATTAATACAAAATAAAACACAGATACAAAGGAATTTCTTGGACTATACACAGATCCAAGGAACCTTTACGAAAGTTATATTACCGCAAGTATAAATTACGATAACAAATCAAAACATCAAACTATACTATCGCACGTATGGATTGCGACAACTAGCACGAACATATACATGTATTCAATCAAGTTGCTAGCTTTTATTGAGATTCATGCAATCCCTTGAAATACTATTGTGATTTGAAGTAACTATGTAAATACAAAAATGTATTCAATTGTACTACAATTGCAACACACACATGTGTCTCGACCCTGAATAACCGTACGATTCACCAACATTTGAATCGCCGCCCAGTTTCCCCGAAGACCTAGGGTTGACCAATACTTTTATCGGCCGTTTGCCCTTCACGGATCCACCACAGTTATACGTACAGACAGCATACAACATCTACTAGAACCAACGGTCCCAAATACTTTAAGATGCCACCCCGGATGTTTACAACTCTAGACAGCTCCGACACTCGGACTTCTAGATTTCCGGATATTTACACGTCACGACAGATGTAGACGAGCAGACAGTTCGACAGACAGACAGTCAGATACTTCAATTCGATTGCACAATTAAACGGCACAATCAATCACATTCAGCTATAATTCAGAGATGTTCTGCAACAAATCAGCTACGATATCAAAGACGTTATCAAAGATGTTCCCAGAGATGTTATCAGATGCGTTATCAGAGATGCTATCAGCTACAATAAAGAAACCAGACTAATAATAGTTGTCTCAAAAAATAATCTAAACCTTAGATCACGCTATTGCATTTAAAGTCTAATAGTGACTAGTAATTCCAAATATTCCACGTTTAAAATCTGCATTGCAATAAAGGCATCATTATATGAAATGATAAACTGAATAAAATTCGCAATAAAACGAAATATAAATTTAACACTCACCCCTTTGGCTGGAGATTGAAAGACGATCTATCTATCCTGTGATTAGATACTTTAGGTCCCGTAATATTGATCAGAAATATTCTGCCTTATATACCCTCAAATAGGTGAGCAGAAATCACGGTAAGATTACCGTGCACCACGTGAAACTAATGTTCCGGACTTCAGGTAATTCAAAATCAGGCACATGCAAATTGTTATACGCCGCTTACCTTGGAGAAAAAACAATTATTCACCCCAGGTAACGTATGTACGACGAAACAAAAAAAGATGGTGAGATTAGTTTGTAAATCAAGGATAAAAAAAATTCAATTTTCGCCTAATTCTGTGACAATTATTATTATACATTATTTACGGTTAGGTTATTTTGATTTAACCCATCTTATTGAAATTGTTTGATAATTTGAATATACCCATGAAATTGTTAAGATTGTACGTAGAGATTAATATTCAGATTTGTATCTCTTTAATCAATCATGTGTCCAGATTGTTCAGTACGTTTGAAATTTTATTATTGATAATAACAGATAATGACATTGAGAAAAGACCAGACTAATGGGTTTTTGTGCAATCAAACATCCAAGAGGTACTTGAGGTGTAAATATATGTAAAATATATCCTTTCTGAGCCTGGCTATATTTTTCAAGATATGTTTGATAGCTGACATCAATTGCATCACATACAAGACTTATATCGATTGTTCATGTGATACATAACATTCATGAGGAAGTATGTCTGCCGCCACCGTATGGATCATTGTTATGTTTGAGGATATTTGGTGATAGGGTAATTTTTCTCCATAACTGAACAATTTATGAAAAATGTTCTTTGATATCATTCAGTTCGTCCGTATTAAATCATGGTAATATAAAATTTAGTAAATCTGCTTCAGTCATCTTACTAGTGTTAGTTATTTTTTATTCTTTTTCAGGTATAGATTGAATTCATCATTGATTTGTTCAGTCTGATTATTACCTGTTGGAATTCGGACACCTTGCTAGTTCCATCATCTTTGTATTTATTTGCATGTACAAGCGAATTATTTGCTGGTAATTGACCAAATGATATTGATCTGATATTTCGACATCTGCAATATACTCGTAAGTGTGCTATCGCTTTTTCTTTAGCTGGAATTGCAGTTGGAAAGTTAACAGTAAATTCTGGATTAGCTAAGCTCACTAATATCATCGTAGTTTTCGACGAACTTGTATTAACGACAATCTGCTCAAGTAGCTCTTTCGGAGTTGACATTCTTATTTGAAACCTGTATTTTTTTTTATAAATCAGGCCTTGATTCTATCAAAGTCATTTTTCCTTCTAAATTTAAATTATCTCCGTGAACCCAAAATCTTGGCATCACTAAGGCTGATTGATTATAATGAGGATAATTTGGAGTGTGCTGTGTTGTTGTTGTTGCATTTGTGGATGTACGTATTTTTTGGAGATTACATTAAGAATACCGTTAAATGTTGTTGCAGCTGGAACACAAATTATTACAACTGCTGATTATGTCATCGTTATTGTTGATAATAATACACCGGTTCCAGCAATAGCAGCAGACGCCGAATATACAATTATGTCAACAGCAGCTGCACGTCTTAGTTATTTATATTACTTTTACTGTGTATTCGTCAACGATGTTTTATAGTTTCGTTTGCCTTTCACGTACTTCTAAAACGTTGACCATTGGTAGGGGAGCTGATTATATTTTAAGTAGGTGGTTTTGTTTGTTTGTTTGATTAAGATTTTTAACGTAGCTTTAACAATTTTTCAGTCATATCGCTACGATGTCTGCTGTGAGGCAGTTTATAGTGATGTCTAGCACTGAGGCATCATGCCGCAGATATATAGCATGATGTCCCACCCAGTCACATTATCCTGACACCAGGCCGACCAGTCCTAACACTAATCTCTTAATGCTGAGCGTCAAGCGAGGTAGCTGTTAGTACCATTTTTGTAAGTCTTTGGTATGACTCGGCCGGGGATCGAACCCACGACCTCTCGCTTCCGCGGCGAACGCTCTAACCACTAGGCCACCGGAACGGTAAAGTAGGTGGTAGTTTAGCAACTAATTCAAAACACCAATATTACAACACGGCGTTGCCCTTTTCTTCAGGTTCCACCACGAAATATTCCCTCGTCGTTTTAATCTAACAATACTAACATACATCCCGAGGATCCAGTTAGTGGAAAACGCCGTGAATTTGTAGTAGATATTTTATTTTTTGTAGTGCCTAGTATATACCGGTAACCTCAGTGCGATTTTTAATGGGTTTATTGAGTAGTGTCCGTAATGCTGATCTAGATGTTACCATATATGTTAAAAGATCGGTAAATGTTTAATGTCAGAGAGTTTAACGTCGATATTTGGTGGATTTCGAGAAGAAAAAAATTCACTAATGGATCTATTTATGTTTCTACGGAAGTTTGTAAACGCATGTACCTGTTCAGATTTAAATGTAGCCATTACATAGCTGATTGTCATTAACGAGTTCATCATATTTCTTTTCTTGAAGAGTCATCGCTTGATTCTGGTTCTCCAAGATCATTAATTTTATTATTAGTCATATTGAGAGAACTAGTCATTTTATCATCTGTGGTTAATAAACGATCATTAATCTCAGTTTTGATCATGTTGTTGTTGCTGTTTACATAAACTTTTGTTACCACATCATAATCTGGTTTTGGTTCTCTCACAATAATAATTGTATTTTTTTCTCATATTGAGATCGCCGTACATAATATCACCAATTCGTCTGATACGTCCAACAATTTCTCCCATAATTCATCAAATTGATACCTCCGACTTTTTAATTTTACCGTTTAACGAAGTGTTTCTGGAAGTCACACAACTTTTTCATATCGATAAGAGGTTCCTGGTAATCTTAGACCTCTTACTCTTTTTTTAAATCCTTGTCCTGTTGCTTTGTTTAACGCCATTGCAGCAGCAGTTCCAACAGCACCAAGTGCAGCTGCTTTAGCAACAGCTGGGGCTGCAGCAGCTATTAACGCTGGTATAGCTGCAAGAAGTGGAAATATATCATCTGTTTAATAGAGTCTTTAAAAGCACCAGCAGAAAGATTGAAGTTAACGCCTGGTTTTGGTTGTTTGGTGCTATTGAAATGTCGGAGTTGACGTTCTAACAATGATTTATTTATTTTGACCACCTGTGATGTGATCTTTTCTTAGCGATATTTTTATTACTCAGTTCTTTGCTGAGATTAATTGAAGCTTTATTCAATCTGACCAGGAGTCGATTGACGCTTACATGATGACATGACATTATACATACTGTGAGCGATTTAATTACATATTTTCTACTGCAACATCAGTAATTCTCATTCGTTCTCCATCACCTTCAAGTAGCATTGCTTTCTCTTACAGTATAACATTGATTGCTCTGTAATGTAAGCAGGCAGTCGAGCTACACGGATTTGAAAATGTATACTGACAGCACATAGCCTGGATAAATCTAAATGTTTCAACGAAAAGTAATAGACTGGATATAATGTTGTGAAATACCGCTGTGATATCTGCAAACCAATGTCAACATAATGATTACGCCCCATAAATGTCATGAACTGATAATAAGCACGTGCAACATGATTTTGATCAAAATCAACAAAACTTCTTCAGAAGGTTCTTGACGTCCATTTATACTCAAAGGAACTTCAGAAACTCCAAGTGTGTTAAATACCATTGGATTTCGTTGCTGTGAATCTATTCTAGCATTTTCATGAAAAACAATAAATATATGCCATGATGCAGAAACTCCTTGCTGTGATGCTATCTGCCGTGTGAATAACCCAGCCGCATTACTTTGAATGCTATCTGAAGTCATTGTCAACAACGATAACAATAATAAACCACCTTAATTCATAAAAACAAGTAGTTTGTCTTCTTCAACAAACCGATATCTATAGTGACAGTTTTGTTAGTATTACTTTACCAGCATCAACTGCGATGGGTAGCCTGTTTGTATCATTGTCAGTGGGTTTCTTACAAGTGTTTAGCTCCAAATATAACATTTCTAACATTTCTACAAAATCCAAATATATGTCATAATGGAATCACAGATGAACATTTTCTTCTCCATTAAACCATTGATCTAAGTCCGGCAAATTCTAAGATGAAATTTCGTTCATCGATGCACTGCTTCCCTCGCTGCATTTAGTCTCGTGTTGCTACTCTCGGGGTGATCAGTGATATCTTTACAAACATCATTGACGGACCAGCTGACCTCGAGTAATCATCGCTGTATCTTGCCAGACCCAGCATTGTCGTAGCAATATCAACATTTTCGAGACAAGAAACAATTTTTTTCCCCGTCAATCATGTACATTGCACTGTTAAATAATGCAATGACACCATTATTAATAAAACCAGGTCTATCTAAAAGTATGTATGCTTTCGAAAGTCTACTTTCTACTTCAATAAACGCTTCAGCAGATAAAAATATTTGTATCTTGAACTTATAATTTGATTTGACCACTCTGATTCAGCACACGTGCATCATAAGAATAATAATGATAATAGGGTATAGATTCATCTTTAAGAACCGATGCGTCTATATCAAACGCTGGATCAGATACACGTTTCAACATTGTTATTATAATTATTATCGTCTAACATGAAGACCACTTCCTGCTATTAAACTTGCTGTTATATTTATTCTTTCTCTTTTTCTGACTGGGGTATGTTAGCCAACTCTGTTATATTTTGATTTGCAGCTTGATTTATTATTTTACTGATATTTGCAGACATAACTTCAGTGCTGGGTAATTTTACTGGCTGATTTTCGTATTAACTAATCTATCCTTGATTTCCGAGACCGCTTTACTATCAACATCACCAATACCTTTATCCCGTTCGTCAATGCCTTGCAGCTGACATTGATTTTGGTGCTATTCTCTTAAATAAACCTTGAAAAACATCTTTTCCATCTCCGTAATCGCTTTGTACTTTGGCATTCGTTAGTTTACTATCCTAACTATTACATGCCCACAATGAGCATTGTGTATAATCATTTTTTAAATTACATGTTAATTGTTTTTAGTTCCTGTAATAATCATCGACAATTTCTTTAATGAGAGAATGATAAGCATTATGATCCATAACACCGCCTGTAAACAATTTTCAGCAAATATCAGACATTTCATTAATCATATCTGGAGAATTGTTTCTTGCGCGTTTTCCTCCGATTCACTGTCAGGATATGTAACAAGGCCGCTTCCCGTTATTAGACCAAAATATTTATCATAAGCTTCATAGATTGCTTCTTTTGCTGTAGATTCTCGTTCTTCCTCACTTGTTATTTGGACTGGTTGCTTTGATTGTTGGTTTTATTTTTGTTGTGGTTGTTTTCGTTTATGTGGTCTTTGTAAACTTTCAAGATGTTTATTTATTCCATCAATAAATTCAATATATTCTGGATCATTTTTGCCAATAAAGGTTTCATATTATACTTTATAAATCCTATTGTACCAGGTTCCATGATTTACATATATATTAGGGTACACTGATTTCCGCAATAATTTTCTATCATCATAACTGTGAATGGCAAGTGCAGGTAATCTTGCTGCTTCAATAATTTTATTTTAGGAAATATTCATCTCGGAAAATTTATCATTTGATTTACCGGTAGTTCTGTTTCCTGCTTGTTTTTGCTATGGTTCTTTTACAACAGCATATTCAAGTTGAGAAGCAGGTGGAGGTTGAGCAGCAGCTATTTCAGTTGGAAGATCTCTTAAAACCTATTTCGTGTGTTTGGTTTTTCTTGCTGCTCAACAGTTTGTCTTAATGCTGGAAGAAGACCTTCCGTAACATTCGTAACAGGTTTAAAAAGCAATTTCTTTATCATCTGCATATTCAACGTGTGCTTCTTGTTCTTGCAGTTTTGTTTGAGAGTGTCACAAACAGGCAGACAGATATCTTCTAATTGCTTCTAATATATCTCTAGATAATCTACTAGTACAAGATTTCATTATTGATATAATAATGATTTAATTACACATTTATATAGCAGCAGAGGAGGTGCGACCACAATAAAGAGAACGCACATGCAAAGTTAGAAGAAAACACGAGCAACAAAGATAATTAACACAAAAAGTAGCCCAATTAGAGCAACTCTGGGTAAGCTAGACTCTTCGGTTACTTTTTTGTTTTTAGTTTTTGTAAGAAGCTTTTTTCTTCTTCAAAACTGACGTTACAGCAAAAGATCTGTTCACCTCCTCTGCTGCTCTTCCTCCAGTGTTGTTAGCCCTGTAAATAGGTTCATGTTTATGTTTGGTATTTATAAATGAAGTACCCCTAATCCTTCCTTATCTTAGTTTTCTCAGACGTTTCAATTTGTTGTATTAAAGAAAATGTTACTTTTTTATATAAAAATTAATGGCGTTGTTTCCTTCTTAATGGATAGAAGAAAGAGTTCTTTTTGACAAACTGTTATCTGTCTCTTTACATTTGTGAAAAGTGTACGTTTTCTTTCGCATCCAGGTAAGAATCTGTGACATGTTCCTTTACTCACATGCCTCTAACATGAAAATCAGTACATTTGCCAGTCTTGCCATCCCTTGTCGACTTGTCAATAAATATGACAACCACTGATTGCAAAACTGGATGAAGCCATGCTGCACATGCATAAGGTAATACACAATTTGATAGAGAGGAAAACTTTTTCTTCAGGATGTCAAAAGACCTTGTGAAAAAAAGTCCTAAGGAAGGTAATAAAAAAGGAAAACTTTTTAAGTGTTGTAACATTATCTTAATGCAGTTTCATATCCTTCTTTTACGTCCAACCTTTTTCTTTGGATACTAAGAGTTGGGTTTCAGCTTGTACAGTGTTGGATAGTGTTTGTAAAATTGGTATTGGATAGTAATGAAAAGTGAGTATGGATAGTTATCAAAAATGGGTGGTGGAGAGTACTCAAAAGTAGTGTATCGAACTCAAACAGTAGGTGTTGGATGGTGATCTAAAAGTTAGTGCAAGATAATTACTATAACATGTTTGTGTTGGATAATAATCAAAAATGGTGGTGCATAGTGCTCAAAACATAAGTGGTGCACTTGATATTAAATGTGGGGTGTTAATAGTATTTGACTGGCTGTTAGTCACTGTGCCTTTAGTGCAGTGTTTCTCAAACTTTTTTGTCTTGAGGCACACCAAAAAGATTTTAAAAAACTTCACGGCACAACTGAAAAGATTTTAAATCATTTTGTGGTGAAGAACTTATTTTTACATATATCTTTAATTTAAACTGAATGTGAACGATGTGCTGGCTTTCGAAAGTAAATCAGATTGAAGTGAGGCTCCAAAGTCAACAAACAAGCGTGCATGTCATTGTCGACTTTAAGAAGTATTTCTCTCTTTTTTTATTTTGATTTCAGTCAATGCTGAAAATCCAAACTCACAAAATCACGAAGACACAAATGGCAGAATTACTTTGATTGCTTTTGAACTGATTGCAGGATATGCAGGACTTCTTGATTGAGATCCAAAACTCATTCAGGCTCTTTTAGGGAAATGTTGACTGGAATTTTTTTTAACATTTTCTAAATCAATGAGCTTTTCTTCTTCATCATTTGTAAGATTTGTAGTTTCTTTGTTTCTGAATTGATTGATCACCCATCCATATTCATATTACGAAATTAACCCATAAATGACAGAATGGCAGATATTGCGCTTTTATATATGTTACTTTTTAACTTTTGCGACAATGATTTACCATTTAATTTTTCGATATGTTCAAGGTTTCAAAACGCTAGCAATGTTAAATATTTTTAAAAACTCCCACGGCACATTGCTTTAGTGTATGTTTGCTGTTGCTCAAAACAATATGAAAGTTTTAATTTGTTATAGGAGTCTTTCTCAGTCTGTAATTTATTTTACTAAAATGTTAAATTGTACATTTATGCATTTTAAAAAATGCAACTTTGAAACTTAGACATTTTTTAGTCCTCTATAAATTCTGATTTTTTTCCCCGTTTTTTTATTCAAGTTTCCAGTTATGTTTTTTTATTTTAGTACAACTTTTGGATGCAAGCATTATATTGTTATTATGAGTTGGTTCTGTTGATTATAGCTATTGTATATTTACTGATATCGCCAAAAGAATCTTAGATATAAATAGTGATTTACATATAAATCTCAGAAATACTCATATAGCGATTACTCTCCAGGGGATCGCATCACAAAACAACTGAATTTTATGCACATAATTTCCACCAGTTTTAAGTATAAGAAAATCTTACACTGTTTGATAGCCAAGATTTGCAAACATATATAACAGAAAACATTTGTAAACATCTTGGATAAACTTGTCTTTTATATAGGAAGTAGTTAATTACTTGGTAATAAGGCAAATGCAAGATACCTACATAGGACAGCCACCCGATACTTCCATTGTTTCAGCCTACGAAGCCTAGAATTGTTGATATTGTTAAGGCCTTCAACCCTCAACAACGTATACTTTCGTACGGTGCAGTATACGTTATATCGCTACCAAGCCTTAACAATGTTGGTGGCATTTTTTCCTCTTTTGCGCATGTGCGTAATTGTTAAATCTAAAACATCCGGTTTGTAGTGACTCCATATTGATTTAGGTAAGATGCGCTAGAGCGTTGTGTTTTAGTCAATTAATGAGAGCAGGCGTGAATACAACTCTAAAAAAGAACTGTTTTGGCGTACTTATTCATCGATTTTATCTCTGTAGTAATTACTTTTATTTTTAGTGCAAATATTTGTCATTTAATTCGTTTAACAGTAGATAAAAATGTGTTGTTTTTCATTACAGTAAGGAAAATGGTGTTTTCATGGGATCGAAAGCCATTGAAGAGAAAATATCTCTCTGTTCAGAACAAATCAATTAGGGTAAAGTATCAGAGAATCTCACCAGCTTCTAGTGGAGAACAAGACCCAGTGGCCGTAGATGCAGCAAGTGGATCTGTTCCAAAGGGAATATCAACAACTGGGTCAGAACAAGTAGATAAACAATCAGAAGGGGCCGTTTTTTTCTCTGGTAAATTAAATCTGTCGATACATAACGAAACTATTGCAAAGTCCTCATAAAAATAAAATGTTCTTATTTACAAAAATGCCTTCCTATCAGATATGATAGAATGTTGCTTGATATTTAATGTCTTTCTTTAATTTTCATCTCGGTTAATGACTCATTCAGTACATAAATAATAAATGCATAGTTGACAAATGTCTTTAATTGTTAAACACTTGCAGAAGGGAAAAAAACAATACAAAAGCAATTTTTTCTTCTTGCATTTTTGTCCTTGTCATACATGTATGTCTTATTTACATTGATTTTACATATGACTGCAATATATGTTATGATGTATTATCTATTATTTTTCTCACACTAATCAACAACAAATAAAGTGCTTACAAATCTTGCAGATGCCATAGATGACAATAAAGTCTCATACAGAGAGAAGAAGAAAAAAAGACTCGAAAATTGGGCAGCTCTTGCAGATGAATTGCTTGAAGTTGGCACAGCTGTGTTATTTACGCCACCTCACAGTCAGTGCATTTGTTGTATGCAAAATCTTCATCAGGTTTATCGCTGCATGGACTGTGGTACATCAGCCATCTACTGCAGAGAATGCCTTGACATTTGTCATAGTCTGCCACATCTGCATGTGTTCGAAGTGTTTAAAGTAAGCTGTTATTGATTTTACAACCACTTGACACTAATATTTTTTATGTGTAAGTTTTGTTAGCAATCAATATTGTTTTGTATGAATTGAAATTGTTGTCTGTATGTTTTACATCTTCAAGATGTTGATATAGTTTTCTTTTCATTAATTACCTTATTAACCCATAGAAGAAAAAAATGATTTTTTACCCAGGGAGTATAACATTGTGCAACATCTGTATATTAATTTGATTTGTTCTTTCTTTTTATTTTGTTTTGCATTATTTTTCTTCACTAGATTTATTAATTTTATTTACAAACACGTTTTTTTATTGTATAGAGATTACTCCACAGAAGGGAATATATATTTTTCAAATGAGAAGTAACCTGCATTTTCTTGTTCTTCAGAATGGTACATTCATTTGTGTGGACACAGAAACACCAGTGTGGAAAAGGCCAGATATTCATGAATGTCAAACTATATATTCCAAGCAGATAGTAGTAATGGATGAACATGGTTCGTATTCATTTATGTTGTTTAATACATACAAATTAAAAGTGGTTACCTAGCTGGTTTGACCAAATTTGAGGAAGAAAACCATCCTGGAATGAATACATTTCAGACTAGTACTTATGATAAGAAATTTGGATCTAATCTGTACATATCGCTACTACATGTGGAAAAAAATTCAATTCATCCTGCAAACTGGTCATCCAAATGTATTTTTAAAAGGAAACATATCTTATTAGTAGGATTCCTAAGTTTGCACAAATGATACTAATCAGCCATTGATGAAATCTTTTCAGTGTCAATAAGCATCTTACTAGTTTCGACGTAATTAGACCAACTACTCTGATACATTACAGTATATCTCAGTCATTTGTTTTTGCAATCTGGATCCTCTTGGGTTTTTTGTTTGTTTTTGTGAGCGGTGTCATTGCCAAAATCTATTTAAAAATCTGTTATTTTTCTATGTTATCATAAAACACGGAAAGTTTCTGATTGGTATATGTTGTGGAAGCATTGTAATTTGTAAATGGAAGCTATTTTGTTTCTGATTATTGTTATGTAATGACTGCTGCATTCAGGTAATGTTGATCAAATGCATTTTTTTGTTACACCTTCATTATTCCAATAAGCACGTTTCTTTTAACAGGTAGGCAGCATAAGCGTATCATTGAATTATGTGGATGCGAGTCAGCTGCAGTTACAATGATGCGAAGTTATCTTTGGCCTTCCTCACCTAAGAATCCTATTTTAGGTTTTCACATAGGACTTCTTGAGTGGATGACAGCACTGTTGCTGGAGTGTCATGTGTCAACCAAAGAATTCTGTGAATCTTTGAAGGCTAAATTGTCCAAGCATCATAGAGGATTGTTTGATTCAGAAGTAATGCATTCAGTTCTTGTATTCATAATTATTCATTTTTGGTGTTTGTATCATTTCATGACAACAATTGTTACTTATTTATAATATATAATTAGTGGTTTGTAAATGCATGTTTTGTTGTTTTTTTTCATTGAAAATTGGTTGCTGTGGTTTTCAATTTGTGGCATGTAGCAACTGTTCATCTACCTAAACTTTAGATTTTACCAAATATTCTTACAAATATTCAGTTAACCAGTATTTTGTAACCCATGCTTTTTGCCATAATGAACACACTGGGTTTGTCAAATATTTGACAGACTTGGTCTTATTATATTGTGAAACCATTTGCACATTATATGTATGGATATATAATTGGTGTTCTACATTTCCGAAGTTGTTGTATTCTGCTCGTTGGTTCAGTTAAACTTAATAAGTTTTAATCCAGTGATTATGTTTGAAATAGAAATAACTATAGACCTGTATCCAGTTTCTAAGTAAAATATTTCTGATAATTTTGATTTTGTTGCATCTTTGTAAATGTTTTGTTATCCACATGAGTTAATAATACTAATACCGTTTTTCTGCTCATTTTGGGGGCCCCAGGGGTCCAAATGGTTGAAATAACATTCCCTTACAGATGACTGAAATTCACCCCTGTCTGCATGTGTTTGTGAGAAAGCTAGCCAGTTGCTTCCAATCTGTCAGTGTTTTTTTTTTCTGCCACCAGTTATACTGACTGCCATGTATAGCTATCTGGTGCTGAGAAAATGGCATTAAACAATTTAAACTTTGTTTTTTTTATCTATCTGTCAACAGATCTTTTTCTCCTTTGAATACGTTCCTCAATCACATTACTTTAGGGATATTAGCCTGCTACCTCGCGAATCCAGCCCTACCAAAAGACGAAAATTCGTCTTTCCTGTCTATGTCATATAGACAAAGGGCAATAACTCTTGCCCCTTACCTCCCCTTGCTACCCGCTAGGTGTCGCTTCTTTAGTTTTTTAGCTTCGCTTGTTGTGTGTAAACACGTACAATTAGACCTCCGATGAATCCAAGCCATCTTAGTGTAAATTCTGACCATCCGAAGTTAAATTTGGAATTACTGTGTTGGATAATCATTCCTCTACAGGTTGTATACATTATTTTACAATATTTTCCAATTTGAGTGACTTTGTCACCTTTTCTAGACTTCGGACCAGGTTGCAACGTGGTCAAAGCACGCTTATGGCGGTACTAGCATGTAATACATGTAGCACTCAATAATTTCGCTTATTCCGTATGTAACGTTTATGATATTAGCGACTAATAACGTGCTGCATTGATAATGTGTGCTTTATTTATCTTCTTTGACGTTTCAGTAGACTTCAAAAAAAGTCTTTGAACGACCAATTTGCGACTTTAATGGCGGACTTCGTGTTGTAGTCACGAGTTCACGCAACACTTAATCATTTCGCTTCCTCCGTTAGTTACGGTTATGGAATAGCGACTTAATAGCGTACTGAATTGTTAATTTGTGCTTTGTTTATCTTCGTTTCCGTTTCAGTAGACATCGTCTCTGAACGACCAGTTGCGACTATTTCTGGCGGAATTTCGTGTTGTACTCACGAGTTCACGCGACACTAAATCATTTCGCTTCCTCCGTTAGTTTCGGTTTTGGTAATAGCGACTTAATAGCGTGTTGAATTGCTAAATGTGCTTTGTTTATCATCTTTTTCGTTTCAGTAGACTTCGTCTTGAACGACCTATTGCAACACGCTCACGGCGATAACTAGTGTGGTCATTAAGAGTTAACATGGCACGGAATAATTTGACTACTCCGTTAATAACGGTTATAGTATTATTTAATTAATAATATGTTGAATTTTTTAATTTGTGCTTTGTTCTCTTCTTTTGTCGTTTCAGTAGCAAAGTCGACAACGAAGGCATGAATGGCAAAATGGGTGTTGGCAATGTGGAAATGGAGGAAATTATGTTGACATGGTTTAGGCTGCCCAGTGGATGTAAATTTCACCGCAGGTCCGTGCATGGCTTTCGTGCCTGTAAGTCCGGACGCATGGAGTCTAGGCTGGATCAATTGGATCCATTTTATTATGCACTTTCGCCGTCCGTCCAGCCGACACCGTCAGTTCAGCCGGCACTTCAGCAGGCACCAACCGGCACTAGCCGTCCATCCGGCACCGTCCGTTCAGCCCAAATGGCACCGGACGGCCAGCCGACCTTCCAGCTTGCATCAACAGGCACCGGCCGTTCAGCCCAAATGGCACCCGCCGGCCAGCCGACCTTCCAGCCTGCATCAACAGGCACCGGCCGTCCACCCGGCAGCGACCGTTTAGCCCAAATGGCACCGGTCGTCCAGCCGACCTTCCAGCCGGCATCAACCGGCACCGGCCGTCCATCCGGCAATGACCGGCAATGACCGTTCAGCCCAAATGACACCGGTCGTCCTTCCGACCTTCCAGCCGGCAATAACCTATACCGGCCGGCATTGACCGGCAATGACCGTTCAGCCCAAATGACCATTGTCGTCCTTCCGACCTTCCAGCCGGCATCAACCTATACCGGCCGTCCATCCGGCAATGACCGTTCAGCCCAAATGACACCGGTCGTCCAGCCGACCTTCCAGCCGGCATCAGCCTGCACCGGCCGTCCATCCGGCAACAACCGTTCAACCCAAATGACACCGGTCGTCCAGCCGACCTTCCAGCCGGCATCAACCTGCACCGGCCGTCCATCCGGCAACGACCGTTCAGCCCAAATGGCACCGGTCGTCCAGCCGACCTTCCAGCCGGCATCAACCGGCACCGGCCGTCCATCCGGCAACGACCGTTCAGCCCAAATGGCACCGGTCGTGCAGCCGACCTTCCAGCCGGCATCAAGCACGGGGACTTTTATCATACCGCAATCCGCACAAATCGGATTGACGATGATTCTGGTGATGTTTCCGTCTGTCAATCCGTACTACCGGTTACATATCACTACCATGACACAGATGTTGGCGATGAATCTCTCGATCCAACCCGACCATTCGAGCGGTCGGTGCCGATCATAGCCGGCCCATCGCAGACATTCAGGCCAAACATATGCCAATCAATTCATTCGGCATTGCCGGCTGTCCATAGGCTAACAGCTCATCCACAAGGGAGAGTGAATGCCTTTATCAGAGATGACGGAAGCGAGTCATCTATGCCACCTGGTATGCATTACCCCGATATTGATGCTTTACCAGAGCAAGATTATGCACATAGTGAGTGCGATGAATCGCAGGCAAATCGGCTGTATGCAGATCCAACTATGGAACGGACTGAGTTCAGCTTCAAAGCCGCAGTGGAGGAAATTTATAGGGTGTTAAGGCCCCTTCAGAAAGGCGTTCTTTTCTGAAAGCCAAGTACCAGCGTCGTTTTCAGGTCGATGGTACAAAACTCACTCCGATGCGTTCAGTACTGAGGTCCTGGCTCGGGATAAAATATGGCAGCAGTCCATATGTCTGCGGCATTGTCTTATAAAGTGGACAAAACTGTGTTCAATGCCACGTCCAAGCTAGTTCGAAATGTAGTCGCTACGTCTTCACTGTTAGACCTAGCCTCCCTAGCCATTTTCAGGATCGCTGAAAAATCTGGCAATGAACATGCTTGGGAATCGACGGCCCGGTTAGCTAGGGTTCTTAACAGGGCAGCTCACCATTCAATGGCCAATGCGCTGACTGCTTCTGCCAACCTAGACCTGATACGTCGTGATGCAGGTCTGAAGGGCACGTCGCTTAAACCCCATCATAAGCTGGCTAGATATGACCGACGCACATTTCACGTCCCTATCCCACGAGTAGTGGACATTTCTCCGTTGTGCTTGTCGGGACTTGGTTTATCAGTTCCATGTCATACCTTTTGGCCTAAATTTAAGCCCTTGGGCTAGTACCAAGGTTATGGATTACGTCGTCACCCTGTTCCGCTCGACTTCATCTATTGCGTCGGCAGTATATTTGGACGACATCCTCCAGAAACATCTGTCAAGTTCTACTCTGCTCAAAGGCAGAAACGATCTTATATCACTTTACATCATATAGGCTTTCTCGTGAACTGGATAAAGTCTGATCTCTGTCCAATCCGGATTTTGGTCCATCTGGGTGTGGAGTTTCTTCCGATCTGAATCTGGTAAGGCTTCCTCGAGTTTGCGATCATCCAGATAATTGCACTCGTAGAGTCCGTTTCCGACAGGATGCGCATTTTAGCGAGAGAGTTGCAGATTCTCGGATTATTCAATGCGGCAGCAGACTTGATCCCTTTACAAAGGACGTTGCTAGCGTAATTGTGCCCTTTTCAAGTCCCTTCGATCCCAGAAGACAGTCATGCTCACGCCAGAGATACGATCATTCTTGAGTCAATGGCACAACCCCTGTAGGCTGTCTACAGGGATTACTCTGGAGATACCCCTAGCGGGGATAACGGTATGTTCCGCCACTAATACCTACGGTTGGAGTGCCCACCTGTTGCCAGACTTCGATACTGTCAGCGGCACGTGGGTGCCAGGGGCGAGCCCCTTTTCACATCAACCTTTCAGAAATAACGGCTGTCATCAATGCCTTTCATTTCGGGCAGGATCAACTCTTATTAAAAACTGCCCTCATTATGTCAGACAACAAGGGGACACCAATCACCAGACCTGTGCAATCTGAACTGGCAGTTTCTACATTGGTTCGACAATCTCCACCTCAATGTACAATTCAAACACATTCTTGGCAGACTCAATGTCTTGGCTGACACTCTATCTAGTCATTCACACAGAATGGTCACTCCATCAATCGGACTTTCTTCCAATTGACACACTTTGGGGACGTCCGATGATTGATCTTTTGCAACAAGGTGGAATCGCAAGTTCTCCACCTTTCATCTCACAGGTTCCAGACCCAGAAGCTTGGGTCGTGGATGCTCGATCAATCACCTGGGAAGGGTTGTGGTCATTCTCCTACCCTCCCACGGTCTTGGTACTGAAATTAATCCAGAAGTTAAGGGGTCAGAACTGTCAGATGGTTCTGATTGCCCCTCTCAGATGGAACAACTCCTGGGTCTCCGATCTACTCAATCTAGGTGATAGATCTACCCAGGAAAATTACAGTCAGCACAAGTATTCACAAGCAACCGCGGCCAGGGGTGTTCCACCCCTGTCCGGACCGTCTTTATGTTCAAGCTTGGCTCTTGTCCAGACAGCCTTGCAAGACAAACAATTTAAATCTTTGATTGCGGAGAGAATCTCGAGAGCAAGAAGGCCCTCTACTCTGAAGGTTTACGAGGGCAAGTGGCATGTTTTCAGAGACTGGTACCATATCATTCACATTGTTCCTCTGAGTGTCACAATCCCTCAACTGGCCAACTTTTCTCTGGTTTTTCGAGGAGAAACAGCTGGCTCCAATTATTCTCAAATGCTACCGCTCCATGATATCAGACACATTCCGCCATTCTGGTACATGTGCTATCAGCCATGACAAAGATTTGTCAGATCTTTTAGACATTTTAAAAATTCAATCGACTTATATCCCTCACCCTGTTTCCAAATGGAATCTGTCCTGGGTTTTAACATGACTCAATTCAGACAGTATTGAGTCTTTAACCCACGATTAATTAAAGCTACCATCATACAAATTGGGTTTCTTGATAGTCTTAGCTTCAGCATGCAGGGTGAGATGGTTACATGTCCTTTCTAGTGACCCGAACTCTCTTCCGTTCCGATCAGAGGGTTTGATGGTCTTCTTGACGCAGCCAGGCTTCGTAGTCCAAAATAGATTACCATACATTGGCGATCAACGAGTCGTCATTAGCTAGCTTTCTTTATAGATAAGTCAGGATCAACAGCCATGTAAGATCCTGTTTGGGCACTCTAGCACCATTTCAATGCATAGAGGTGAGTCAGGTCACATACAAGCACCTCTTTCTTCTGGTGATAGCTGGGATATGAGATATCACCATTCAAGCCCTTGCTTCATGGCTGTAGTGGGTTATACGCTCGGCGTACTCTGAGAATTCGCAAATCAGTCACCTTATAGAAGCTGTTGGCTGACATGCAGAGTCAACCTTCTACAGTTTTATCTTCAAGTTTGTACTCGCAGAGGCAAACATGGATTCTAGTAGGTCCGGTATTGGGCAGCCCAGACGCCCACCAGACCCATGTGCAACAATCAGCACAGCCTATTAGCTTCGGTGGATTCGCCAGATAAATTTTCGTAGGTAAGAAGATTTCAATAACTATCTTCTTAACCGTATAAAGGGGTCACATATCACGTGACCCTGGGCTGTGTTGCTGATTGAAAATTAGGAGACCGGGTTATCATTCACATGGGGAATCCAACCATCATTCCCTAGAGGATACCCGAGGTGGAGGTCGGATGCTCCGCATTCCCTCCTCCTATTACTTATTCTCCTAAAGTAATGTGATTGGGGAACGTATTCAAAGGAGAAAGCAAATTTTGTAGTAAATTATGTTTCTCCGAGAATACTTACCCAATCACATTACTAAGAAACCCTCCCAACCACCCCGCCATGCGAGCATCCTTCTGTTTTATATACCGCTCAGCTTAAAAAACTAAAGAAGCGACACCTAGCGGGTAGCAAGGGGAGGTAAGGGGCAAGAGTTATTGCCCTTTGTCTATATGACATAGACAGGAAAGACGAATTTTCGTCTTTTGGTAGGGCTGGATTCGCGAGATAGCAGGCTAATATCCCTAAAGTAATGTGATTGGGTAAGTATTCTCGGAGAAACATAATTTACTACAAAATTTGCTTTCTTTCAAAACTGCAAGGTGAAATTTCACAAAACTTGGTATGTGCCGTGGTCTTTTTTGTGAATTTGACACATGAAACTAAGAAATATATTTAGATGCTTTCATGTAATTAAATCCTGTTGAAATTTTGGAAGGGAAACATTGTGACCAGAACATTCCATCTTTACATGAGATGTCAATTGACTTGTGTGCTATGAGTTATCAGTACTATTTATTATTTAAAAATGCTATACCGTTATGTTAGATACTTTAAATGAATGAAATTTGTTATTTATATATTCTTTTTTCTTGTGTTTATTTTCCAGTTTAAAGATGTTTATAGAATTTTAATGAATGAGTGCCTGGTGCAGTATCGAAATTTCAGGTACAGGATCAGTCACCCCATACATCTTTGTGAAGAAATTGATTCTGGAATCCATTGCCCAGCATGCTTTGAGGTAACACCTGCTTTAAGAAGCCAGTTTGTTTGTGTGTGTGTGTATGTATGAATATATTTATATATATTATTTCATGAATACATAGAGATAAACAGTTTTACTAATATTTTCATGTATAATGTACATTCAAAGGATTAATGAATGTCGTATAGTGACCTAGAATTTAGTCCTTTTGAATATATCGTATTAAGACGGTTAATTCAATAGGTTTCCTTTAGCAGACATTCCATTTCAGAATCAACTATGGTAATAGATTGAAAAGAGAAATATTGTACAGTATGGGAACTTTTGTTAAAATGTGTGGCAGCATGTGCTGAAAATGATTGATCGATATAATTTTTTGTGTCTGATCTATATTGGTTCATACGTTTCGATATTTGCTGACTGGTTTGTCCAATATACTGGATGCCACATTTCTTACATGTGATCAAATAAATAACAACAGTGCAAACATCTAGATCTATTACATTTAGTAGATGATCCTTTTTTATATGTTTTTTCTAATTTAGAATTAATTAGGAAATCTTTACGATTTGTAGCCCTTTAATAAGCAAGTGTAGGTTTGTTTTTTTGTAGTGATTTAACACTTGCTTTACTTGATAATTTTAATAAATCTAAAAATTTATTAATGCTCTTACCTATGTTTGGCAAACTTGGATTATATTCAATAACAAAAGGAATGATTTCTTCATGTCTAGCTTTGATTTTACATTTTAATGATTCAAATTGTGTAAGAGAAGATACTTTTTGAAAAGCAGCATTAATGAAATGCTGACCTAATTTTGTTCCAGATGATTTATAAGCAGTGTCATCAGAAATACTTCTTCTATATCTTTTCACTTGACTATATGGTATCCCGTTTTTACATGATTTAAGATGGCATGAAGAATATTCAACATATTGATGAATATCCGTCTTTTTGACATGAACCGTAGTGTGTGTGTGTGTGTGTATATTCATAGTATTATAAACTGCAGTTTCTCATTATGTTTGTATATATCATCTGACAGGGAAGTTAATTTCCTTTGGATACAGTACAGTAATTATATTTTTTTGTTGGTGCAAACTATGAAGCAAGCATATTTCCATCTGGCACTTGTTAGTTGATGTGGTTGATGGTTCAGTCTGATGAAGTTTGTGTTGCAAATCAACTCTGACATTGAAAGTTAAGTGTATTATATTGTTTTATTTGCTCATATATTGATGAGTATAAAGAATATGATTCATAAGAAAATCTACAATGATTTTTTTTTTAAACATAATTTTGACCAGACGGGTGTACCGCAAAATTTGCATATAACTACTTATTAATTTCATTTTCAGAATCCACAAAAGATTATTTCATTTGATGCAGATTTCCAGTTGGTCAGAAAGGTTTCGTCAGGATCTGAGGCAGGAAAGCCTAAACATGATGGTCATTTCTTTCTTGATCAGGATGAAGTGGATAAATTCATTGATGGCTACTCCACTGAAAAGAAAAAGATTAAGCAGGAAAAGGCAGTTCACAATGTACAAAAAGTTTTAATTATTTGATTCTATACTTTCTGTACTATTTTCCTCAATACAAGATAGTTTCATTAATCTACTGTAACTTTTTGTGAAGCTAGCATCTTTTTAGATGCTTTTTGTTAGCCATTGCCTGCCCAGTGCTCTCAGAGGACAGATTCAATAAATTATTACCACATCTCCATCCACTACAGATGGATACCATAATAAGTATCATTTATGCTGAATCTCCACCTAATAGTTTAAAAGGTCATAGATATGTGGTTTTGGAGACAGAATCATATTTTATATACAACTTATGATTGAGTGAAAACAAGTCTTATAACAACTTCTTTTCTCCTGCGTTAGCGTTTAATAATTTCTCATGTAGCTGCTTTGCATAAAGGTGAAGGATTCTGACCTAAATTTATTTCAGTCACTGCATATTTACTATTAAATTTTGCCTCACCTTCTGGACTCGTGGTGTAGTTATTTTGTTTTGCAATTTTCAGTTTCTTTATTTCAGGAATGTAGTGAGTTTCAAGCTGGCAGTGCCCTAAGATCCAAAGCAAAGAACAAGAAACTTGACGAAACTGCTCTATTTGGTTCTGCCTGTCGTCATGAATACCCACACTATTTTTTCAACCTGAAACATGGTGAAAGGTATGCAATTTATTTTTTTTTATCAAAAGACTTAATAATTTAGTATCCAAAATATCTTTTTGGCGAAATATTTATCATGCAAATTTGTTTTTCTTGCCATCTTTGAAAATTAGTTAATGGCTTAATATAGTGTCTCTCTGTTTTTTTATATAGTTTCATGAAATATCTTTATGACTAAATTATTTCAATCATTTTTAAATTTATTCATAATTGGTGGTTGATTACAATATCGATATGATTTTTTTGAAGACCAATCATTAATAGTAACTTCTTGTTACTGACAAACAGTCCTTTTACAACTAAATTTTGATATACTTGTACATCATATTTTCTCTTCTTAACAAAATCATATATGTTTGAATTTCAATTTCATTACAGAATTGGTTATTCAGTGTACCTGCTTGAAAAGTTAGTTGCAGAAAACAAGGACAGCCAAATGCACATATTGTATGATATAGCTTGTCTTCTGGAAACCCACCTGAAGGTACATGTCGGCCCTGTCTATTATGTGGGTGAATTTATCCTGACTTGGTTGTGTATGTGGCCATGTTGTATTTCATGCAGTAATTCAGTATATTTGCTGTTTTTATTCGCTTTCTCATTTCCTGATTGTTGTACAATAAATATCTTCCTTTAATCCTTTTAATGTATTAATTGAACACTGTTCTTATTTATAATTATTTAAATAGGGTATTTGATGTCAGTTAATGTATCAGTAGATTGAGGTGTGAAGCATAGCTGACACCTGATTACCACTTTGTGAAAGTATAGTCATTTTGTTAAGGGTGTCTCTGTTATTTATATGTTCATTTAATCTATGATATTATTTGTTTTAAACCATTTTTCAGCTATCGATTTTGTTTTTCAGGTGCATTCTAGTAGCATGCCTATCATTTTGATATTGTAACATTTTGTGATTTAATTTCATTGTTTATTTTCAGAAAAAAGAACGTACTGATCTTTTGGATGCAGCAAAACTAGTTATCCCAATATTTCATTGCTATGGACACAAAATGGCTTGCCAGGTTTGTTTTTCCTTCACCAGTAAAAACATACAGAAATATATCTTCATATACCTTTTGAAATGTTTTTAATTGTTGATTGTTACAAAATCAGGTGTCTTTCTTAATGAAAATTTTAAATGATGATGTAGAGGCTTGGTGTATGCACCAAAGTTGTAATGACAAAATAAATCTTGTTATTACTAGTATTTGTAAAAATGTTGCAGTTTGTTTCATATACCTGTATTTTAATGATCACAAAACAATTATTGAAGGTCAGTTGTAATTATATGGCATTTGCAATTACTACAGTTCTCAAATATTTACATTCAGTTTATTAAAAAGTTCTTTTGAAAGACCATTACCATGTAAAAGGAAAAACAAAAACTTTTTATTAATGTTTCAACTGGGGTTTTTCCCAGTTGTGTCATGTACATTTTCCCCATTTTTGTAGGTTTTATACAACCCAAGGCGAACACCTGGATTAGGACTGACTGATGGGGAGTGCTTGGAACGCCTGTGGTCATACTTAGGGAAATTTAAAAGCATTTCCAAAGAGATGACACCAGAAAATCGTATTGATTTGCTTGTTGATGGCCTTTTGCATTATGGAGATAAAATTAAAAGAAAACAAGGTATATGTATTCACTGCAGTTTTTGCAAGTAAGAAAATATGTCATTACCATCTAATCATGCCATTAACAGATTTAGGTTTTATCAAACATAATGTTAATTATAGTTAAGATTTCATGCCATCTTTTTGTTGTATTAATGTAAACTTTAAGACCTGTCCTAGCATGCAAATCAGGGGGTGAATAGATTTGACTGCTTGAAAATTAATATAGTACATCTAGATAAAGACACAGATTTCGCATTAATTACAGAATGTATATATACAAACATGGAAACGATTTTCTTTACACTTAGCAATCATCATCTTTCTGATTTTCAGGCAAAACCTTTGCAGAGAGGTTGAAGAAAGCAGAAGCTTTGAAAGTCAACACCAACAGAATGCTTCAAGAAACTCTAATAAATATTTCAGGTTTGTTAAACTTATGCTTTTTATTAGTTCTTTTCTCCTTTGAATACGTTCCCCAATCACATTACTTTAGGGATATTAGCCTGCTACCTCGCGAATCCAGCCCTACCAAAAGACGAAAATTCGTCTTTCCTGTCTATGTCATATAGACAAAGGGCAATAACTCTTGCCCATTACCTCCCCTTGCCGCCCGTTAGGTGTCGCTTCTTTAGTTTTTTAGCTTCGCTGTTCGCGAAAACACGTACAATTAGACCTCCAATGAATCCAAGCCATCTTAGTGTAAATTCTGACCATCCGAAGTTAAATTTGGAATTACTGTGTTGGATAATCATTCCTCTACAGGTCGTATACATTATTTTACAATATTTTCCAATTTGAGTGACTTTGTCACCTTTTCTAGACTTCGGACCAGGTTGCAACGTGGTCAAAGCACGCTTATGGCGGTACTAGCATGTAATACATGTAGCACTCAATAATTTCGCTTATTCCGTATGTAACGTTTACGATATTAGCGACTAATAACGTGCTGCATTGATAATGTGTGCTTTATTTATCTTCTTTGACGTTTCAGTAGACTTCAAAAAAGTCTTTGAACGACCAATTTGCGACTTTAATGGCGGACTTCGTCTTGTAGTCACGAAATCACGCAACACTTAATCATTTCGCTTCCTCCGTTAGTTACGGTTATGGAATAGAGACTTAATAGCGTACTGAATTGTTAATTTGTGCTTTGTTTATCTTTTTCTCCGTTTCAGTAGACTTCGTCTCTGAACGACCAGTTGCGACTATTAATGGCGGAATTTCGTGTTGTAGTCACAAGTTCACGCGACACTAAATCATTTCGCTTCCTCCGTTAGTTACGGTTATGGTAATAGCGACTTCATAGCGTGCTGAATTGCTAATTATGCTTTGTTTATCATCTTTTTCGTTTCAGTAGACTTCGTCTTGAACGAACCATTGCAACACGCTCACGGCGATAACTAGTGTTGTCATTAAGAGTTAACATGGCACGGAATAATTTGACAACTCCGTTAATAACGGTTATAGTATTATCGAATTAATAAGATGCTGAATTTTTTTAATTTGTGCTTTGGCGGAATTCATGTTGTAGTCATGAGTTCACGCGACACTAAATCATTTCGCTTCCTCCGTTAGTTACGGTTATGGTAATAGCGACTTAATAGCGTGCTGAATTGCTAATTGTGCTTTGTTTATCATCTTTTCGTTTCAGTAGACTTCGTCTTGAACGAACCATTGCAACACGCTCACGGCGATAACTAGTGTTGTCATGAAGAGTTAACATAGCACGGAATAATTTGACTACTCCGTTAATAACGGTTATAGTATTATCGAATTAATAATATGCTGAATTTTTTAATTTGTGCTTTGTTCTCTTCTTTTGTCGTTTCAGTAGCAAAGTCGACAACGAAGGCATGAATGGCAAAATGGGTGTTGGCAATGTGGAAATGGAGGAAATTATGTTGACATGGTTTAGGCTGCCCAGTGGGTGTAAATTTCACCGCAGATCCGTGCATGGCTTTCGGGCCTGTAAGTCCGGACGCATGGAGTCTATGCTGGATCAATTGGATCCATTTTAATATGCACTTTCGCCGGCCTTCCAGCTGTCAGTCCAGCCGACACCGTCAGTTCAGCCGGCACTTCAGCAGGCAAACCGGCATTAGCCGTCCATCCGGCACCGTCCGTTCAGCCCAAATGGCACCGGACGGCCAGCCGACCTTCCAGCTTGCATCAACAGGCACCGGCCGTTCAGCCCAAATGGCACCGGCCGGCCAGCCGACCTTCCAGCCTGCGTCGACAGGCACCGGCCGTCCATCCGGCAACGACCGTTCAGCCCAAATGGCACCGGTCGTCCAGCCGACCTTCCAGCCGGCATCAACCGGCACCGGCCGTCCATCCGGCAACGACCGTTCAGCCCAATTGGCACCGGTCGTCCAGCCGACCTTCCAGCCGGTATCAACCGGCACCGGCCGTCCATCCGGCAACGACCGTTCAGCCCAAATGGCACCGGTCGTCCACCCAACCTTCCAGCCGGCATCAACCTGCACCGGCCGTCCATCCGGCAGCGACCGTTCAGCCCAAATGGCACCGGTCGTCCAGCCGACCTTCCAGCCGGCATCAACCGGCACCGGCCGACCATCCGGCAACGACCGTTAAGCCCAAATGGCACCGGTCTTCCAGCCGGCATCAACCTGCACCGGCTGTACATCGGATTTACGGAGATTATAGTGATGTACCCGTCAGTCAATCTACACTACTGGTTACATATCACTACCATGAGAGAAATGTTATAGATGAATCTCCGTCCAATCAGACCATTCGAGAGGCAGGTGCCGGTCATAGCCGGACCTTCGCCGACATTCCGGCCGACCATATACCAGACAAATTAGTCGGTATTGCCGGTGTACACCTCCCGTCATGTCAAATACGTGACGGCGTGATTTTAAAACAAGGGAGAATTAGTGACATTATCAGAGGTGACGGAATTGAGTTATCTATGCCACTTGGTATGCGCTACCCAGATATGACAGCTTTACCAGAACAGGTTTTTCAGGCCGACCATCCGCCAGTTCAATCAGCCGGCAGTGCCGGCCGTCCATATGTTCACGGCTTCTCCACAAGGGAGATTTAGTGAAAGTGTCAATTATGACAGAATTGCGTCATCTAAGTCACCTGGTATGCTGTACAGATATGCAAGCTGTACCAGAACCAACATTCCCTCTGAGCGAATGGTAGATGGGCGCGCAGTGCTGGACGCACTACATAAGCATTATGTAATTGTTATTACCTTACAGTCGGCACCATCCGGCACCGGGAGTCCATCCGGCAATGACCGTTCAGCCCATATGGCACCGGTCATCCAGCAGACCTTCCAGCCGGCACTAACCGGCACCGGGCGATCCGGAAATGACCGTTCAGCCCATATGGCACCGGTCGTCCAGCCAAGCTTTCAGCCGACACTTGCCGGCACTGACCGTTCATCCGGCTCCGGCCGTCCAGCCCAACAGGCACCGGTCGTCCAACAGTATGGAGATTTTAGTCTTATACCAGTCCGTCCGACTATACCGCTGTACCAGCACGGGGACTTTTATCATACCGCAATCCGCACAAATCGGATTGACGAAGATTCTAATGATGTTTCCGTCTGTCAATCCGTACTACCGGTTACATATCACTACCATGACACAGATAGTTGGCGAGGAATCTCTCGATCCAAACCGACCATTCGAGCGGTCGGTGCCGGTCATAGCCGGCCCGTCGCAGTCATTCAGGCCAAACATATGCCAATCAATTCATTCGGCATTGCCGGCCGTCCATAGGCTAACAGCTCATCCACAAGGGAGAGTGAATGCCTTTATCAGAGATGACGAAATCGAGTCATCTATGCCACCTGGTATGCATTACCCCGATATGGATGTTTACCAGAGCAAGATTATGCACATAGTGAGTGCGATGAGTCGCAGGCAAATCAGCGGTATGCAGATCCAACTATGGAACGGACTGAGTTCAGCTTCAAAGCCGCAGTGGAGGAAATTTATAGGGTGTTGGCCCCTTCAGAATGCCCTCCACCTCCTGCTGCCATTACCGACTATAAGGTTAGAGCGTCGGTCGATCTGGATGAGGGGGAAGAGACTCTATCCTTCCGACTCCTTCCCCAGTCGACAAAATTAAGGAAATTAATGACCGTCTGTCGACACGTATAGGGGATCCAGGAATTGCTAAGGTTTTTCTTTTCTGAAAGCCAAGTACCAGCGTCGTTTTCAGGTCGATGGTACAAAACTCACTCCGATGCGTTCAGTACTGAGTTCCCGGCTCTGGATAAAAATATGGCAGCAGTCCATATGCCTGCTCCATTGTCTTATAAAGTGGACAAAACGGTGTTCAATGCAAAGTCCAAGCTGGTTCGAAATGTAGTCGCTACGTCTTCACTGTTAGATCTAGCCTCCCTAGCCATTTTCAGGATCGCTGAAAAATCTGGCAATGAACATGCTTGGGATTCGACGGCCCGGTTAGCTAGGGTTCTTAACAGGGCAGCTCACCATTCCATGGCCAATGCGCTGACTGCTTCTGCCAACCTAGACCTGATACGTCGTGACGCATGTCTGAAGGGCACGTCGCTTAAACCCCATCATAAGCTGGCTAGATATGACCGACGCACATTTCACGTCCCTATCCCACGAGTAGCGGACATTCTCCGTTGTGCTTGTCGGGACTAGGCTTATCAGTTCCATGTCATACCTTTTGGCCTAAATTTAAGCCCTTGGGCTAGTACCAAGGTTATGGATTACGTCGTCACCCTGTTCCGCTCTACTTCATCTATTGCGTCGGCAGTATATTTGGACGACATCCTCCAGAAACATCTGTCAAGTTCTACTCGGCTCAAAGGCAGAAACGATCTTATATCACTTTACGTCATATAGGCTTTCTCGTGAACTGGATAAAGTCTGATCTCTGTCCAATCCGGATTGGTCCATCTGGGTGTGGAGTTTCTCCCGATCTGAATCTGGTAAGGCTTCCTCGAGTTTGCGATCATCCAGATAATTGCACTCGTAGAGTCCGTTTCCGACAGGATGTGCATTTTAGCGAGAGAGTTGCAGATCCTCGGATTATTCGATGCGGCAGCAGACTTGATCCAGCTCAGCCGTCCTTTTATGCGCCCTTTACAAAGGACGTTGCTAGCGTAATTGCGCCCTTTTCAAGTCCCTTCGATCCCAGAAAACAGTCATGCTCACGCCAGAGATACGATCATTCTTGAGTCAATGGCACAACCCCTGTAGGCTGTCCACAGGGATTACTCTGGAGATACCCCAAGGGGATAATGGTATGTTCCGCCACTAGTACCTACGGTTGGGGTGCCCACCTGTTGCCGGACTTAGATACTGTCAGCGGCAAGTGGGTGCCAGGGGCGAGCCCTTACCACATCAACCTTTCAGAAATAACGGCTGTCATCAATGCCTTTCATTTCGGGCAGGATCAACTCTTATTACAAACTGCCCTCATTATGTCAGACAACATTGTGGTGGTGCCTGGCCTCAAAACAAGGGGACACCAATCACCAGACCTGTGCAATCTGAACTGGCAGTTTCTACATTGATTCGACAATCTCCACCTCAATGTACAATTCATACACACAGAATGGTCACTCCATCAATCGGACTTTCTTCCAATCGACACACTTTGGAGACGTCCGATGATTGATCTTTTGCAACAAGGTGGAATAGCAAATTCTCCACCTTTCATCTCACAGGTTCCAGACCCAGAAGCTTGGGTCGTGGATGCTCGATCAATCACCTGGGAAGGGTTGTGGTCATTCTCCTACCCTCCCACGGTCTTGGTACTGGAATTAATCCAGAAGTTAAGGGGTCAGAATTGTCAGATGGTTCTGATTACCCCTCTCAGATGGAACAACTACTGGGTCTCCGATCTACTCAATCTAGGCGTTAGATCTACCCAGGAAGATTACAGTCAGCACAAGTATTCACAAGCAACCGCGGCCAGGGGTGTTCCACCCCTGTCCGGACCGTCTTTATGTTCAAGCTTGGCTCTTGTCCAGACAGCCTTGCAAGACAAACAATTTAAATCTTTGATTGCGGAGAGAATCTCGAGAGCAAGAAGGCCCTCTACTCTGAAGGTTTACGAGGGCAAGTGGCATGTTTTCAGAGACTGGTACCATATCATTCACATTGTTCCTCTGAGTGTCACAATCCCTCAACTGGCCAACTTTTCTCTGGCTTTTCGAGGAGAAACATCTGGCTCCAGTTATTCTCAAATGTTACCGCTCCATGATATCAGACACATTCCGCCATTCTGGTACATGTGCTATCAGCCATGACAAAGATTTGTCAGATCTTTTAGACATTTTTAAAAAAAAAAAAAAAAAAAAATTCAATCGACTTATATCCCTCACCCTGTTTCCAAATGGAATCTGTCCTGGGTTTTAACATGACTCAATTCAGACAGTATTGAGTCTTTAACCCACGAATAGTTAAAGCTACCATCATACAAATTGGGTTTCTTGATAGCCTTAGCTTCAGCATGCAGGGTGAGCGAGTTACATGTCCTTTCTAGTGACCCGAACTCTCTTCCGTTCCGATCAGAGGGTTTGATGGTCCTCTTGACGCAGCCAGGCTTCGTAGTCCAAAATAGATTACCATACATTGGCGATCAACGAGTCGTCATTAGCTCGCTTTCTTTATAGATAAGTCAGGATCAACAGCCATGTAAGATCCTGTTTGGGCACTCTAGCACCATTTCAATGCATAGAGGTGAGTCAGGTCACATACAAGCACCTCTTTTTTTTTCTGGTGATAGCTGGGATATGAGATATCACCATTCAAGCCCTTGCTTCATGGCTGTAGTGGGTTATACGCTCGGCGTACTCTGAGAATTCGCAAATCAGTCACCTTATAGAAGCTGTTGGCTGACATGCAGAGTCAACCTTGTACAGTTTTATCTTCAAGTTTGTACTCGCAGAGGCAAACATTGATTCTAGTAGGTCCGGTGTTGGGCAGCCCAGATGCCCACCAGACTCATGTACAACAATCAGCACAGCCTATTAACTTCGCTGGATTCGCCAGATAAATTTTCGTAGGTAAGAAGATTTCAATATCTATCTTCTTAACCGTATAAAAGGGTCACATATCACGTGACCCTGGGCTGTGTTGCTGATTGAAAATTAGGAGACCGGGTTATCATTCACATGGGGAATCCAACCATCATTCCCTAGAGGATACCCGGGGTCGAGGTCGGATGCTCCGCATTCCCTCCTCCTATTACTTATTCTCCTAAAGTAATGTGATTGGGGAACGTATTCAAAGGAGAAAGCAAATTTTGTAGTAAATTATGTTTCTCCGAGAATACTTACCCAATCACATTACTAAGAAACCCTCCCAACCACCCCGCCATGCGAGCATCCTCGTGTTTTATATATCGCTCAGCTTAAAAACTAAAGAAGCGACACCTAACGGGCGGCAAGGGGAGGTAATGGGCAAGAGTTATTGCCCTTTGTCTATATGACATAGACAGGAAAGACGAATTTTCGTCTTTTGGTAGGGCTGGATTCGCGAGGTAGCAGGCTAATATCCCTAAAGTAATGTGATTGGGTAAGTATTCTCGGAGAAACATAATTTACTACAAAATTTGCTTTCTTATGCATACTTTGAATCATTGATCAATTTTTTAAAATTATGATTTTCAAATTTTTTTTTTTTTTTTGTTGTTTTTTTTCTTTAGAATTACAGCAAAACATCAATTCATTTTCGACTCGAACAAAAATTGCAGATCAAACCTTTGGCTTTGTATAAGCTTTGTTATTTCATTGGGAGCAATGGATATAATGCTTTCAGTTTGTTTTTATAAGCAGTGTTGCTCATGGAGGTGCAGTGTATTACCTGTATAGCAGTTTCCTCATGATATTTTGTTCCAGCAGTACATACCACATTAAGTTTCCACTAAATAATACATGATGACAATTACGTTTTTGGCATAATCATTCTGCTTTTTATGCATAATAATAAAAACATTAAAAAGTTCTATTGTAATTTTTATTATTATTTATTATTATCACTCATATATTGTACATTTTTATTGCATTACTGACTCCTGTTTAAAAATAGTGCAAGAGTAGTTTCCTTATTCGCTATTTAGAGTAACTGTATATGACTAATTTCCCAGAAACAGACCGGTTTCTTCAAATATGACCATTGTCTCACAGTTTCATTAAATTGACAAAACTACTTAGTGGACCTGTCTATGCTTTTAATTGTGCCATATGTTAAGCATTTATGGTGTGAGTCGTTATGTGATGGAAAATATTAGAGAAGTTCGATCTTTACAAAGTTCAAAACATATCAGATCAGAAAGAAACAACAACTCAACATTGCTTTACAAGCTTAAAAGGAAGAATGTGTGAGTAATGTAATACAGCACTTTTGAGTGTACGATCATACTTGTTGCACAATTCCATTTCACGATCATTCAGAGAAAGTTACACATGAAGCTATTAGTTAAAGTGAGTATTAAATATAAATATTTTTTCAGCATATTTAATCTTTGAATTTTAGTTCTAATATGTGGATTTATATCTTTGTGACAAGAACTTTTACCGGCAGCAGCAAAAATAAATGATCATTTTCATTCATGCTGTGATTCTGGCTTGCACTATATTGATTACATTTTCTACAGCTATCATCTAAAATGAATGTACATAAATTGCAAAGTAATCTCGTTATTGAAATACAGTATTTACATTTTCACTTGTTTCTAGCTGATGTTAATTTTTTAAAAGAACATGCATTATTCTACGATTAGGGCATTGGTGTTGGCATCAAACTCCAGTTCTCCGCCAATTGTATCAGCAGTATTATCACTAGTGAAGTGTATGCTTCAATGGCAGCACTTTCCATTTTTATGCACAAACACTCAGTTGTCATAACAGTACATGTGTAATGTATCGTGTAAGCAGACTCACTCATATGATTTACTGATCATTTGATACATTTTGGATGGTAAACAGGGATTATTCAGAAGGACAGTCTGTGTCCCAAATAGCATTATAATGTGCTCCAAATTCTTGAGGTAAAAGAGAAAAATTAATATTCAAAAGAAAATCCTGAGACCTACCTTCAAACAATTTAAATGTTCATATGTGATATACAACAGTACACAATTATATTTAGTATCCATTATGGCTTATTGTTAAAGTAATATAAAAATTTGCATTGATTGAATTGCTTGACCGCTTTTTGCTTACTGTGAATTTATTTTCATGTGTATCACTTTTTCTGGCTTTACAGAAATCATTTCATTGTCACTGTCTATTTAAAGGTGTGACAACAGATGACATTAGAAGATGGTCATTGGAGGATAGAAATCGATTTTCCACAGACAACTCTCTTGCAAGAAGTGAAAGCCAGGTAAACCAGAGCATCATTCATTGAGTATGGTTTAAGATATGATCGCACCCATAATTATAGGTCAGGTAGAGTCGGTCATCATCTAATATAGTGCCTGTTGTAAAATATATAATACTAGAGGTGTTTGTGCATTGTTTCTCATGAACTTCAGTAATAAAATATATATAAACTATTTTCACTTGCTCTGAATCTATTATTTTTAACTGTAAGATTGAGTAATGTATGTTGTTATAGCTTTAAAAAAATTCCACCTTCAATTTTTATAGGTGACTTAACCATGTCGGCTGCAACTAAACAAGCAATATGTTTAATTTATGCTTTATAATATATTCCAGGAACCGCTTACCCAATTAGAGACATATGCTATCAGTTTGAAGAAATACTACCATTTAAGGTAAGATGTTCATCTCTTATAACTTATATTTTTTTTTTACTTCATACAGTAGCTAGTCCTTGCACCTGAAATGATGCTATGTATAATATGCCAGTGTTGCCATAAACAATAATATTCACTTAATAATTTTATAATTTCTTTGAAAGCAAAGATTTCACATCAATTTCAATATATTACATATCAGTATTATTTTATATATATACTCTTTCAGTCAGTCTTTACTGGAAGTTGTTGATCCACTGGTGAAAGAGAACATCAGGAAGAAAATATCTGGGTAAATATGTTTCATTGTCATTATGTCTCAAGTCACATAGCTGTTTACTACAGTAGAACCTGTCTTTGAAAGACCACCCATTTACCACAACTTAATGGTCTCTCAAGACAGGTGGTCTCCCATAACAGGTCATAACTTTATATAGTCAATAAATCTGTGCATGGAGATCTTGGTCTCTCAAATCAGGTGGTCTCTCATAGCAGTGGTCTCTCAAGACAGGTTTTATTGTACTATTTGTATGGATGTAAAGGCGGTTTCTTTTACTGCAGAGGTGCATCTTGTCAGTATCATTTTTTAAGAATGTAGTATATTTCAAAATGAAAGCTGTAATTTTATGACAGGTCAAACCTCCCTGTTGAATGTTGCCATTAAACTACCAACAAATAAAAAGAATGCATTGTGATTGGTGCTCATATTGAATAATATATGTTTTGTTGATTTTTTCAAGTGAATAATTGCAGAGATGCATATTTACTTCAGCCTATTCCTGCAGGCAGGATGAATATAAATCATCTGTATCAGCTACAATAGAACAATCCCATGCATAGTTTGTGAGGCAGTTTCGTGATGTCATGATGTCACAGTGCTAGACATCACTATAAAGTTCCACAATGCAGACATCATAGCGATATTACTGAAGCATTGTTAAAGCTATGTTAAAAATGCAGATCACATCACAACACATATTACCATTCAGTCAGTCTAAAATCAATACATATTTTAATTTCTTCTTGCTTTCATAGTTCCCCGTTTTAATTATTCAAGATGAAAATGTATTGTTCAAAAGATGAAAATAGTGATCGGCACAGCCGATAATGAACACTGGGGCAGTAACTTAATTAAATTAAATGCAATATATGTAGTGATTATTACAATTTACAGTTCGGATTATTCTGATTTATCTTTTTTCAGACTTGAACATGTCTTGAGATGCCATGAAAGGTCCTTAAAAATCATCAGGTGGACTTCAACATCAGACCAGTATAAAATTCACACTGAATCTAGTAATAGAAAAACAATATCTGCCAAAGTCCAAGTGATGACAAGACTGATGGCAGAGAGAACCTTCTTACTGCAGATGATGAAGAAATATGCACGTAAGTATCAACATTACAATCCTTGATATCATGAGATAAGGGATAATGTGAAAGATGCAAGTAGCAGGTTAAACTAAGTTCAACATTCTTTTCTTCTTTGCTTTAGTTAAGTTTTCTGTGCTATAAAAGAAGTGTTAATGGATATTTTTGGTATTTCCAACATGTGATTTGATATACAGTTGTCTTTGTTTAACAAGAATTACAATATTCCAGGCAATCTTTACAAAGTTTTCATTTTAGAGGTAATCACAAGAAACAATTAAAGAAAAATGTGTAGGTAATTAATTTGGTGTATGTTTTTAATGTATGTAATTCTCTTTCATTGTAGTATATATTAAGTTGATCTGGCTTTATACATATAACTGGCATAATAAAAAGAAATTTCATGCTCTCTATTCAAGGTGGACAAGCTGTTGCAGTAAGACTTGGAAGACAGCTAAAAAGAGTAAACACAGCTGTTCAACATCATCTGAAGGAGTACAATTTGCTCGAAGGCAGCAAAATGCCATATCCAGAAAAACTGGACCTGGATAGCTTGAAATCTATAGAGGCTCCAGCTGCAGTTCCAGAAGAACTTAAAAGACTTCTAATTGATTTAAATGAAACAAAGGAGAGATGTGAGGAAGAAATTGAACTCATTGCATGTGACATAAGGAGCACACATTGCTTTTACATGAAACAACAGGACGCATCATTAAATGCTAACTTCATTTGAGAAAGCAGAGAGCGATGTGCACAGGTCTGTCCTGCTATTGGAGGGTTTAAATGTAGAGAGATGTATTCTTCATCTGAGACATATGTTCTCTAATGTAAGCATTGTTAATGAAGTTACATTACATTTCCACAAGAAATTACAATTCAACTTACCAAGTGATGACCAAGAGATTTCCTCTATTCTTGGCAATCTTGTATCAGATGAATATCTGCTAGAACAGTTAGATATTGAAGGATACGAATCAATGAATTCAGACCCATCTTCAGAAGATGAGGCTGATGACATTGAGATGGATATTTAAATTCTCCTGTCTGTGCTTAGAGAGAATACTAGTGGCATGTAGTGGAAACGGCTGAAAAAGTGCTTCATTTTATGCAATTCGTCTCATATTCCTATAGATTTCACTGTTTACATTCTTGATTTAATGAATGTTACATTTTTTGGACATTTAAAGATAATTTATGTATTGTTCAATTGTACATGTTATTTGAAAAATGTACATCTCTCCTTTGTTTCATTTAAATCAATTAGAAGGCTGTATACAAATCATATTTTATAGTGGTCACTGGTGTCTCATTTTTTGTGTGACAAAATACACAATTTAGAATTCTTCGAACAGAACAAATAATTTTTGAAATTTATTCTGATTGAATCATATAGTTAATTGTTATCATGATAAATGTTGTCTCAAACACGAACAGTATATCTTTATTATATTTTAAATCTATATGGGTACTCATTTTATTGACAATGATCACAATTCTGTTCATAATATTGAACTAAGCTGATCAATTCAGATATATTGGCTGATAACACCTACTCATTAAAAGTTGCAAATATTTGTAAACAGTTTCATTTGCACACATTGTATATTTTATACACTTACTAGTATTTCATGAGTTATCATCAGCTGAAGGTTCTTGTGTCTATATCTCTGGATAAGAAGGTTCTCTCTGCCATCAGTCTTGTCATCACTTGGAAGTGCTTCATTTTATGCAATTCGTCTCATATTCCTATACATTTCACTTTTTACATTCTTGAATTAATGAATGTTACATTTTTTGGACATTTAAAGATAATTTATGTATTGTTCAATTGTACATGTTATTTGAAAAATGTTTGTTTCTTTTAAATCAATTAGAAGGCTGTATACAAATCATATTTTATAGTGGTCACTGGTGTCTCATTTTTTGTGTGACAAAACACCTGATAACACCTACTCATTAAAAGTTGCAAATATTTGTAAACAGTTTCATTTGCACACATTAGTGTATATTTTATACACTTACTAGTATTTCATGAGTTACCATCAACTGAAGGTTCTTGTGTCTATATCTCTGGATAAGAAGGTTCTCTCTGCCATCAGTCTTGTCATCACTTGGAAGTGCTTCATTTTATGCAATTCGTCTCATATTCCTATACATTTCACTTTTTACATTCTTGATTTAATGAATGTTACATTTTTTGGACATTTAAAGATAATTTATGTATTGTTCAATTGTACATGTTATTTGAAAAATGTTTGTTTCTTTTAAATCAATTAGAAGGCTGTATACAAATCATATTTTATAGTGGTCACTGGTGTCTCATTTTTTGTGTGACAAAACACCTGATAACACCTACTCATTAAAAGTTGCAAATATTTGTAAACAGTTTCATTTGCACACATTAGTGTATATTTTATACACTTACTAGTATTTCATGAGTTATCATCAACTGAAGGTTCTTGTGTCTATATCTCTGGATAAGAAGGTTCTCTCTGCCATCAGTCTTGTCATCACTTGGAAGTGCTTCATTTTATGCAATTCGTCTCATATTCCTATACATTTCACTTTTTACATTCTTGATTTAATGAATGTTACATTTTTTGGACATTTAAAGATAATTTATGTATTGTTCAATTGTACATGTTATTTGAAAAATGTTTGTTTCTTTTAAATCAATTAGAAGGCTGTATACAAATCATATTTTATAGTGGTCACTGGTGTCTCATTTTTGTGTGACAAAACACCTGATAACACCTACTCATTAAAAGTTGCAAATATTTGTAAACAGTTTCATTTGCACACATTAGTGTATATTTTATACACTTACTAGTATTTCATGAGTTATCATCAACTGAAGGTTCTTGTGTCTATATCTCTGGATAAGAAGGTTCTCTCTGCCATCAGTCTTGTCATCACTTGGAAGTGCTTCATTTTATGCAATTCGTCTCATATTCCTATACATTTCACTTTTTACATTCTTGATTTAATGAATGTTACATTTTTTGGACATTTAAAGATAATTTATGTATTGTTCAATTGTACATGTTATTTGAAAAATGTTTGTTTCTTTTAAATCAATTAGAAGGCTGTATACAAATCATATTTTATAGTGGTCACTGGTGTCTCATTTTTTGTGTGACAAAACACCTGATAACACCTACTCATTAAAAGTTGCAAATATTTGTAAACAGTTTCATTTGCACACATTAGTGTATATTTTATACACTTACTAGTATTTCATGAGTTATCATCAACTGAAGGTTCTTGTGTCTATATCTCTGGATAAGAAGGTTCTCTCTGCCATCAGTCTTGTCATCACTTGGAAGTGCTTCATTTTATGCAATTCGTCTCATATTCCTATACATTTCACTTTTTACATTCTTGATTTAATGAATGTTACATTTTTTGGACATTTAAAGATAATTTATGTATTGTTCAATTGTACATGTTATTTGAAAAATGTTTGTTTCTTTTAAATCAATTAGAAGGCTGTATACAAATCATATTTTATAGTGGTCACTGGTGTCTCATTTTTTGTGTGACAAAACACCTGATAACACCTACTCATTAAAAGTTGCAAATATTTGTAAACAGTTTCATTTGCACACATTAGTGTATATTTTATACACTTACTAGTATTTCATGAGTTATCATCAACTGAAGGTTCTTGTGTCTATATCTCTGGATAAGAAGGTTCTCTCTGCCATCAGTCTTGTCATCACTTGGAAGTGCTTCATTTTATGCAATTCGTCTCATATTCCTATACATTTCACTTTTTACATTCTTGATTTAATGAATGTTACATTTTTTGGACATTTAAAGATAATTTATGTATTGTTCAATTGTACATGTTATTTGAAAAATGTTTGTTTCTTTTAAATCAATTAGAAGGCTGTATACAAATCATATTTTATAGTGGTCACTGGTGTCTCATTTTTTGTGTGACAAAACACCTGATAACACCTACTCATTAAAAGTTGCAAATATTTGTAAACAGTTTCATTTGCACACATTAGTGTATATTTTATACACTTACTAGTATTTCATGAGTTATCATCAACTGAAGGTTCTTGTGTCTATATCTCTGGATAAGAAGGTTCTCTCTGCCATCAGTCTTGTCATCACTTGGAAGTGCTTCATTTTATGCAATTCGTCTCATATTCCTATACATTTCACTTTTTACATTCTTGATTTAATGAATGTTACATTTTTTGGACATTTAAAGATAATTTATGTATTGTTCAATTGTACATGTTATTTGAAAAATGTTTGTTTCTTTTAAATCAATTAGAAGGCTGTATACAAATCATATTTTATAGTGGTCACTGGTGTCTCATTTTTTGTGTGACAAAATACACAATTTAGAATTCTTCGAACAGAACAAATAATTTTTGAAATTTTGCTTATTATCAATTGTACATATTGCATTTGAAAGAGATACATAATTCTGATTGAATCATATAGTTAATTGTTATCATGATAAATGTTGTCTCAAATACGAACAGTATATCTTTATTATCTCTTAAATCTATATGGGTACTCATTTTATTGACAATGATCAGAATTCTGTTCATAATATTGAACTAAGCTGATCAATTCAGATAATTGGCTGATAACACCTACTCATTAAATGTTGCAAATATTTGTAAACAGTTTCATTTGCACGCATTAGGGTATATTTTATACACTTACTAGTAATTCATGGGTTATCATCAACTGAAGGTTCTTGTAGTCTATATCTCTGGATCAAATCCTATAGTTGACTGCTTATAACTCCATTTTTAATATCACAACTCTTTCCTGTGACCATTTTGAATGTGGCACTTGATTTGGCTCTTACCTAATGCCGGTAGTGATGTGAAATGAACAGGTGCATTAATTTGAATATTTTGTGTATGGTTTGTTTTCAGCATAACTCTTGTACTTTCAGAGTCACATGACTTGTTGTTAAATGCTGTACTTGAAAAACTATGTGACTTTCAACTATATTTAATATTTTGTATTCATACAGTATTATTATTGTTTTATTTTGCCTAATGGCATCATTTTTAAGTATGTTTTGAAAGCTGGCTATGTGCTGTTGATATTTTAGTAATTTCTTTTGATTGGTTATTATTTGGGGTATATGAAAATAATAAATACGGGAAAATACATGAAGTACACTATAGTACAAGTTGTGCATTGTCATATTGGTTTGTCATTTTATATATCTTCATGCATTAAAGACATGATATTGTTAACAAAATATATTTAATAATTATCTCTGACAAAATAAACATGTTTTAATTGCATTATCTTATTTGTAATCCTTTCTTTATGGATGTTCTCCATACCTGAACTTTCTGAAGTTATTCTTTCATTTCTGTCTTTTTTTCCTAGAATGACTGAGTCACTTACGCCTTCAATCTGTACACATTTTGAATTGTAAAAATTTTAAACTTTCACATACTATTAAAAATATTATCAGACATTTGCATTTAATTTTCATACAGATTTGGTGGAATGCTATTCTAATGTTACATTTTTGCTAACCTTACATTAATAAGTTTTATTAACCCATACATTCAATTTGTCCAACATTGTGGCCATCTTGAAGATCTTATTATCAAATCTGCTCTTGAATGGATGGTCATATCAACGTGGGGATTTCACCTGAAGATTTTACTCCATTTAGCTTGGAGATTAGGTCATGGAAATCTATAAAAACTATTACCTTTTTTAAAACAAAGCATATTGAATGATATAGTTTTTTAAAATTACTAAATGTGTCGAACTAATTGATCTAGATATAAAAGCCTGCAATCCTTAATCAGAATCTGACCCTACTCACACATTTCGCCCAGATCATTTCGCACACAACACGGAATATTTCGTCATTACTGCGACAGTCGTGTGTGTGAGACTAAATTCAAAATCAGTATACTTCGAATTCTAATTCTCTTTCTTAATTTAAATATTTGCACTTTCTGATCACATGATTACTCGTTTATTAAATTAATAAACGTATTATTATAGAAAACTAAAAATGTTTGCGGTGTGTGTGCTTTTCTCTCTCTCTCTCTCTCACACAGTCTCCCAATTTATGTTCTGTTTCCTCAGCCATATATAGTTTGTATTTATTGTAAATATATGTATTCATATCACACTCCGCATTAATGAATACATTTTTTTTTATTATATGCATGAATTTGTCTATATTTATACTACATATATTCCTTACATACATACATACGTACGTACGTACATACATACATATACATATACATATATATATATATATATATATATATATATCATCATCATCATCATTGCATATATATACCGTATAGCATATGTATACACACCTGCTTTTAGATATCCACATATAAAAGCATACAATTTTTAATAGTACGTTTCATAGATGGGACAATATGATTATCTTTTTTCAATATCTAACCCATGTAATCCCTTATCAGAGATATATACTGTATACATATAATATCCCTCAACATCTTAATTATCTAATTAATTCATGTCCTAATTCTTAATTATCTAATTAATTCATGTCCTAATTCTTAATTATCTAATTAATTCATGTCCTAATTCTAAGTATTATATAGCATTGTACTATGTACCGAAATATGTCCATTGCTTATAAATTAACCCGCACACATTATAAATAACCCTGTGTATTGCAACCCTCTATAGCAGGTTTTTTTACGCAATGTATACACTTATAAATTTCACCTGTTGATCCGACCACTGAATATTGTGACTTGTATATTTAAAATAATAAAATAAAATATTACGCTATTATCGCGCTATATCAGATAGTTGATACATAGTGTTTATGTAATATCTGAATTGTATACGAATCAAAACTACTGGACAATCTTATAAATGAATGAATAGTTGGATTTAAATTGAAACCGGCCTCTAGGGTCACATGTTCACTATTTTGCACTGCTATTTATTTACATGGCAGTGATTTAATTTATCCAGGAAGATGGAATGATGCCACATCTTCCTGGCTTTTATGCGCACAGAGTGCGCTATTTAATTTGTTCGTCATATCATACCCCTAAAAAGGGGCTAATGATATGAATGTTAGAACTGGGTGAGTGGGAATAGACACATCATGCACTCAACCTATCAACCAATTGAAAGTATGTACGCTTATTCCAAATTTAATCCAGTTTTTCTACTGGATTTCCCTATGCCAAGATTGTGTAAGCCACCGATGCAATTCATCAAATGATAGAGTTGAAGAATTAAATTACATTCCTAACTATGCCAATTTTCTAGTACAAAAGTGTACATATTATATGTCCCTAACAATTTCTTTTGCTGATATGACTAAACGTCATTTGAAAGGTAGCCACTGTCAGAGAGGATTAGATTGTTAATTTTGAGCGCTGGGTCCGAAAATGATCAAGTTAGGCTTTTTGGATAGAGCTTGTCAAGGAGGGTTTCCGTAACCAAGTGGAAGACCCTATTAAGGCAATGAAAGACAATAGCCCTAAAAAGGACTTTTTTTTAAGAATCCCATGATCGTGACCGATAGTGACCGATTATCCCTCTGCTCCTATGGTTGGTCCCTGTATACTTCCCGAGTGTCTTGTTTGACCCTGTACTCACTCGATGATTTCCTGTATACATCTTGGGTGTCTTGTCTTGGATTCTCACTCTAAACATCTTTGCTCCCTCGTTAATTTGCTTCTGTATTTTTCCCTATCAATTTGGAATTCTTTGTGCAGTTTTATGTAGAATATATAACCCCATATGACAACTTTTTGCATTGTAAGTTAATGCATGATGTTATTAAGTTACTGCAAGTCCTGATAGTTTTGGGTTTAACTATCTTTATAGTCTATGAATTTGAGGTCATTTTCTAAATTAGCTTATTTTTGGTTGCAACCTTGTGTTGCTGTGCCTCATTTTGAGACTACCTTATAAGATCTAATTTCGGGTCAGAGCCTATGCATATATGATGAGATTTTTAGTTGCAACATTGTGTCGCTGGACCTGATAGTCTTGGTTTTGATTATTTATTTTAATCAATGATTTAACCAAAGCAATTGCCGCAAGTTTATCATGATTAATTTGAATATATATTTGTTTGTTGAATACTTACAGGATAAAGACACAAAAAGGTTTTCGTTCATAAGTGGTGGGTGGCATTCTACGGATTCATTCTTTCTCACCCATTCAATTGTAGAAATGATGCATACATTTGTTTTTATTTTATTGCATTCCAAGGCTTCAAAAACTACATCTGTCTGCCTGTCTGTCTCTCTCTTCGAGTGAACACTGATGTTGCAGTTGTGCGTGCAGATTTATCATTATAAAAAAGGTAGTCAGAAAAGAAGTTTATATGTCAGCAATAAAATAAAGGTACATACAATTTACATTATGATATTATCAGTTGAGATGCGATATTCATACTATTAAAATGATACCCCAGTTTGATATTGAATTACTTAAAATTTTTGTAGATCCTTTCGGTTTTATTTTATTGTCTAATTTGGCCCAGTTTTTGAAAGTTGGTTTTGGACTCTGTCTGTCTGTCTCTCTCTCTCTTTCTCTCTGTCTCTCTCTGTCTCTCTCTCTCTCTATATATATATATATATAATGAATACTATATCCAGAATATATATTTGATATGACTGGAGATAAAAAGACTTTTCTTCCAACGTACTTATGCATAATTATTAAATAATTATGAAACCCAGTTCTTGGCTGTATCTGACTGTTGACGTATCTTAGTCTTGTTAGAGAAAGCGGTAGAGTATGAAATGAGGTTCCGGTTTCGGTTTTGGCCACGAATTAGATTGGCCAAGAAGTCTTAATCAGATAGATGCTTATTAATTACTAACAGTGCAGCATAAAGCATTTATTGTGTGTTAGAGAGAGAGAGAGAGAGAGAGAGAGTTTACCCCAGTATCCACAAAGTCTAGTATACCCTAAATACATCGTGCGATACGCCATACATTGTAGGACTAGCGTTGGCGCAATATATTACTATTATTAAAGGGGCCGAATCGGGTCAGTGGGTTTTCAAGGACAACAAACCTACCACATAAACGAGGAAAATTGTCACTCGCAATTTTAACATCGCTGTATTCTTGCACATTTTTATTAGATATTGTGCACGCGTTCAGTTGACTAAACTAGCTAACGATACTCATACTACTAGTTAGGATGTCGTAGTCTCAACTTGATTTGTTGTGGTTGTCCACGAGGTAGGAGTAAGGGTACTAATATTATTATTATAGTCCTACCAGTAAGAGCTTTAGGCTAATACGTTGGTTGCAGCATAGCACTTTAAACAAAAAAAAAAAGGTGCCATGTAAGAAAATCATTGATCGAACACAGTACCTGCTAGACCAATAAGGAGTATCATTTGTGCCGGAGTTTTCAGTATTTGAGTCTGAAGGTGTCACAAATTAAAAAATTTGCGATGGATACAAAGGTGTTAGGTTCTGACAGATTACTATTAGAAAAGTTAATTTAATGCTATAGATCAATAGCAGATCAATTTAACTTAACTCAATACCAAGGTGGATCAAAATAATTGTAGTAATTGCTTACGAGCGGCCAATAGGCCAACAGCAGCAGGCTCGAAACCAGCAAAGATAGTGCCAAGTGGACAACAACATTCGGCAGTTGTTGCCAAAACCTCCTGCATGTTAACATGGTATATCCATTCATAGGTTCGCTGCAAGTGTACAGATTGGTCTGTTCTAATGCTACACATATATTGAAAATATACAGGCAAATCAGCTTTCTTGCTTTATTTTAACTTATTATTGATAATAAGTAAAACTAAACTTTATCCTGACAATAAGGGATTTTTCAAAATTTTAATAGGACCTTTTGCTAAACGTTTTGGGATGCTTATAATGGGTTTTCATTTCCCTCAGTTACATAAATAAAAATTTTAAAATATTTGCCAAAGCATCTATTTTATGCAAAACCGAGTAGACTATATCAGATTTATCTTTAAAATGATAGCATGTTGTAAAAAATATTTGGGAGCAACATTTACAGAGAAAATCTCATATACACTTATGCATATAATGCACATATAAAACTACTAAATGCCCCAACATGTCTTTTAGAATTCTGTCTGTATTTTAAAATCAATACACCAATTTATCTATTTATTTATTTATTTATACATAAGTCAATTATATCAGTCCAACGATAACATTATACGACTATAGAATGATACCCTGTTTGAATGTGGTGCTTATGACCAGGTAGAAATTGTTTAACCAAAGTCTTTAATAGGCTATTTAAATTACCAAAGTCTTCAATAGGCTATTTAAATTACCAAAGTCTTAAATAGGCTATTTAAATTACCGTGACCATTTCTTATGTCACAAGGTAGGGATGAGGTGCATGGACTTGATAGGTACTGTAGAAATAATGTACATTCATGTAGGGTACTAGGTAGCTGTCAATTTTAGGTTGATAAAAAGATTCTTACCATATACCTCGCTTGATAGTTCAGCATTTATTATTCTCTGCATACAATAAACACTATACTAGAAATACAGAATTGCATGGCCTGTAATATTTTGAACGGTAATCATTCTTTATTTTGTTTTCAAGTTTCAGTACAGAAACACATTATTTTGTGATAAGATTATGAGAATGTTAGGTACTTTAGAAAGTAATGATATTTAATTTACCTTAATTACTTTTCACCATATTCCATGTACTGTTTAAGCTCATCTGATATGAAATCATAATGTAACCGAATAATACCAGATCCGGAACATTTTATTCCAATATATTTGACCACCTCTTGATAGTTTTCTCATTTTTCAGTTTCTCGCTGAGTTGCCAACAGGACAATTTAGATATCACACACAGTTGAAGCTTACAATCCTTCAACAAGGTTTCACTTTCAGAATTTGAAATCAACAAGTCCATATTTCCTATTTAATTAAGATGTTTAAATGGGCTTGAAATAGTACTAATTTGTACCTATCTAACAAATTAATAGATAGATAATAAAGTTGTCGCTTAAAATTTTTGATATACAGTGGAGCCTCGTTAATCCAGACTCTGTTTATCTGGAAACCTCGCTATCCAGACATAATTCAACGGGAACACAATTCCTAGACGTTAATTTGCTCCGTTAATCCAGAAATCCGTGTTCCGGATCCAGAAATAAAAATCTGGGACCAAAGTGTAAAATTACATTAAAACTTGTTTCGTTAATCTGGAAATAATCTGTCCAAAAAAAAATAAAAAATTCGAAAAATCGTATATGAAAATACACTTAGTAGAATAATATATGAAACACAATAGTGAAGCCCTTGATAATCTCTGGCCACTATAAGTAACTGAGTAGCATAACCATATTGTAACCAGCGATTGTATAAATAATGTCTGTTTTAGCTAGTCGGCTACGGGGATGTTAATAATTATATAAACACACTGGGATCAAATCGTCCACGCTTTTTGACATTTGGTAAATTAGATTAAAAGTGCCATCAAGCCTCTTTGTTGTTTACCAATTGTATGTAAGAAAATGATAGTTTATTGATGGCTGTACAAACAAAGTTGAATGATTTACGGCGTGGACAGTATAGGGATTCATTTCCAAATTAAAAAAATTATTGGCCATGAATCGTGACTTTAAATATTGAGATACACTTTGAATACTTGTATCCATTAACCTAAAATAACAAAATCATGGTAGCAGTGTTGAAATTCCATACATAGGCTTCCGTTGAATCAAGGACTTATTATGATGACCTTATTACGATCATGCATGACAACCCAAGTGATATAAATAGCTACATTAAAAGAAACACCAAAACATGTTTTACTACGCTCAATTAAGATTTATGTTTCTTAATGATGGAAACAAAATAACATAGCAAACAATTGAAATTTCAATTAATAGAGTTTAACGTTTTTTCTGCATTTATCGTGGTATAAACTGTCAGTTGCTGATTCACACAGCTCACCCATTGGGTATTATTGCGGTGTGAGTCGGCAACGGACAGTTTATACCACGATAAACGCAGAAAAAAAAGTTAAACTCTAAATTGTAACAGCTGTAAAATACGACTTATAAAAATGACTGCATTTTATTAGTTTACCATAATGAATTATACTGGGAGATAACAGTTTGTGCTTTTTACAGTACATTACATTTAAAGCTAACATATACATGTACATATATATGTATGGTGTTATGATATCATAAAATAAAAAAAATGTGCAAGATTAAATTATCTGGAAAACTCGATATTATGGACATATCCACTGGGAATGAATGTGTCTGGATTAATGAGGCTCCACTGTATATGATCCCTAGTCTAATGATAAGAAATGAAATCAACACTGAAAGAAAGTACATGTAGTGATGTTAATCCTTTTCTTGTAATTTTTGGGGTTTTCTAATATTATGTTCTGGTTCCCAGGTTGGTTTCTCATATCCCTTCCACTTAATGAGGAATTGTTTGCCTTTTCCTTTTTTTTTAGTTTTAAGAATATTCTCCACCTCAAACCAATTGGCTGAAATTAAAAGATTTAAAAATTATTTTTTGTCTTATTGTATTCATATAGTCAGCAGACACAATAAGCACGAGTCAGGCAATATTTTAATTTCAATAACAGTTAAATCCTATATATTTTCACAAAGACTGTTAGATTTTCTTAAAACTTTAATTTAATTGGCACCAAAAAAGCATTATTGTTTGGACATGATATTATACCTTAATACATACATACATGCATGCATGCATACATACATACATACATACATACATACATACATACATACATACATACATACATACATACATAGTGGAATTTAAGATTCAATACATACATCACTAATTCAGAACAAAGTAAATAAGCTGAATACAGCTAACGATTCTATATTAAATCACTTAATATTTACCAATGAGAATACTTTTGTTAAATTTGCTCTTTGATTTCTCATTGTTATCCAATATAATTTGCACTTCCCAAATTTTGCAACATAATTTCTAACATCACAAGATATGCACACAATATTAACATACAACATATGCAAATCGTTATAGCTTACAACATTATAATTAAATTTTCAATAAACTGTCATATATAAAAATAAATCATTTGTCAATCACTGTACATATGTACAAGAAGATCTCAGTCCTAACTTATAAAAAAATATGTAATAACAAGACAATTAATTTTCCATATATCTGAGGGGTTACGGGATGCATGGAATACGACTTAACTGTCTTTAATATCACAAATATTTCGGTTTCTTTGGGATTTTGATAGGTTTATAAAGTCAATTTAGGGTTTTAAAGGTTTTTGAGGTCAAATGAAAAATTTAGACTTTTAAGGTTTTTGAGGTCCACTTCTGACACTAATAAATTCTTTGTCCAGCAATGTAAATACTTTCAATAAGATCAAAATAATTAAAAATAAATTAAAAAAATGGATTGAGAAGAATACATTTCCAAAAAAACTGTTCATGCTGTTGAGAAGGATAACCAAAAGATTCTCAAGGTTGGCACCTCAGCAGCCATATGACATGCATGTCTGAAGGGCAGAATTTTCATTTTCAGCCAACAAGACCTTGCGATGAATAAGAGTACAGTTTCAGCAGCTATTCCAGTTTGTTGTGTGAGAAGAAGCAATAACAAATTAGCTCTAATGGCTGGACAGATAACATGTCATTGCATAAGCATGTTTCAAGGACATATGACCTAAAGAGCTAAAAATCCTGTAAACTTGTTACAATAGATAAATATAAATTCCTAAAACAATTATTACATGTTGAGGGTTCCATAATCTCTATCACTGAATTAGTATCCTCTGAATCAGTGATGTCCATCAAAAGCTCCGCTTCAACTGTAAATAAATGATAAAACTGTGAAACATGTACAAAACAATTATCAGTCAGTAAAACTTCATTTATTTTTGGTAAAAAAACGGGCAAAAATTGTTGAAAATCATGATTTATGATTTCTCTAGTGAGAGAATAAATGAAACATTTTTTTATATTTACAAACAATGGTCAAAATGTATTCAAAGTTTGCAATAGTAACAACAATATAGGGGTTCCTGTATTAACAGGTGATTTCAATTGTGTAAGGTGGTGTAATAGTAGTAAAGAGTAACCTAATGATGACATTGCGCTTTCCCATCTTATTTTAAGAATTCAACTGAAATCATCACTCAATTTGCAAATCATTACAGTAAGTAGTAAAAAAGCAATCTCAATACAAGAATGTCCAACTAAAGCAATCTCAATACAAGAATGTCCAACTGACTGTGACTTTAAAAGATGTTTGTGCCAATAAAAAGAACCTATTGAAATAACAATTATTGAACAACTGGGCTGTTTATAAAATAAATGCAGCAAAAATATATTGCATGATAGTCAAAAAAAAACAACAATAATATTATAATACAATAATTACATCGTCTACATATGCATAGAAACATGCCTATGTATTTGGCAGAGAGCTACCAAGGAAACAAGTGGCCAGTAGCATATACTATGACACAACACAATGGGAGCATAAAAATGAAATGAGACCTTTGTTAGAAAATTACCTGGATTAGGAACAAAGGCTTTTTGCTTTCCCTCATCTTCCAGTGACTCTTGCATTATGTTTGGAACTTCCTTATGATCAGAAGTAAAACAAATTTCATAAAGTTTTCTGATGTTAATAAGTGATGATCCTTTTTAAGAAAGAAAATGTTCATGTAAAAAGCCTGTTAAAAGAACTGCTATTAAGCATACTATATACTTTATTTAAAAAATGTATTGCATGCAGGTCCAAAATAAAGAATGCAAGGTCATTACAATGCAATGAAAAACTCATCATCTAAATATGCATAGAAACATGCTTACTAATATAAGTTCAGCTGAGGGCTACCCAGCTAAAAAATTATGGATGAATGGCCAGTAGAAAATAAAATGCAATGGGAAGGTAAAAATTAATGATCACTCTTATGAAAGTACCTTGATTGGGAAGAAAGGCAGTTTGGTTTCCATCATCTTCCAGTGAACCTTGAATTTCATTTGGAATTTCAACCTGATCTGAAAGAAAACAAAAAATATATTGTTGAGTTTCCAGATTAATTGATGCTTCTTTTGCTTTTTATTCATCAGCATTCCACTAGAACCAGGTAAATTTTGTAACACAAGGATTGTGCAATATATACAAATGAGTTACTTCCGGAATCAAAACACTACCACCCAAAGCATTCAGAATTCATTTAAAAAACTCACAAATCTGATTAAATTGGCTATCAATATAAAGAAGCCTATTAAAATCAAAAGGCATAAATCATTATTTGAGAAAAATAACAAAATGATTTCACAAAATAATGCTTAATTTAAAAATGTGCCAAAATTGATAAAGAAATGCAATGGCCTAAATTACACATTCCTACTTCATTTTTGCCATGCATATGAACATGCTGTGCACATTTAATTTACAGCAGTTTTTTAATTGCTTCAAAATCTGGTCAGTAAATCTTTATATGAATACAAAATACAAAACAAATGAATCTGTGTTAGGTATGTCAAGAAACAGATTCAAATGCATGTACAAGTAAAACAAATGTTGTCAGATAGCCATTAGAACTGACATCACTGAGTAAGCAATCTACTAATTGGTTACCTAAGTGTATGAATTCTAATCTACAATAATACATAATCCAATGCAAATATATTCACAGATCAGCCTTGTCATGATGTGAACACAGTAAAAGATACGTCACAATAGAAATTACCTTGATTCAGTCGGCAAGGCTCATCTAATGATGTACTTGTGGCTACTTTATTTGTCCTTTAAAAAAAGAATTATAAAGAAGTAACTAACCCTAACAGAATTTTTTATAGGCTAACGTAAAAACGTTTAAAATAAAAAACAAACATAAACACACCATCTAAAATGATTATACATGTAAAAGAAACACTGGTTAATCTACGTAATATAAATGATTAAACTATAATTAATGGACATAAAATCTTCATTGTACAGACAGCTCATAATCAACATCAAACACTATGCTTCTATGCTTGGCAGAGATTTTCTTTTGATTCCCAGTCTGTCCTGCTGCAGAGTGGATTATATTACAAATTTATGGTGTGTTGCCCACATGTAACTTTAAATTGTTTCCTTAGATTGCAACTCTCTGACTTTGATCATTTATGAGCCGATTCAATGGCCAAGTACCTTGTGACGGATAATTCCAAACTGTCTCTGGCATTAATGATGTCTTTCAGCGTGGAAAGGCCCATACTGCTTGGGTCCCTGGCACATAAAAAATATAAATGACACACAATCTTGGATAGTTAAAAAAACAATTCATGATCATAAAATTACTTCAATCAAGAATAATTCTGCAGGATGTCTTGCATTCTAGGCTAGTGAATAATGTACAATACATACTCAAAAGCATATTGGCTCTCTTTTCATTTTGCAGTTCTGTAATATGAAGTATTTACTAGTCATTCATACAACAAAGAATATTTATTTTAAGAAAGATTTTGTATTAAGGTATGCTTCAAAGAGATTAATGAGTCTGATTATACATGTATAGTTCTTTTGAAGGATTACATGTTTATTCTTGCTTTTTCTATTCCCAAATGTTATAGCAATTTTTAAAAAAATGATCTTTATTTTGTAACTTTTTATCCTAATATAAAGCATGGATTGTGATAGCATGTCCTTTTATCTGATTACATACATGACAACATCAAACTAATAAAAAATTCAAAGGAATTATATATTTGCTACCCAACTTGATACAGAGATGACCTCTTTTCTAGAGGGTTACTGTAAGAGTGCTGGTAAGGGTGCATAAATTACATTCCAAGATTAACAGCCAGCCATCACTAGGTCTGGGACTTGTACCATATGCATAAACTTGATTCAAACCAATAACCAATGTTGCTGTTGCACCCACTGGTGAATTAATGTGATCTGTGTTTTTCTATGTGCGTTTGTTTTATCCATTATCGCATAAGCCTTTTACAAAACTCAAAAGATGGCAAAAACTTGATACATAGTATGAGTTTCATCAAGTACCTTATACACGGCAACATAACTTGAAATATCACATCAGCATAATCATACGAACCTAATGCAGTACCTTATACATGGCAAGATAACCTGATACATGATATCAGCAAAGTAACAGTTTACTCAGAATGAATATAAAGCCTAAATAACACTTACCTAAATTTAACACCATTAGGCATGTTCTTAATCTGTACCTGGTACAGATTATTTTTTATTGTCTTGTATGGCACTTTTGTATTTCCTGTTGCCTTGGCTGAAATAGAGATTGTCACATAATGACAGACATTTGTTCATAGTTTGTATTCAAAGCATTAAATTTTACAATGTTATTTCAGATGTTGAAACTTATAATTACATTTAATAAATATGTATTTTATAATAAAAGGTTTTCACCTGAAGACTTAATCTTAATGTAGATAATGGGTTTAACATTCATCAGTCATACCTTGATCACACACATTTTGTAAAGAAAAACATTCATTTATTTATCATGCATCAAACATATTAGCAAAATTGAAACATGACTTGACATTTGGCAGTTGAACAATTCAGGAAGATAATAATAATAATAATAATAATAATAATAATAATGCTTTATTTATAGAGGGTGACTCATTAGTCAAGGACTATTCTCCCTTGAGGCCCTCTTAATGAAAGTATAACAAATGCACATTGTGTGAAGAAGCAATAATTAGTGCTTATATTAGCATGTTCCGTATTAAAATACTAAATTCCATTATCTGTTAGAAACACATGCATGCTCCTGATATTTCTTCTTAAATACTCTAATATTTTCAGCCGATTTTACATGTAGTGGAAGCTTATTCCACAGAACTGTACCAGAGTATTGAAAACTCTTTTTGAATTGCTCTGTTCTTGGTTTTGGTACTAGAAGGTTTCCATGTGAGATTGATCTCAACTGGTATTGTGTTGAAAAAGGCCTGAATAAGTCCTGAAGATACTCTGGTGCAGTTCCATGTAGACATTTATATAAAAGAACTGCCTTGTGAAAATCTATCCTGTCATATATTGTGAACCATTTGAGTTCTGTAAATAATGCTTTTGAGGGATGGTCAACAGATGTATCTAAAATTACACGTGCTGCTCGTTTCTGGAGTTTATAAATCCTGTCAAGCTCAGATTTAGCACAGTTTCCCCATACATTAGAACAGTAATCCATTGTTGGAAGAATATGCGTCTTGTAGTATAGATTGCGAGTTTCCATAGGTAAATATTTCTTGATTCTACTGAGAAGGGCAATTTTGGATGACAGTGTTTTACAAAGCTTATCAATATGGTCATTCCATAATAAATTATTATCTATGGACACACCTACAAGCCTTTCATGATTGACATTTTCTAATGGATGATTATTTATTGCAAGAGATAGTTTTGGGTTTCCTGACTTGTGTAGCTTTTGTGTCGTCCCCAGAATCATACATTTTGTTTTACCTTCATTAATTACCATCCTATTTTGTTGTGCCCAGTTTTGGACTCTAATAAGATCTGAGTTTAATCTTGTTTGGATAACTTCAGTATCAGAACTAGATGTATACAAGGTTGCATCATCTGCAAACAATTCTGTATTGGTGGATTCATTATTAAATGGTAGATCATTGACATAGATAAGGAAGAGGAGAGGGCCTAAAACTGAGCCTTGAGGGACTCCTGAATGAATAGTGCGAGTTTGAGAGCTAATATTGCCAATGCTTACTTGTTGAGACCTTTGGTTTAGGTATGATCTAAACCAGTTTAAAGAAGGATTGTCAAACCTGTAACAGTTCAACTTTTGCAGCAGAATTTCATGATCAACAAGATCAAAAGCTTTCTTGAAGTCAAGGAAAACAATCCCAGTCATATGCCCATTATCCATTTCCTTCAGCCAAAGATCAATTAATTTGGTAAGTTCTGTTTGGCATGAGTGGTACTTTCTAAATCCTGATTGTGCTTTATGAAATAGAGAGTTTGTTTCAAAAAATTTATAGACCTGAATGGCTACATGCTTTTCAAACAGTTTTGACAATACAGGTAGAATTGATATTGGTCTGTAATTTCCTGGATCCTCTTTTTCTCCTTTCTTAGGATACATATTACTGAAGTAAGGGAAAATGCTATCATGGTTAACTCTGACAAAGTTCAGTGAACATAAATTATCCCTGCATTACAACTGATGACCATTAATATACAAGGCATTCATATTTCTTTATCTAAATAACTGTTAAGTGATGACTAAAATGAAATTTGTAACAAATATTACCCCAGCAGTCATTAAAGATATGTCTCACTTGGGACACATATTTTTTTCTTCACTGCATCAACTTCTGGTGATGAGTTTGTCTGTGAATCTAAAAAATTAAACTGAAGCCTGAATCACATATTTAAACAAACAGTCATTCAAGATTTGAAATCCATAAAAGCCTTCATATGATTTGGCCAACAAAATGTCATCAACAATGAAAGACATGGATGTTAAATCTAACGTGTAAAATAATTGTATACAGTGCTGTAATTGCCAGAAAAACTTAAAAAATCATCTGCGAATACAAATACAAAATATACTAGCCAAATTCCTGTTGTATTTGTTATTTTGTTTCTTTAGCAGTCCTAATTAATTTGTAATCTATGTTTATTTCCTAGCAATTACATGTACATAAAAAAAAGTTTTAAAAAACATAGTGTATTTACTTTTATAACCTAGTAGCCTTTGAAACAATATCTGGACCTAGTCTAAAAGTAATGGACATCATCTTCAGCAAACAAATATAAATAAGCAAGCAAGTAAATAAATCAACTATGCATTGATATAATTAAACTAACACATTTATTACATGTAATGCATTTTTGCCCAAAGGTAACAATGTAATGTAAAACTTGCCCAAGAAACACATCTATTTTCTGCCACTGAAAAATTGGTCATAAAAATGATATAAAACTGATTATGTGTACAAACCCATCATGCTGCTTAAAAACTGATCTTTCCATTCAAAATTTTGGAAAAACTTGTAGGCCCTCATTTTTCCAAATACACCTACGCGTCTAGTATGGTCAGTAAAAAGGCCACCAATATTTATACCCACATCATTAAGAGCTTCACACTGAAAATAGATGATAACAAGAGTCGCTAAAAAAAATGATGCTTTATTTGGGCAAACAGAATTTTCAGGAATTCAAGATAAAACCATTTCTTTCTATTGACTGTGAAGTTTTAAAACTATCTCTGGTGTTAATGTTATTCATTGCTAAGATTATCAAATTAGCTGCTGTGAACACTTTGGATTTCAAACTGAAATCATTTCCATTTATACATCATTAGTCTTTGATGAAAAGCCACCATTTCACTATTACCAGTCATTAAAGGGGAATGAGGACAACAATATTTTCAAAACAGCCATCATGCCAGACATATGGGATGTACCACTGGCAACATCTGAATTTTTAGAACTATCTATTTAGCAAAAGAGGTTTTATGGTGAAATCCCCATATTGATATAGCCATCCATCTGGTGGAAAGGTTGAGAACTAGTCTGTATCTTTATCATTAGTACAAACTAGACACATTACCAACCATTAATATGAAAACCCTCCATGTTCAAATTACTTTCTATTTACAAGTAGCAATGACAATATATCATGGCAGCACTATTGGACTTGATAACAGCACCGTTTTAATCTCGGACCAATAAGCCATTATATAAAGTCTTTGGTGAAAATCACAATCTTGATGTATCTCTTTGGTCTCTGACATGACCGGTAGAGATAAAAACCAGAGTAAGAGCAAAGACAATTAAAAGAAAGAAAAAAATGGAGAGGCCAAAATAATGGGAGAATGTATTAGCATGCAAATTCTGCCAGCTAAATAGCAAAGACAGTTTACAAAATAATTACAAATTCAGCATCAAAATCAAAATGCCAACCAATGTGTAAAATGTATTTAAACGAATCATAAATGTATTTAAACAAATCAGTTCTCAATGAAATTTAGTCCTATCATCAGTGAAATTAGCTTGTTAAAACTGCATTTATTAAAAATAGAACTGAAGCAATCAATAATATTTACATTGTTATCTGAAACACTATAGTAGTAAATTGTATAAATCAATGATTGTTAGATACAGGTTCTCTATCTCCAGGTTGAAGTGTTCACAGGATCTGCAAGATGACCTCATACATGGATTTATGCAAACTGAACAGACACAACTTCATACTGAATCAAGAAACATGACTTACCGACTGACTGATTAGTGTTAGGTGGTGCTTTATAAGCTTTGGGATATCGACAGATGCTGATACGTTTTTTCTCTGTTCCTCAGCAGTCTCTGTATATTTTGCTTTATCTGAAGCAGGCAGATGCTTCCATTCATTTGCCCACTTACGAAAAGTTGGTCCTGAGGATGATGGCTCTTTAAATAATATAAAAGAATTCAGATACTGTCAGGAACAAAACTACCCACACAAAAATAATTCAAAAGTGATATAGGCATATAAATCGAAGTTTACAATAATAATACACAAAATTCACTTTACCATGTAGGTATTAGTATGTATTAAGAATGATACTGTCATTATTTTTAAACACCATTAGCATACAGTTAAAAATATATGTGAATATAATTTAAAGGTGCATTTTACAAAACATATCTCAGAGTATACTGCAAAGAGATTAATGAGTGAGTATAGATGTACATACACAAGGCTAGATAAGAATATAAGCAATAATACTTGAATAATAAATTAATAAGACAACATGCTAAAATAAACAGGTAAAGCAGTACTTTCCACACATTCACTAAGTCACAATATAAAAAACGAGACAAAAAGCAAAATAATCAGAAAGAAAGACTTTAAAATTACATTTGTACTAAACAAACTGCCAACAACACCATTACCAGAGCGTATATATCACTACATCAAAGTTTTTTTACCTCTCTGACATCTGAAAATTACATACAGAAAAAAAAAAATAATATTAGTAATATAACAAGAGTAATAGATTTATGAGACTCCTTCATTATATAAAATTTGCAATATGAAGCCATTCAACATAGACGCATTTGAGTAATTTATGTACAATACAATTCATCTGCTTTCTAAATTTTGGCAATAACCCATTAAGAGTTTATACAACACACAACTAATGACCTTTAGTTTTTATTTCCTATACATTTGAACAAATTTAACATCTTTATGATTTATATTTTATCTTGTTGATACTAATGTTCATAATTTGAATGGTATTTCTTTGTTTTGTTTTGTTTTTTATGGTTTAACGCCATTTTTCAACACAATATAGATTATACATGGTGGCCAGTATTGATGTTGGAGGAAGAACCCAGAAAACCCCGGAAAGAACCACTGACCCTCGAGAAGCTATTGGCAAGCTTTCTCACATACCCACATTGGCTGAATCTGAGATTCGATTGCATGCAGACAAAGGCGAGATGGCAGTGATCCATAATGGCCAACGCTTTATACCACTCAGCTCCCCTTGTATTTCTTTGTAAACTTATGTACAAATTCACTGTTAGATCATGTTAAATGTACCTTTAGTTGCCACTGTATAGACACTATTGTGCTGATGTGTCATAACATGTAACATACATGCATACATACATAAACACATACATACATACTATTCATACATACATAAATACATGCATGAATGCATTCATCCTAATAAAAATTCACCAAAGATGATCATTATCTCACCACCAGTGTACAAATTAGTTTACAAGAAGAAAATAAATGACCTGCAAATGGGCAAACTGATGGACAGACAGGATTATTCAATGTAACATTACCAAGTGAGCACATGGTAAGGTATCAAAGAAAATCTCAGTTTAAGCAAAATAATTAAGCAAATTATGACAACATAAATCAATATACAGTCGGCTACAAATATGTGCATATTGTATAACTGCATATTACTCCTAATTGCATAGGTTTGTGCTGGTCCCGATTTGTTACCACTGTTTTCAATGGATGTCAATGTCGGACAATTGCATATCGTATATATGCATAACAAAGCATGGTTGATAGCTGTAACACTCTTTAGGTTTAACACAAACTCACATCAACCTCGTTAAGAATCTGATCCAGTCTGGTCATTAAATTCAATGCATTAAGACTGGAGCTCTGACCACAAGTCTGCTCTTCGATCTACTGACAAAACTGACCTCCATATGATACTAGAGCAAATCGCGTTACATTTAAATGAACTAGGCCAAATGGGGGTTTGTTTCGGAGAAATAATGGGCATCAGTATGCATGCTGCACCAGATACACGCTATAACATGTACGCTGGTTTAGTGCATACGCTGCCTAATTGCATATCATAGCATCAGTTTTGAGGCCATGCATATAAGCGGAGCCGACTGTATACAGTTTTACCCTGCTATAGGAGTGGCCGAGTGGTCAAAAGTGCTCACCGTTACGGATCACTGCCATCTCACCTCTGTCTGCATGGGTTCGAGTCTCAGGCTCGACTAATGTTGGTATGTGAGAAAGCTTGCCAGTAGTGGGTTGTGGTTCATTCCAGGGGTTTTCCCGGGTTCTTGCTACACCATTCATACTGGCCGCCATGTATAGCCTATCGTGTGCTGAAAAATGGCGTTAAACCCTAAAGCAACAACAACAACCCTGCTATTGATGTCCAAACAAATCTCAGTTTATGCAAAAAAAATTAAGCAAATGATGACAGCATAAATCAATATATACAAATTTACCCTGCTATAATACACTCCGTTTTTATATGAATTTGGATATAACACGGTCTTATACAGAGTAGAACAAAGATTGCCACATTCTTGTGTTACACTTGGTTCAAAACAGAGCAACACTTTCAAAACAATTTTTACTTTTTCTTCCATTTTTGGAAATAGTATGGTTAAGGAGTGGCTTCAACGATGCACTGAGGAAAAAAAATGTTTGTGACCAATAACATTTAGCCTACCAAGTGATTTTCCCTTGCAAAACAAATTGTATCCACTAGGCCCTTTCAATTGCATTGGTACTGGCTTGGAAGCAGAACTTGAGACAGAAGTCCGCTGAATGCTTTGCTTCTGTCTTTGCCGCTTATTTCCAATCCAGTCCTGAAAATAATAAATAACCTGATTGTATGCTATTCATTTTGTCATCCACATTATAAAATTGATGCTTTGATAATAAGAGCTTCCATTGACCAGCTGCACACTGTTTCATCATGTTTGTGTCCTGCATAATCTGACTTTGAGGTTTAATGATCCTGGACAAAGGACAATCCAATTTGTACCAACCTCAATAAACCAAATTGCAAAGCGTGTGGCAGGCATATGGCTTTTAGGCAGACTAAAACAAATTCAAAGATGTAATAATATCAGTTTCCAAGAGCAGATGTATTTAAATGATTTCTATACTACTGAATACATTTACTTCTGCACCCAAAAAAAAGAATATGAAAACAACTGAGAATAGAGATCAAGAAATCTAAAGAAATGTTAAAGCCAAAGATTTTAATTATTAGAAAAGAAATGTGATTTGAGAAGTTTCATTTTCATTTGAAAATTGAGAAGAAAACACTGGACATATCCTGCAACTCTGACTTATGAAATTTATTGACTAATATAAGAAACTGTGTTGCTTTTAAATTATTAAGACATGCAATTCATTATGCTGTTGGATATCAAAATGTTGCAAGAAAGAGGAAATTCTTTTAAAAAACCAACCCTGATTTGTTGCACCGTAAGGTTCAGAGAGTTGGCCAGATTCTCGATTCTTCTGCCATCCTTAACACTTGTCAATCCTGCATTCCATTCTGCTTCCAACGCATGGAGTTGCTCATCTGTAAAGATGTGGCGCAGCTTTTTGGATGCTGACTGTAGCAGATGATAAAAAAGTATGAGTTATTGCATTTCAGGGGAAGTAGCTAAATGATTCTAAACATGATTGTCGTAGCAGATGTATAATGTCTGAGATGTATATTTCATTCTGAATCAATAAGTCATGATAAGAAGTCTTTCAGTGAAAATGCCAAATCAACTAAAATGACAAAAACGGCGGCAATTGTAGCACTATTGCACGCTATATACTATGTTTCATTTCATTCATGAAATCTAACAGGGCTTGATGGGAAACGCGATGTAGATAGTACAGTCAGTTCAAAATACAGGTTCAGTGGTTATAAGATTTTCATCAAATAAGAAACCATTTTGATTTTGGGTCATCTTTGGTTAAAACACAATATCTACATCCACTGTGAACGAGTAGTAATAGAATGATTTTCAAATGAAATAATATAGTGTAAATATTAAATGTTTTAAAAGATCTAAGGACCAACTAAACAGAAAATTATAAATATTTTAGAAAATGACATGTAACCATATTATCATGCATCCTCTAAGAGTATCTGTACAATTTTCAAGATGACCACCATGGCAGATGTATTTCATGTCAGAAGGGTATTATTTTAATTCTGGACCAAGCATTTGGTTTGATTTGCATGTTTAACGGTGCTTTAACAATTTCAGTCGTATCGCTATGATGTTTGCAGTGTCAGTCTATTCTGGTGATGCAACATAAGGTGAATTATTATAGGCTTAAACATGTCACACACTATGAGGGCAAAAAATCAATTACGTATATTGTAACGGGTGTGTTAAGGCAATATTAGGAAAAATATACCTGCATAGTATGGGCAGTCTTGTGGGCATCAGTCGACATATTTTCCATTTCAAAATCTCAACACTGCTATCACCTACTTAAATTACGCTCAGCTTCCGCAACCGGATGTAATAGTATGCACATGCGCAAAAGAGGAAAAAATGCCACCAACATTGTTAAGGCTTGGTAGCGATATAACGTATACTGCACCGTACGAAAGTATACGTTGTTGAGGGTTGAAGGCCTTAACAATATCAACAATTCTAGGCTTCGTAGGCTGAAACAATGGAAGTATCGGGTGGGACAGCACAATGCATTCAAAATTTTGGGGGAAAATGCCTTCACTCATTGGCCTTATTTAATTCAATCTAGGAATTATTGCTGATTAAAGAAGGTATGATGCTTGTGTGTGTGAGAGAGAGAAACATGGTCAAGCTACAAGTCAATGAACATGCATAATTAACTAGCTGAATAAACGGCTGACCCATTCTTCTTTCAAAAAAATTGTTATCTAATCACTTCACAACATTTATCTACTTTATATTCTTTGAACACATGAAAGTACTTGAGGTCATCAGGTTGCAGATGCCAATGACAAATAATCAATTCCAATGACAAACAAGCAAATTTAAAATGGTACGATAAATGTGACCATGCTATTATGCAATTATTTATATTATTTACAGCCTTCAGTACATATTTTATATTCACTGCAATAGAAAGAATAAAGTATTAACTGGGTTTAAATTTCACTTTTGTTTCAACTTCATGTTCAATTGTTTGCATTCTGAGATCAAAATCCAAGTGAAGAAATCCAGAACTGATTCATGCTCTCAAACTCCCTTCCAGTTGTATCAGCTTATCAAATTATTAAAAAATTACATTGTATAGTGCGGGATGTGATGTAGACCAATTTTCCAGATGAGAGATCACATTGAAATGATTTAAGCATACACAAACACAGAGACATACTTCATAGATTCTATTAACACAAGGATTAAGTAAAAGTAAAATAAAATCAAATAAATACAATAAATCAAATAAATAAATCACAAATAAATCACTAGACCTGATTACAAATTGTAGCCATATTAATAGAAGCACTATTTTTGTAAAATAAAATATTTACTTAAATATACATTAAACAAAGAATTAAAATTATTAGATTCATATCTCCAGTCATTAGGATTAGATCCTTTAAACAAATAATGAGTCATATCATCTTCCTTTTTATTGCATCCGCCATGTTCTGCAAAGGTTACAGGATGACTTCAACTTTAAAACCGAAAAAAATTATGCAATATATTATAAATTACAAAACTACAAAGAAATGTGATCTAATTAAACATACAAGCACACACGCATACATATAAAGGTCAACAGAGATTCATTTCCATGTTGATTCGGCCTTGGCTATGATTTTTTTTAAGTCTGTCAGTCTCTGCTGACTTCTAGCAACATTGTTCAAGAACCATTCACCTTATACAAGTGACTTTTTTATTGTTCCTAATTAGCTGTTTTGGCCATCACAGCAATTTTTAACAGTCTGAACTGGTTGGAGTTGGACATTTTTATAAAAATAAAACATTACTGAGATGAAGCGAAAATCACTGGAGGTAAAAAAATGAAATTCATTAGTCATATTTCTATTAGTAGATAGATGATTCAATTCAATATTCAGAAACTTTCATGAATTCATTCATTTATGTTTTATACAATTTTGAACTTTTACTTTTTGAACAAAATCCATTAAGCATAAATGATTGCAGGTCAACAAATGTATGTATGTATGTAAATATTGATGACTAGATGGATGGATTGAGGACTTTGGTTAAACACATAATTTTTGTATTCATATATATAGATGATATTTAGACCATTACAGCCACTTTTTCATTTCAATGCTTTTGTTACACAATTTTTAGCTTTCTAAGAAAAAAAGAAAAAACTTTCTGAAACCACTTGAGGTAGACACAATCATCTTGTTAGGCATGTTGATATGCATATGTAGAATGTCATGACATTTTCAATTTCCTCCCCCTCCCAATTTTGAACTTCTGGACTTCAGTTTTTTTTTTGTCTGCAGTGGTGGTATATGTATTTAAAAAAAGCTGCAAATCTTTGTTTTTCTTATTTTTCTCAATTGGGTGTTAATGCTCTAGGTCTAGGTCTTGTCCAGCAAAGTCAATATGCAGCTTATTTCCCTAAAGCACCTGGTGAAAATTAAGTGAATTAAGTTGGAAATATGGGTATTAATTTTAAAGTCAGCTTATTTCCCTAAAGCACCTGGTGAAAATCAAGTAAGTTCAAAAAAAGAATATTAATTTTAGTAAAATGTCTGATGGACCTAAATTCTGATCTGCTTACCAACAGAATACTTCAAAATACCAAGAATGACTCATTCAAGGCCTCAAATTACATTACTCCCTATTACGTATTATCTTTCTATATATGTGAATTATTACGTGGCATTAGACATTCTTAATAGTATTATTGGTATTGGATAAGTAACACTGAGAGGATTGATTCATTTATTTAACTAATTATTCATTGAAATTAATGTGCTCTAAATTTTATTTAAAGATAATTTGGATTAATAGATGTGTTCGAATTACTCTGAATTGAATTAAAGACATTTTGGGATTATATTACTGATTTCATCTCTACTGTTGACACATCAGTACAGTAGTGACATCATTTGGAATACCTTTGGAACTTATTCGGATTACTCAGAACTATTGTAATTGTTATAACTTTTCGGATAATACGAATTCATTCACCATATTATAAATTATTTTTTTTAATCATTTCACTTTGTAGTTTCAAGAAATAACATTTTAAGTTTTACAAAACTTGTAAGTTGTACTCTTTCATGTTGCATAGTTCAAGACACTATATTTGTAACACGTGACAACATATATATTACCGTGAAACTTATTTGTTTTAAAAAAACAACTCAGTAGACATCCCGAACGTAGCTTTAGATTAGTGATATCTTAACGATTATTATCCAATAGATGTATTTACGAGCAAATTAACTAGGTTTGCTTCCAATCTCATACGAGAAAAATACTTAGTAAATATAAATATTTTTTTATACAGTGATTGAACTAATACTATTGCCAGAAATGAAGTTGTATAATAAAATCATTGAATTGTCCTGACAAAAACAAATACTTTTATGCATGTTTGGAATGATGAAAAAAGAAACACATCTGCAATTTTTCCTTCCGATTTTGGATCTTGTAAATAGTCTTAACTACCGGTACATGAATATAGTGTTATGTATATCTCATTTAATTTATATTTGATTTAATTTGTGTCAATGTATTGTAATTTTGTGTACAAGGAATTTTATATTTTACAGAAAATTCAGTTAAATACCAGTTCCATTTCTTTCATTCTCAACTGATATTCCCTCTCTTCCTTCTCTCTTTGCATTTGCATCTTTCATTCTTCCTTTTGCATTTGTTCTTTTTGTAACTGCATCTTTCTTCCATATCTAACTGCATTTGCATGTTCTTCTTTCTCCTTCCTCTTTCTCAAATTGTAACTTTATTTGTTCTTTTTGTAATAACATTTGTTTTTTTATTTTTTTTAACTGCAACGTCATTTGCATTTGTTTTTCTCTTCTTTCTGAAGTTCCATCTTCCTCAGCTCCAATTCCATCTTGTATTTGAATTCTGATTCATTTACTTTCATGTCAGTGTCTGATACAGACTTACTGATCGAAACCAAGGCACTTTTATCCAAAACATTCTTTTCTACCAAACACTGAACCAAAATGTTTCTTATTTCTTGTTTCGTTAAGGAAGCCTTTACCTCAGAAAGATCGTATTTTCTGGCAAGTTGAATCAATTCATCTTTTTTGAGAAGATCTAATTGTTCCTGGGTAGGATTTGAAAGAAAGATTTCTACTTTTGATGACATTTTAGAGAAAAAGAATGTCAAAAACAAGAATAATTCAAATTTTTTAAAAAAAATCTGAAATATTCTAGCCAAATTAAAAAAATGTGCTGGACGAGCACCCAATTCTTATGTTATGTGTTTAATGTCGAATAAACAGTAACAAAAGATAGAGTGAAAACAACAAGCTTTAGAAATATAATAAATAATTTATTTCCCTGGAAAAAGTCTGTAAAAATAAAAATATATAAACTTTTTGAAGTCCTAATATTGAAATGTTTTAATGATTCCATGTTTGAGTCCCCATAAAGAATCCATGATGGAAGGAGATGATGTATGCTATATCAAAGGAGAGTCTCACATTGTATCCATAGAAACGCATACATGTGGGCAGCATTTATGAACATTATTATATGATGTCGGAAAAAACAAATGGATGCTGAACATGTTTGTTCATATATTGACAGTCTTTTAAGAATAACATGTCTGAAATCTTCAGAAAATAACACAAGTTAGCTCTAGAATGGGGCTTTTGGAACTATATGTATAACATATATAGACTGATGGCTTTGTGCCTGTCTAGTGAGCTCCAAGATTAGCATACAGGCAAAAAAATAAGTTATGTAAAGTTAATATAGTTAATTTCAGCCAAATATTAACTATTTTATGCGCAAAAGATGAAATATAATGGATAAAAAACAACTTTGTTGTTCTTGTAAAGCATGTCATAGACCAGGATAGAGGACACTCCTGGTCCACTTGTAGATAGTTCACTTGTATCATAAAGAATATTCTGGTATGAGTATTTTAGGTAATTTATTAAAGATATGGTATTCCTTCCTATTTTGATTTTAATTGTCCTGTTTTAATTGTCCATTTGTTGGGGGTAAACTTTTGTACCTTGAAATTGAAAATGTGATTCCTTAGTTAGTTAGATAATCATTTTTGAGGTCTCCACTACATACAGAAGCCTGGATTTTAGGTTCTCACTTTATCAGTAATTCATTTTTGGATAATTTAATTGATTTGAAGTTAATACATGTGTTCTTGAACTCATCTATATATTATGGATAATATATTGGAGGAAATAAAAAGACCACACCTTATGTATATCATTCAGTTATCTCCCTTACACCAGACATAACATTTCAAGAAATAAAACCCCACATTTTAAATTATTGTGTAGGAAAATAAAGAGAAGATTTGTGAAGTATCATATTAGCCCTTGGTCTTGATGCAAATTGAACTACAAGTACTTTAATAATTTCTCCCAGTAAAGTTTACAAGTTTGAAAACTGATCAAACATGCTTTGTTTGGTTTCGGTATTTTTTCTGCCTAACTGAAGCCCATTATTGTTAATTTCTTATTTAGAAGAAATATGATTTATATGCATCTATATTATCTACATTATTCACCCTTTTATATTAGCTGGGAATGAACACCATATCACCTGATATTTGGTGCCTGTAAGGGATGTTATAGCACAGGTGCCTTTTTTATTGTCCATGCACCTATAGCCCACTGCCTCCAAATATTGTCCAAGGTAATATCATCAAGCTTTCGCTTCTCATTTTTCTCATTGCTGCTTTTGTCTCCTTTAATTCCATTATCATTAGTTACATCTCCCAATTAGATAAACACTTTCCTCCTGTTTTTAAATCCATTGGACTCACTATACTCATTGTCAAACTTTAGCCTTTTTCTGTATTTTAGTCCCCATTTTCACCCCCAAATCCATCATAACCACTTAGAAAGCTGTTATCTACTTTATTTGGTGTCAGATTGGCTTATTACATCAATTGTATTCATTTCAGAAAGGAGGGAAGCTTTCTATTTGTATGACAAAGAGGCTGGGTAGCTTGACCTTTGTGAGGAATGGGGGTTACTGACCTCATTCATATGCTGACAGTGTAAAGTGTTCAAAGCTAAGACTTTATAATTAGATTGGGCCATGTCCACCTGTCCCTGTTTTTACTTTCTGTGTTCATGAAACAAATATAAGTCCTTTATTTTAGATCAAAATGTCTCTTTAAGAGTAGAACTGGTACATGCTAACTAGTGTGTTGACCTTTGACCTTACTATTAAACAATATGACATAATGTGATTTATCCCATATCACCAAAGTGAAGTAAGATAAGTTCTAATATGAATAAAACAACTCATAGTTAAAATAATTCATTTTATTTCAAAAGATGAGTTTGATAGTGAAGAAAAGGTATGAAAACAAGAGTTCAAACAACTCAATAACATTTCTATACACAATCATATAAAACATAGCTTAGTACCTCATAAAATTATTTTTGACAAGCGAGACTAGGTACATTTGTTACTTATATAGTCCCAAGATATTTCACAGATTATTGGAAAAATCAAGGTTTGCTTATAGGTATAACGGTACCAATTGCGCAAGTCCAGATGGGTGGAGCTTAAAGTGTAGGGTCCATTGCATTCAGAAATAAACAACAACACAAGCTATGATTGGTGGATTATGTAAGAGTTGTACTTTCTGTTAGGCTTAAAAAAAATTTTTAGCCTCTTGGCAACATGTGAATTTATGCTAATTCCTATATAGATCATATTTTGTATTTTTTTAAGATTTTTTGAAAATGTGATACACATGACTGAAAAAAGGTATTTTGTGACTAGATAACTCATACCCCTGTCTAGTTCCAGCAGAGTTATCTCTCTTAAATGCAATGGAGTACCTGGTTCTATCATTGACAATACATACAGGTATCACGGTACCAATTGTTTTTCCATAGACCTCAATGTTAATGTTTTGTGAAACAAATATACTTTCTATCCTACATCAGCATGCATGTCACACACTGTCATAGAGAACAATGTTAGATTGTCAATTTGACAATGATAGAACCAGGTACTCCATTGCATTTAAGAGAGATAACTCTGCTGGAATTAGACAGGGATATGAGTTATCTAGTCACAAAATACCTATTTTCAGTCATGTGTATCACATTTTCAAAAAATCATAAAAAATACAAAATATGATCTATATAGAAATTAGCATAAATTCACATGTTAATAAGAGGCTAAACATTTTTAAGCCTAACATAAAGTACAACTCTTTACATAATCCACCAATCATAGCTAGTGTTGTTGATTATTTCTGAATGCAATGGTACCCTACACCTTAAGCTCCACCCACCTGAATTTGCGCAATTGGTACTGTTATACACGTAACCTGTACTGTGCTTACGTCTACAGTTCCTTGTAGAAACACAATAATTAATCCTCCAGTTTTGGAAATCCAAATAAAATTTAAGAAAAGTGTTTGGTCAAGAATTCTGTATAAACTCAAAATATTTCCAGAAATGAATTAATCTTTAAGAATCTGAATTTTTTTTTTATAAAAAAATCAAAAACTCAACAAAATAATAATAATAATAAAAAAAATCACAAAACTCAAAACTTCAATTCTGGTCCAACAGAAGAAAACATTACATCAAGTTTTAAAGACCAAACACTCTCTAAGATATTTCTCTCTAAACATCACTAATAATACTAAGTATTTCACAATTTTTGAAATGTCTAATTGCAAAATAGATGATCACGTGATCATGTTTACATACAGAAATCAAGTAGCCCCTGTATGTTCTTGATATAACCAATCATTTTATTCCATGTAAAAGTTGTTTGCTTGACCCTCAATCATGGCCAAGAATTAAGTCAAAAACAGAAATAAGTGTTTCTATTTATTAAGTATTTATGGAAAGATTCAAGTCAAACTGAAATTTCTGGAAAATGTAAAATTCCTTGTAAACAAAATTACTTTAAATTGACTTGTAAAGAAAATAAAAAAATTCCAAAACCCACAATCAAATCAAATGAAACACAAATTAAACCAAATATAAAATAAATCAAATATACATAACAATAGCAATAGCAATGTTTATTTTTTTTAGACCTAATATGAGAAGCCAACAATGTTTTTCAAACTCCTTATTACACTTTGGATGTAATGTATTATAAACCATCTGTGTTCTAAATATTTCATTACACTTAAGACTTAAATACAGTAAAACTGCATGTGTTATCAATACTTTCCAACACTTAAGATTTAAATACAGTAAAACTGCATGTGTCATCAATACTTTACAACACTTAAGATCTAAATACAGTAAAACTGCATGTGTCATCAATACTTTACAACACTTAAGATTTAAATACAGTAAAAAAACTGCATGTGTCATCAATACTTTACAACACTTAAGATTCAAATACAGTAAAAAAAACAGCATGTGTCATCAATACTTTACAACACTTAAGATTTAAATACAGTAAAAAAAACTGCATGTGTCATCAATACTTTACAACACTTAAGATTTAAATACAGTAAAAAAAACTGCATGTGTCATCAATACTTTACAACACTTAAGATTTAAATACAGTAAAAAAACAGCATGTGTCATCAATACTTTACAACACTTAAGATTTAAATACAGTAAAAAAACTGCATGTGTCATCAATACTTTACAACACTTAAGATTTAAATACAGTAAAAAAAAACAGCATGTGTCATCAATACTTTACAACACTTAAGATTTAAATACAGTAAAAAAACTGCATGTGTCATCAATACTTTACAACACTTAAGATTTAAATACAGTAAAAAAACAGCATGTGTCATCAATACTTTACAACACTTAAGATTTAAATACAGTAAAAAAACTGCATGTGTCATCAATACTTTACAACACTTAAGATTTAAATACAGTAAAAAAACAGCATGTATCATCAATACTTTCCAACACTTAAGATTTAAATGCAGTAAAACTGCATGTGTCATCAATACTTTACAATACTTAAGATCTAAATACAGTAAAAAAAACTGCAAGTGTCATCAATACTTTACAACACTTAAGATTTAAATACAGTAAAAAAAAACTGCATGTGTCATCAATACTTTCCAACACTTTAAGATTTAAATGCAGTAAAAAAACTGCATGTGTCATCAATACTTTACAACACTTAAGATTTAAATACAGTAAAAAAACTGCATGTGTCATCAATACTTTACAACTCTTAAGATTTAAATACAGGAAAAAACTGCAAGTGTCATCAATACTTTACAACACTTAAGATTTAAATACAGTAAAAAAAACTGCATGTGTCATCAATACTTTACAACACTTAAGATTTAAATACAGTAAAAAAACAGCACGTGTCATCAATACTTTACAACACTTAGATTTAAATGCAGTAAAACTGCATGTTTTATCAATATCTTACAACACTTAAGATTTAAATACAGTAAAAAAACTGCATGTTATCAATACTTTCCAACACTTAAGATTTAAATACAGTAAAAAAAAACTGCATGTGTCATCAATACTTTACAACACTTAAGATTTAAATACAGTAAAAAAAACAGCATGTGTCATCAATACTTTACAACACTTAAGATTTAAATACAGTAAAAAAAAACTGCATGTGTCATCAATACTTTACAACTCTTGATTTAAATACAGTAAAACTGCATGTGTCATCAATACTTTACAACACTTAAGATTTAAATACAGTAAAAAAAACTGCATGTTATCAATACTTTCCAACACTTAAGATTTAAATGCAGTAAAAAAAAAAACAGCATGTGTCATCAATACTTTACAACACTTAAGATTTAAATACAGTAAAACTGCATGTGTCATCAATACTTTACAACACTTAAGATCTAAATACAGGAAAAAACTGCATGTGTCATCAATACTTTCCAACACTTAAGATTTAAATACAGGAAAAAACTGCATGTGTCATCAATACTTTACAACACTTAAGATTTAAATACAGGAAAAAACTGCATGTGTCATCAATACTTTCCAAGACTTAAGATTTAAATACAGGAAAAAACTGCATGTGTCATCAATACTTTACAACACTTAAGATTTAAATGCAGTATGGGATATTCATAAATCATACATACATACATACATATATATATATATATATATATATATATATATATATATATATATATATATATATATATATATATATATATATACAAATAAAATCTTAAAATGGTAATCAAAACAATTTTGACACCAACAACAATATCTGGCCCAAAAATAGAAGTAAATTGCTAAAGTCAACAGAATTTGTGCAAGAAGGAAATAGCTTGAAACAACCGAAGATAATCTGTCAGATGATCTGAGTCAAGTTGCACCAACAGAAATCAAAAGCAACTAGTAGATAATGCAGACTAAATAGAAATGCAACACTTCATGAGCAAGTAGTAGATACATTATTAGATGAAAACAATAGGTTTTTTTTAAAAGAAGAAACTGATTAGGTTACATTTACCCCGTTAAAGTAATAAATGCAAATTTAGATCAAATGAATACTGACTGATTTGCCTATATGATATAAACAAGAGATATACAAAGGACATTTTAAAAGAAATTAAAAGTACTACAACAAAATACTTACAGTAAAGAACAAACAATATTGCATTTAACAGATTTTTGTGGTGTATCCAGCGAAAGTTAAGCGAATGCAGCAGTAGCAATTTTGTACTATTACTATTAAAGCCTCTTCAAATGGGCAAACCTTTGTGTCCTCCAAGCCTTCAGACTTGAGACAAATACAGAGGTATTAGACAATTAACTTTTGGCAATTGCCTTGTTGATCAACCAAAATCTCTTCCTCCTGAACCACCTGTGACTACAACAGGGAGTGGAAAAGGACTGGAAAGGAAAGAATGCCACCTCAGCCTATTCTGTGCCAAACAGAACATCTTTGTCCTGCTTTCAATCTTAGCAGGCAGGATGCTTGGCTGAGTACCACACTGTTTTGTTGAAGACCTGGCAGTAGAGAAAACCATGCATAGTAACTCATCACACAGAGCAAGATGACTGTCCATTGTGTCACATTCAGCAGGAGGGTTAGAGTGCTTTAGACCTTGATTTGTTAAGAAACAGAGGCCTTGCTCCTCTCCCTCCTTCTGATCTCCAATTTGTAAGAGGATGATGTTGGTCCATGAAATGCAACATCAACTTCTCTGGTTTAAACATGGGGGCTTTATTTCTGTCACTGCATAAAAGGGAATTAATCAGTTTTATATTGGATGACCCCCAAATTTTTCATTTGTTATTTATTCAAATATCATCAAATAATTCATTTTCTTCAATCATTGGGCAGAGCTTATGTAAAGGGTCACCTTGATTATTCTCATTGTCTGCCAGGTATAAAATGCTTAGAATAGCTACAAATCTATCCCATACTAATTTTTTTTGCTTGGGTATGAGGTTGATATCACATCATCAGTAGCCCAGTAGGAATCAATATCAGATTTTTGTACCAAACCCATTGCTATAAACAATGTGAAAAAGAGTTTTAGCTGCTCAGGTGTGACAGGCTGCCATCTCTTCATGTAACTATTCTCCTTCAAGTCTGCCCCATGAACTCTCGAGTATTTGTAAAACTTCTTCGCTAAATGCATAGTAAAGTACAACGGAATGCCACAATAAACCAATCAAATATAGTTTTACAAACAATCATGGCTAGTTGAAGTAAAAGGTTGCATACATTGTTGCTTACCTGGAAAACAACTTAAGTTGCGATAAGTACTACGAGACATTGACCGACAGCGCAACTAATTACACTTTAAGGGTTAATTCTGAGTACAGAAGATAAAAGAAAAGTGAAAAACATGCAAGGTAATATAATTCGACTAAAACTGAATACTACCCTTTAAAGACTATATTGGATTTAAGAGTGTGCGAACAACTGAGCACACAAATGAATATGAATGTTGGTGTGCTTCAAATGAAACTCAGTATATATGATTGAGAATAGGTTGTAAATTTGGGTATTTGTATCTCAACGAATTTGAGTGAAATGATGAAATAAACTATTAGAGGAAGGATAAGGAGATTAAATACCAACCTGAAGTCCAAAAAATGAATTTTATGTCGCCCTAACACTGGGGGGAGTGTAATCTAGAAAACAAAATTATGAATAAACATAGCCTAAACTGTTGAACAACTCTCCAGAGAGCAAATAAAAAGAATGAAGTCTACTTGGCATGCACCAGGTCAAAAGACCATCTTCCAAAATCTTCTGTAAGTCACCCTAATGGAAGATCATTTCTCATCATAGGGACAAATGTAATTTCCATCCCAGAAAGGTAAACTGTCCAATAGATAATTTACTGATTTCAAATAGTACATTCTATGCATGGCCTTTATTTAGGCAATAAACAGTTCAGTTAATGTTCAAAATGACAATTGTTTCATCAGACTTAAAAATGGTGTGACCTATGACATTTTCACTCCTGAATCTATAGGTTTTGTTACTACTATAAATGTAAGCCATCCACCAACTTTGATCAAGGAACGTACTCTAGAGCAAAGTTATTCTGCAAAATCTATTATTTAAAAACCATAACAAACTAGACCTTTAAACCCCCCCCCCCAATTATTAGGTCTCTTCTATACATCAACAGCCAACCCTCCATAATTTTGATCATGATCTCTTTTTTAAGTCAAGTTGGCGTTGACCTTTCAGTCCAAAAATGTACGAGGGTCTTCCTTATCTCGTGTGCAAGCAAAGTATGGCTCTTGTTCATGATGGACAGCTTGAGCAATTGTTTGGAAACCATCGTCTTTCAGTTGACAATGACATTCTGCAACCAATAGATGCAAAGAAAGGCAGACTCCAGCATATTGCTCTCTGTTATGTCCATCTTAAAATCAGAAAAACAGGATGTTTAAATTCCTTTTTATAATCATTTACACTGCTGTGGAATAGTAAACGCATATGATAATTCTGATATTTTTCTGGGGTAAACTGGGCATATTATATATTTCATATTAGGAAAGAATTTGACTAATGGGAATAAAATTTACAGGAGACATTACAATCTAGTATTTTGCATTCTGTTGAATTTATTGTTCACTGGGGATAGGGGTACGTATTTGGCCAAAAATGTCCAGCACATGCCCAATAAAAATATCTTCAATCACAGTATCTTGATGTAATATAACTTGTCAACTCAAGCACGCAATTGTATTATTAGGTACTAAGGTAAGTAAAGGCAAAAAAACCTCAAAAGATGTTTATGTTGTAACACTGTTACAACTGGATTCAAACAGATTTACCACTATGGTGGCCAAAGTGGTCAGAGCATCCACCTTGGATGCAGGAGGTCACATGTTTGAACATAAAGTCAGACCAGAGACTTATAAAAATGGTACTTAATTTCTCAGCATTGAGTGGTCAATGTTAGGACTCAGGTCGGCCTGGTGTAAGCTTAATGTGACTGGGTGGGACATCATGCTACATGCCTGCAGCATGATGCTCCAGTGCTAGACATCACTATAAACTACCACACTGCACGCATTGTAGCAATATATGACTGAAATGTTATTTAATGCTATGTTAAAAATATTTCAAATAAAAATCCACATTCTAGTTATCATGCATGGTGTCATCAATAACTGAAACAATTAACAAATCAGCCTCAGAACTAACCACAAATATACAATAATAATATTAACTATGGAGATTAGAATATAAATTAAAACATGATGTCCAGCTGTAAAAGAGACTGCTCGCCTAGCTTACATCTATGCAGAGTTCAAATGCTAGAGCACTTGGCACGATATATACCAGTAGTTTGCTTCATTCAAAATTCTACTGACTTTTATTTGAAACTTATGAAGTTTTACATGTAGTATTTTTACTATCTTCAACCATATTATCTACAGTTGATCTGAATTATAATATAATAGATTAAAGACCTTCCAACAGGATGCATTCTGTGTAAAATATTTTTCTATTTTAAGTAATGGAAGCTACACTGTTTGCTGACATTGGGTAAAAAGCATGTCTTGTTATGACCATTCACTCTGAATTAGTAACTATAGCAAGATTGATGACCATTCACTCTGAATTAGTAACTATAGCAAGATTGATGACCATTCACTCTGAATTAGTAACTATAGCAAGATTGATGACCATTCACTCTGAATTAGTAACTATAGCAAGATTGATGCCATTTTCATTGATAATCATTAGGATGGCCATTCATCCAGTTTTAAACTGCACAGTCTGGTTTTCTGCTGGCCTGTTCTTCTCTTAATGTGATAGTTTTTTTCAGAGTTACATTGGTGGCTATACTAATGACCAACCTGATATTATAAGAAGTCTTAAGGTGGAAACACATGACAATCCGATTTTCCATTCAGAAGGAGTAGTGTTTCAAGATGGCTGCTGGGTGGCCATATTGGATATCAAATTGGCAATATTTGCCTTTATGACAAACTGGAAAACAAGTAGTCTTTAGCAGAGATGTCATATTGATATGATCATCCATGAAGGAGTATCAATAACAAAATGTTCATGATGGACTCCTTGGCAGCCATATTGCATGTTTGAGAACCACTATTTTCTTTAGGACCAACTAGACATCTTAAGTATTCTACTGAAAACCCCATGATGATACAGTTAAACCTGTCTTGACTGATCTTTGCTATGAGCAACCACCTGTCATTATGACTACAATCATAAGGCATTTATCAATTTAATATATAAAAGCATTGTCAATAATGCAACCCGAGTGACAATATCTTGGTAAAATATGCATTTTGAGGCTACTATGAATGACAGCGTCACAAACACATGGATAAACACTGCCTACCTCTATTAATCCTTCGTAACTATGACAACTAAAACTGTTCTAAAAAGACACTGATTTCTGAAACTTTACAGATGGTGCATATAGTGTCACATATTGCAGATTGTAAACCAGACCAAAATACATGCAAAATGTTCCAGCACTATGAACAACAGTATCATGAGAACAGACATACATCATTGACCTTAATGTAATCCTCTGTAACAATGACTTCTTGCTTCTTGAATAGTAAAGACTGTTTTGATGACACAAAAAAGTGTCATTTGTCAGATTGTAAACCTGGTTAAAGTACTTGTTATGAACTGCCATTATAGTGCTTAAATCAAGTGAGTGGTCGTATACATTGTTTGTCTTTGGAGTTAATCCATTATTGCCAATAGATGAGTCAGCTTTTAGTCTAGTAAACCAGCAAGTTAGAAACGTTTCCTGGATTTGATTGATACCGTTAAAAGTTTGTGTTGTTTACAGCTTTTTTCTCACTCTCAATGTTACAGTGAGTGCATCGCAAACACCAAGCCATCATCTGTTCAAGTTAGTGTAACCGATTAGACCCTTGGCTTACAGAGTTCATTCCTTTATGTCATCTGTGAATCAAGTCATTCACTTTTGTCTCTGAACAAATTATTCTTTTTCTGGATGTGATAATTGTGTAATTTTATTTCATTCTTATACATATAAAATGTACATGTACATGTATATACCTTCATATTTCCCAAAGCCTGGTCAAAATCATTATTTAGCCATTATTAAAACCAACAATGAAAACATTAACACTTCAAAAAAAATGGCATAACCTCCAATAAAAAGAGACTAATTTTAACACTGGAGAAAAGAATTACTGCAGCTGAAAAAAGTCAAAAAGAAGACCACTCACAAAACAGCAGTTGAAAACATCGGAAAAACTAATTTTTTTCTTTCTTTTCTGTTATGCAAATATTTGTCTCTGCAAATGCCTAACCAGGCCACTGGATAAATACCACAAGCAAGGCTACAACCATACAGTTTGTACACGATATATGAAATTCACTTGATTGTTATTTCTGTTTGGTAATTTATACAATCAATGCAATAAAATTATTGATGGGTGCCAGAAAATCAACTTTGGCTGCAACTGAACCTGTGATTGAGTTTCCCTAGACTGAGTGTATATGCACCACATGTAATGGACTTAATTTCTTGTATTGACATCTATGGTATTGAGTCTATAATCCGTGTATTGCACCAAAATGCATGACCTAAAATATACTTCAAACACGCATTATACAGGAATTTACAGTGACCCCAGAATTAATCCCTGAAGCAGCAAAGCGGGTGAGCCAACCTTGTTATTTTACCGAAATAAGCCTTCATAGATTAAATAAAATAAATCTATTTATTTTACCGAAATAAACCTTGGCAGATTACATAATAAAAACTGTTTAATGGTTCAACAATCCCTGAATTAATGTAAATCGTGTTAATATATGGCGAATATCAGAGAAGCACAGATTACTAGATTGAACAGAGAAAGGTTAGTCGTTAATAAGAAATTTCTTCCAGTGAGAAATTCTTTCAGGGATAATCTCCAACAAAACAAACAACAACGATTTAATTTTTCCGCTGATACTGAACAGTTATTTAAACAGGTAACCACGGCTACTGAAAAGTTGTTACCACTGCTTGAAAAAATAGTTGAACAATCTAAACCGGAAATTTCTCGATTTGGTCTAAAAAAAAACAGATGAGGAGTGAGTTGATGAACTACGAAATAGATTTACCGAGGAAGCTTTAGCTCATATCGATAAAAGTGGTCTAGATGATTTTATTAATTTTGCTGTTACTGGATATTACGATAAAAATAAATATTTGAAACTGGAACATAAAAATATATTAAGGATATTTCACATTGGGTTGATGTAGTCTATTGTTACGGCTATTGGATTTAAATTATTTTTTTTTTAATTGTTAAATCCAAATTTGTCATTTAGGGTTTAATATTCATTAAATGGGAGATTTTTTCTGGTAAATTCAGGCTGACCTACACTCTAATTGTAAACAAGTTTTTACCTTGGCTTGTTGATCTAATTCCTGACCTTGCTTTGGACATTGTCAACAAGCTTCTAAAACTATTGGTTAATTTCAAGGACAACTTTTTATTTTTAGTAATTCGTGGCTTATTTTCTTCTGGATCATTTTATTATTACGTGACTAGGTGAAGGTAGACTCTTCCTCTGACTTTCTATCAATTTCTAGAAAATCACGTGATCACTTGTTTACTTCAGAAAAACAGTTATATATAGCTGTGTTTTGGAAGCTAACATCAGTAGAATCTCTGGGCTGTAAAGTTATAATTATCTTGTTCTGGACTTTGTGTCAATTCGTTGGAAAAGAAGAATTATTCTATTTATTTGGAAAAAGGACATGTGTTTCATAATTTCATCTGGATGATATTAAAACAAGAACTGCATCATGTGACATTGTCAGCCATTTTGGATTATATCGTCAAGATTCGAACCTGGAACTATTAGAACATTTATTTATCAGGACTTGCAATTCCATTAGTGGATTATTTTGTGAATTCTATATTTGTTGGATTTGATTCTCTAAAACCGTAAGTTTATTTATTTCATTTAAATAATTGTACTTAATAAATCATTGTTAAAGTTTTACAAGCTTGTTAGTTTTCACTCTTTCTGTGTTGCTGCTTATTCGAGCCTAAGCACGTAACACTATAAAGCTAGAAATCAAATAAAACAAATTAACAAAGATGATCCAAAATATATGGCGTATATCAATAAAGTTGAGAAATTATATTATGAACATGAAGACGTAAAGGAACAGTTAAGAAAACAAGAACAACAACGAATAGAGGAAGAAAAACAACGAAAAAAAAACAACAAAAAAGAAGAAGAACGACAATGACAATTAGCAAGGAAACGTCAAACATCAACGCGAAGACAACCGCCACTACCACAAATATCACCACCACAACAATTATCGCCAATTCAACGAGAGTATTTTATACCTTTAGATGATGATACACAAGGTGTAACTGGTAGTGGATATTCTCACGGTGGTGATATTTGTTCAAGAAGTGTCCTCGATATATCATGATTAGTAGTTCTCTAATCGGAGGAAAACGTGCTGGAAAAAATTCTTCCAAAATAATTAATGAAGCGGCTGATATCTGTCAACGATTATTTCAAGGAGGTTTCATGGATATTAAATTATATCAAGGTTTCGTTGATGAATTAATCGACGATTATCATAGTGACTAATTGTCACCACATTAGATAGATAACATCTAAATAAAATATATCGTAATAAACCAACAAGAATTTATATCATGAACTCGCGATTACCCATGTATAAGGTGTATCTCGGAGACGGATTAGGTAATGTCATCTCGGGATTATTTACTAGAATCGCTCCAAAGATTATTCCCATTGGAAAAGAACTAGTGTCAAAAGCTATTGGTGCTATTGGTAGTAAGGTGATCGGGAAGGTTGGTGATCTAGCTGGTAGCGCGTTTGATACCATCAAAAATAAGCTCATGTCGTTATTTCGAGGAAAACAAAAAATGGTAAATTTACCATCTACGGAACTGATGCCACCTCAGGTACATAAGCAGGTAAATGAAATAGTATCTCAAAAATTAGCTCCGTTGATGCAATCGGATGATGATTCTCAAAGAAATATTGTTACAAGTTTGATTACTGATTCAGGTCTTAGAAGATTATGATTTAGATCAGCGTGTAAATAATAAAATGTTCCAGTCGATTTCCGATGATGCTTTTGATATGGACGCATATGTTCCGAGCTATGATTCTCTACGTGATTTTCACTTTTTCTCGAACTGAACTTCGATTTGATGATACTTCTAAATAATTTTTGTCATGTGAAGCTTTTCTCGAAGTTGAAGGTCAACTATTAAGAAATGATAATAATAATCAATATGATAATCTCTCAACGACCCCCACTGGTTTTGTCAATAATGGTATAATGGCGTCATTTAGCAGCGCTCAGTATTTGATTAATTCTAATAGAATAGAATCTATTGATAATGATGTTGATGTCACAACTATGATAATATGACTCGCAAGTACTCCGATGATTTTATTAGATCCACCGGTCGTTCAATGATGTTTGCTAAGGATCTCACTGATCATCCTGAAAATAATCAATTTAATATGCTGAGAACACCACGAGCTGCAGCATTTGATCCTCAACCAGATAGTTATCTAGCTAGATCAGCTGATGTTTTTGATATAATCAGGGGTGTTAATGGTAATTTTAATCTAGGATTTTATAATCGAAACGCGATGTTAAACCACAATGGAAGATTGTCATGTGCGATTCCTCTTTCTCATATATTTGGATTCTGTAGAGATATTAGAAAAGTTATCTTTGGGTCTAGCCATACTGTGGTACTTATGAGAAAACCAAAAGACGATGATGCGCTATGGCGCGGTGCTGATGTCCCTGATGGAAAGGTAGTTTTATCTAAGCTAGCATTATGGATGCCGGTGTTAACTCCGTTGTTCGATATAGAAACTCGATTATTATCTTTTATGGATCGTGGAGGAAAATTGTTATTATCGTGGTTGGATGTTACAACAGCTACTGCATCAAATTCTTCTCCAGGAATATTTACTTGGCAAGTCGCATTAACAAAAAATGTTTCAGCGCCTAGACAAATTTTAATCGCGTTGCAAGATAAATGATGAGTAGAAGGAAATAATAAAACAACTGCATAGTCATATGATATTTGATCAATTAAATGTCAGCGAAGTTTCACTGTGAATAAGTATTGTCTTATGGTCTTGTATGGGACGCGATCAAAATATTGATACCGGATTACAAATATTACAATTGGATTTTCAAAATTTGTATCCAATCTATTATTTCTCATTACAACAATTTGATTTATCTAAGCACTCCGTCGTCAATGTAAAATTTGAAGCTCGTGTAGTAGGACTGTTTCCTGCTGGTGTAACATCATACAGGGTAATCGCAGTAATTCTTAGTAATAAGACAATGACATTAGAAGGTGGTAATGGAAAAATTGATGCGCCGGTGGAAAATATGTAACAATTAGATGCTCCAATACTTAAATAAAAATGTTGTATAATCACGTTAATGTCACCTTGACACCTGGTCAGATAAAGAAGTTACAATCGAAAACTTCTGCTGCGTGCAGAACAAAGATAACTTTGAAACGTGAACAGATAGCTAATGTTGGATCAAATAAACTCTCAGGTGCTTTATCCGGTGTTGTGGGTTGGGGTACTAGTAAAGTTTTAGATAAAATTACCGGGAAGGGATACAAAAAAAGGGAAGAGGTTATCGATTACCAGGCAGCCGATTTAGAAGGGTCATCAACCAATAACTCCAATGTCAAACTTTGATTTAATCACCGTGGTGAAAAAACTCCCCATGAACTACTTCAGAGGTGTTTTCATGAGAGATCAATTACCTAAACAACCAATTATACCGGAAACAAGTATAATTAATCTCGATGATAACACCGGCACGGGAACGCACTGGGTAACTTATGCAATATATCCAAAATCAATAATTTATTTAGACTCGTACAGGTTAGTGCCTCCAAAAGAATTTCTAAAATATGTTTCACAATTGAAAATACAGGTGTGGTATTCAACATTACCTACAAAGAACTTAACAGATCCTCCGATATGTGGAAGAGAAGTTCTTAACGTGTTAACAGCGATTTCAACATCTCCTAATCTACCACATAAAGCCGTACACGATTATACAGTCCTACCTGTTTATATTGACATCGCTTATCTCGACAAGCCGCCTATGTTGACAAAAAAACAAAGTCCCAGTCCATTGGTCTACTATTATTATCAAATTGTCATGCTTATGTCGATGTCAAGATAAAAGAAAAACGTATATGTCAACAGAAGCCCTTGGTCCCAGCTTGAACAAATCCTTTATTTTCAAAACGTTTATGTCGACAAGCTGCCAATTAAGACCAATACTTTGTTCAACAATTACTTGATCCTGCCGCCAGACTACAATTTTCCCACCTAATCGTTCATGTCGACCAGCTTGCCAGTTCCGACCCATACTTTGTTCAACAATTAGTTGATCTTGCCGCCAGGCTTTTGATGTTGCAGTCGGATAAAAAAAAAACATAGCAGCACATTTTCTCACCACTCTGCAGCTAGTTAAGTCTTTGATCTTGCCGCCTACCTTGTGGGTCATGTTCTTCAGATGTACTCTTACAATCACATGTACATCTGTGGGTCTTTCAGCCACTGAATTTTCTGATTGTAAATATCAGCACAGCTAAAAGGATCAATTGATGAACAGTTTCCCAATCAACAGGTGGTCAAAGCAGGACTAGCAAGTCCTTAAATTTACGGTCCAGGAAATTGATGCGTACAGAGGACTCCTGTATACGTGATTTTCTAAAAATTGAGTGAAAATACAGATTACGAGTTTCTGAGTCCTTTGAAAGTATTTAAAACAATTATTTTTTTTGCTGTGAAAGTTTCATTTTTAACTTTATTTACATTTATAATGGCTACCAACAGCAGCGTAAAACGCAAATTAAATTTACAGTCTCTGGAAACTAAATATCTGGTTGTTAAGGAAGTTAAGGGATGAACATCTCGCAAAGAGGTCTGTGAAATGTTTTCACTTAAAAATAACACATGATCAGGAACGATGAAAGCTGCTGAGTCTATAAAGAAAGACTAAGTTGAAGGTAAGAAGCAAGACTGCTACATTTGAAGACGAGGAGAAAAGCATCAAAATGGTTCAATGAAGCATTTGCGAAAAAAATTAGTGTGGAGAACTTCGCTGCAACATGTGGTTGGTTCAGTCGCTTTAATGTTCGTCAAAACGTCGGATACAAAAGTATTTGTGGAGAATACATGTACTGTTGACAGTTTTTCACTTCCCTGTGAATAATAATAATAAATAATAATAATGAGGACTTTGTATAGCGCCTAATCTTTCAAAGCTCTAAGCGCTTTACACCATCAATAATGATATGACTACACTACAGAACAACAAATGACTAAAACAATGAAATTGGAAAACATAAAAACATGCTGAAAATATATAAGATACAAAATACGATTAGGTTGCTAAGTTTGTCCCTGAAGTCGAAACAGGTGAGTCTTGAGAGCACTCTTAAAAGGGACCACTGTGTCTTTGTGTCTAATTTCAATGGGCAATTCGTTCCACGTCGCCGGGCCCTGGTATGCAAACGAACGTTGTCCATATGACTTTGTTTTCACCTTGGGAACAATGAGTATACGATTATCAGAAGAAGAGCGCAAGGATCTAGCTGGTGTGTACACATGGGTGAGGCTGGAAAGGTATGTTGGGCTGGAGTCTCTCATTGAAATATAGCACAAAGAACAAATTTTGTGCTTGATTCTGTATTGAATTGATAGCCAGTGTAGGGTATTGAGCAGTGGTGAGGTGTGCTCTGATCGAGGTACTCTAAAGATGATCCGTACAGCTGTGTTTTGAACTTTTTGAAGTTTCTGAAGTAAATATTGTGATGAACCAGACAGAATTGAGTTACAATAGTTCAGTCTTGAAAGTACTAATGAACACACAAGTGTTTTCGTGGCATCAACTGAAAGATATTTACGAATGGAACTGATGCGTCTCAATTCAAGATATGCAGCCTTGCAGATGTTCATGACATGTTGGTGCAATGTGAGAGTACTGTCTAGAGTAACACCTAGATTCCGAACTGACTGTGAGAATTTAATGTTGGTGTTGCTGATATTTATTGTCTGCGGTAAAGGTTGTGAATGAGAAAGTCTTTGTGTTGTGATCAGAATAGTGTCAGTTTTATTATCATTTATCTGCAACTTGTTACATGTCATCCATAATTTCACATCCGAAATGCACTTCTCTACTCCATGGATGGTAGCATCAGCTTCAGTTTGGTGGCTAGACTTGTATATTTGGGTGTCATCAGCGTACAATTGGTGCGACACTGGGTGACGATTTATGACAACTGAGAGCGGCTGAGTGTACAGAATGAAGAGAACAGGTCCAAGAACAGATCCCTGTGGAACACCACAACATGTCAACTGGGCTGGAGTGTATTCCATTTGCAGATATAATTTGTGTCCTGTTGACTAAGTAGGACTTGAACCACTGTAAGGCTATATTTTGAATGCCAAATACATGCTGGAGACGGTGAAGTTATATATCATGATCTATTGTGTCAAATGCTGCAGATAAATCCAGGAGAGTGAGGACTGTAATCTTTCCACTATCCAAAGCAGAGAGAATGTCACTAAATACTTTCAGAAGAGTAGTTTCCGTACTGTGGCGAGGGCGATATGCAGACTGTACATTACTAAAAAGACTGTCTGAATTCAAATGAGATACATGCTGAGTTAGAACAACCTTTTCTAAGATTTTTTATATGAAAGGGAGATTAGAAACTGCGCGGTAGTTCTTTAAATTGTTATGGTCCAGGGTTGGTTTTTTCAGCAGTGGCTTTACGATGACAGTTTTGAAAAATGATGGGAATTCCCCTGATGAGAGAGAAATATTAATAACATAGTGAAGGCAATATTGGTTCTAAGCACTCAAGCAGCAGTGATGTCGGAATTGGATCAAGTTCACAAGACTTTGGTGCACTTTTCATCACGATTGACCGAACTAAATCTATAGAAACAGGTTCAAATGCTCCTAACGGATGTCACTGAAATTCTGCATCATACCTCATGAATATCATGAATAGCCCCATCCCCCTGGTAGCCTCAGTAAGATGGGAACAGACCTACCAAAATCGAGGCCAATTTAAGTACATTTACATGAAGCATGTAACTGACAACTCTCCAACCATGTGATAATGCCTCCGTTGAATATAGTAACGTTTCTCGTATCAGGATGTGATGAATGCAATATTTTAATTTGGAATGTACTACACAAAGGTAACCAAAATGAAATTTGTCAATATCAAATGTATTTCACACTGATTCTGTCTTCATGTACTCAAAATTTCCATTGCCCCCCCCCCCCAACACTTATGTCGACATCTGCCTATGTTGACAATATTTCCTTGGGCCCGAGGATGTCGACATAAACGAGTAGGACTGTACCAGCTTTTTAAAGAGATATCAATCATATAACATGGTAGATATTTGGGGAAGATCATTACCACGTATAAAATAACCCGTGGCAGGAATTTCACTACAATGGGTAAATAGTCTTATATCGAAAGCGATCACAGATAGATTAACGGCGATCAGTGATAATTTTATATCATCGGCGGAATCGTTAAAAACACTCCGTGATGACTATAACTCACACATGAATCAATTTATTGGATTACATAAATCTATTACCGAATTTCAAATTTCCATTTATAATTTCTTTGGGGTTCCACCGGTGACCACTCCGAAACTCATAGATATAAAAAAAACTCCGTCGACAATATATGAATAATATTAACCGAGTATCTAGATTTTCGAATGAAATTTTTTAGTTTTCTTGGCGATCCGCAGATAATTACACTAAAACTCGCAGATATAAAAAACTTAAAAACGTCCATTGATGAAATCAAAAGAACTCATAATACCCTTGATGAATCTTTGGGAAAACCAGCAGCGGTTCCTATGAAACTTTCTTGGGTAAGTACAAAATTACCCGAGATTGAAAGAAGACTTGCTAGAGTTGATAACAATGTAGGATATATCAAGGATGGTGAATTGGTTTCAAGTATAATTTCAAGTATTAAAACGTCAATCGATGAGATTAAGAAAACTCAAGAAGACATCAAAGAAGATTTTCTGAGGATGATAGCCGTAATTGAAAAAACAAAAATTCCTCACGAGCAGGTAAATATTGCATATATGATATACACGATCCAACATATATTACTCGATTGGATGCCGGAGAATAACATGTTAGAAATCATAGCGACCATCAAGGGAATTTACAGATTAACATTAGTTTCTGATTTTCATTTTAAAATTTTACAATGGGGGAGAATTATCGGAGCAGGTTTCAGTAATGTAGTATCGAAGTTTATCGACAACGGTGAAACTAATACATTTACGATAACTCCTAACCGTGATATAAATAAGGAAGATGTTTATTGGACGTCAGTAAGATGGTACGTAGAACTCGTAATTGATTTAAGTAAATAAGTTCTTTGTTTAGTAATGTCGCAGTAGTACTGGTATGACCAGGTGTTACAACTACAAACTAAACTCAAGTTAATCTCCGAGGACTATCAAACGAAAATTAAAAAATATCAACGAAGGATTACCGCCGTTGATGTAACGGTATACTCGGTTTCAGATGTAACAGGAACAGGAATAATACTTTCTTCTTTGGTAAAGATAGCTCCGGTCGATATTCCGATTTGTATAGCCGCGGTGACAACTATCGCGGGAACGATTTCCATAATCAGAAAAAATATTTTGTAGTCAACGAAAATTAAAGGACTACATCTTAAAATTTCATATGGTATCAACCACATATTCACAATTATTCTTGATGATATCATCATCACTCAATGACTCAATGATATCCGATGTAGACTTCTCCGCAATAATGAACATCTACAACTCTGCAATGTCAAAATTAGAAAAACAAGATTACAATAATCTCACAGGAATTACTTCAACGAATAGAGGCTGAACACCACCCTGGTCAAAACCGCGATGATATCAATGGTATTTAGAAAACTGGAGTTCACAGTTGAAATTCCTACTCCGATCCCGGTAAATGAGATAGCATTAATGCAGATTCGATGCTATTATAGCTGGCCGAATATTAGATCAGAACCAGTCGGAAATAAAACCACTTAATAACAGTTTTGTATTCGCGTATAAAAATAAACCTGATGGAACACCCGACTGGCAAACAATATATCTTCCATGAGGTGCTTATGACATCGAAGATATTAATGCGGAGATAAAAGGTAGAATAGAATTAATCACGGGAAAAAAATATGATAAGGACACATCTCCGATCAAGATCATTGGACACGAACCGTTGTTATCAACGGTCATCGAAATAAATTCACCCGATTACTCCGTAGATATATATAATAGTTCAATCAGAAAAATACTAGACTGGCACGAAAATCCACCGGAAACAGTTGACATAAAAGACTTACCACAAGAACCTCAAATATGTGATTATGCAATGGATTTAACCTCGTACGAGGATACTAATTTTTCGTATTTGAATAATCTAGCGTATATAAAAGATAGAAAGATGGGGTTTTTGAATTCCAAGATAAAGATAATATGACCTGGTTTTATGCGATTGAAGAACAAAAGATTGTAAGAATTACCTTAAGTGATATTATCAACGATTTCAGAGAGATTACTCATGAACATAATAATTATCCAACGCGGCTACGACAAATTTTTCAAAATTATCTTCTAGATGTAACATTCCTCCGTGATAATGAAATTATCAAACATGTACAAATTTAAATCGATTATCTTATGATATGTTTATTTTAGACTTTAACAATATGGCGTTTTTTAAAAAAATGCAGCAGAAACGGATTTCCAAATTTTCAAACCGCGTATAATATAACTAATGCTGCTGAACTATTAAAATTTAAATTACCTGAATATAATGTCCCCGCGTTAAAAATATCTCTCGACGATCTCATCGATGAGTACTCACCTAAAACTCGTGATACATGGTTAAAAATATTACCAGCTGTTCATCCATGTTTGCCAGACCTTACAAAATCAGATTTTTTTCACATTTGATAAACCTTCCCTGGAAATTAAATTAGATTACAGATTTGATTTTGATTTCCTACGCACCAACAAAACTAATCTCGAATACACGTACGATGTTTATGATGGTACAGAGACTGATGTAATCGGAAAGGACAACTATAACAGATACGGTAATATATTATGGCGTTTTGATCAGGGTCCTCAAGGTATTTTTGTTTACTCATCAAAAGATTTACTTGTTTATTTCAATGACATGAAAAAACAATTTTAAACAAAATTGTATCAATTAAGAAAATCTCTTCAACAAACCCTCGTAGTTGATTTAACGATTTCGCATGATAAAATTTGAGAACAAGAAGAACAGTTAAATCAAATTATCGCCGATATGAATTTCATCAATGATAACTTTCTTTCATTGATCTATGATGATAAGGGTAGTCCCAATAATGCAAAATTAAAAAAATTATTTTTGTTGACGGATTTAAATTTGATTTATTATAAATTTCTGGGCTGGTGCGCGTATGATTTATGAAAATCACTTAATGATCTCATCGATGAAATTTTTCCTCAAATTCACATATGGTTTAAAATAAGTCTGTCAACAGGAATTCTCAAATGGAATAACTCGGTATATAAAAATGGCAGACACGTTTCACTGGGTAACATCGATATATCATCAACAATCGTGATACATCTTATATGCGATATCGTGCTAGGTAGTTACAGCGTTGATACATCATTGTCATGTAAAGCTGATCAAGGGTATATCCTATACATGTTTTCTCCTAATGTCTCCCTGGGAAGTTTAATTGTGCCACATACGAGTAATTTAGTATATCTGGCAATGATTAATAATTTCATATTGAGAATAAATTTCAGATTAGTTGACCAGGATTTTAATTTAATCGATTTATCAGGGGAACAATTACAAATTACCCTGGATGTAAAGTCCTAAGGGCTTTCGTCATAAATGATTTTCGTCAAACAATTGAAATAATATATTTTTAATATGTATACTCACGCGCAGGTTTTCGTCTACGGCAAAGATAAACTCGAAGACGCTATTAGAAAATCTTTCTCAGAAACCATCGTAGGTAATTTCAAATTTTACGTAGCCAGATTTGGCGATGAAGATTTTCAACTGACAAATCATCAACTAAGGCAACTTCAACGTGATCCCATAGCAATGATTAGTTGTAATCGTGATCAGATCATGAACTATGTTCACTTGTGTATGACTGTTGATCGTCTTAAAGAAATATTAAATGCAGAAAATCCTTGATTTTGCATCAAGAAAATTTTTTAAAAAAAGAAAAATCCAGTAAATTGTACACAAAACTATAATTTCAGAGTATAATTTCCGAGTATCATTTTTGTATTCCCGTGATTTTCGATTATCATTTCCGAGTATAATTTTTTTATGCTAAAAAATTTGAGAGCTCTGACTTGCCTTACTTACGACGACGAAAAAAATATTATCATTGCGAAGAGTTAAACATCCTCGAGAAGTGTCCGTGGAATATAAAATCGGATTATCATGGTTGTACTAAATATGGTCAAAGGGACCGATGTCAGCTACGACTAGCGGATCCAAAGAGGACTATCGTGCTGCGATATAATATCAGTGTTAACAACAGCGAAAGGAGAATTCTAAATTACAAGAGAAGATCACGAAATTAACCACGGAACGGAGTCAACTTAGAACCGTCGTGGAAGACCTCACGAAGAAGTTCAACAAGGAAAAAACAATTATTGTACAACAGCAGCAAGATATCGCAAAATTAACCACGTATAAAGAAAATGGTATAATAGCTATGAAACAGTTGATCGCGGAAAGAGATACATCAAAAGCTTATTATAAAGCCTTAATAGCAGGAGAATCGACAGGGAAAAAATTAATTTTGAAAATGATATCGAGTTAGCGAAAATAGGAATTATTGGAAAATGCTGAAAAATCAAAAACTTTCCAATTTCAAGTACCTTTTTTCAAATTCCTTCGCGGTAGACTCTATCAGATGTTCCTCGTTGAACATTTCACTGACGGCTTTCTCAACATCGTTGACACGGCAATGAATTCTTGCTCAGGAAAATCTTTATTTGTATAAATGATACAATTTCGTTCCCGGAGAACAATTTTTGTTAAGCGATACTCTGACTTATACATGGGAAAGTTTAACCATCGCGCTGATACTATCTTTGAGTACTCCGTGTTGACGCAATCGCTGGTAAATGTATTACTGTTATGATACTGTCGTAAACGATCGAGTTCGTTTCTTAATGCAATTCGGCAATGGATTCGTTGTTCATTATTATATATTTATTTATTTATATTGTTAATGATGGTGATTTCTTTTTTACGTCGTCGATACTCAATTGCTTCGTCGCATTCAAAGTTCTTAAAATCTTCAGGCACGTAAATATTACGACTATCCCTGTAAAAATAATATTTCCATGTCGTGTTGGACTGCTCACCGTAAAAATAATCATCGTCGGAATCAAATTCGTCATTGGCGGGATAATAATCATAAATTTCTCTGTCGTTGAAGGCTTCTGGAACAATATACTCCTCATAAAGCCAACTTGGATATTCTTCGTCTTCGTTGAACGTAGATAAAAATAACTCGATAATTTTATCATCACTTACCATCACCATGAAGTAGCACGATAAATCCGTCGATCGTCGATATATTATTCATATATAATATATGAAAAAATTTTATTTATCTAAATTCCAATTTTCAGACTTTTTAAAACTCACCCCAAAGGCAAATGAAACCTTATTATCAAATTTTTTCGAGTATAATGTCGGATGTATACCAGACGCTGCTCGGCTTATATTCGCAGGGTCAATATCAAAGTATTTAACGGTGGACTTCACTGACGGAAATTCCATAATTATACTATCCATAAACGCTGTTACTGGTTGTGGTTTACAATTTCTATATTCTCGACTCGTATTAAGGCAATTTTCACGCTGAGTAATCACTCTTAAATTTTCTACGAGGTTGTTGAGTTTGTTTTGATTGATATGATCAACTATGAGACCGCTACTGATCTCTCCGATATAGCACTCGACAATAAATCGAAGAGCGAGATATAATTTTTTTAGTTTTCCTTGTACAACGGTAAATATCATATATCCCCGGTTATTAACCCATTTTATCCTGTTCACCAATTTCAACTGCAGTGCCTGATTCCTGAGAAGCAATTCTAAATACATTGTGGTAAAACGGAGCATCATACAGCAGTAGCTGTATCAATTCTGACTACCTTCACCAGGTTTACTAAAAATGTTATTACAATGTTATTTCTTTTATAAAGTATATAAAACTATATATCTCTGAAAAGATAATACAATTTGTAACACTGTGATTCATGTTTTGTTATCATTTACCAAAGTACATGCTCACAACTGTATTTTGAAATATGACTTGCAAGAATGTTTTTTTTATTAAAAAAAACTTACCATGATGTTCAGTGAATTTTTTGTCCATGAAGATGAATTAAATGCTCCTCATAGTATGCGAAGAAAATAAAGATAATTCAATTTCTAGTATTTTGGTCTAACTTTGAAGTTTCTAGCACTGTTAGTTTAAAAGTTATAATAATTTTACTAAAATTGGACAACATGACACGTGGTACAATTTCTTTATTTCACATTCTGATACATGTATTTCTGCATGCAGTTTCTCATAAAAATTCTCGCAATTATTAAATGAAATCTTTCAGTAAGATAATTAATCAGTACAAATTTTGAAGTCCACATCATCACTATGTTAGTAATAAAAATATTACTTTAATGGTGAATAAAAATGTTCAATAGCTCCTTCTAACAATTTAAATCTTGGCTGGAACTGAATCGAAAAATCATCCCGGAGTCATTCCTCTTGAAAGCCTTCAAAGTCGGCTTCATTCCCTGAACCGCTATCAACAAGTGCATTAAGTTATGCGTCATCTTTTTCATCAACTTTATTCAATCGTAACCCATCTTTTTAGTCAATATCTTTATTAGAATCATCTAAATCCTCTACTACAATGTCGCTACCATCGCTATCAGCATCCATGTTTATCCGAGTTGTGGTCCATCATTTTATCGATTGATTTTCTAGTCAACCATTTCTTTTACAACCACGTTTTTTAAAACAATTTCACTGCACATGCTTGCTTTAACCATTTCCTGTGTAGGTGAAGAAGTACACAAATATTTGTGATGTATACCACGTGTTTCTAGAGACGCTACACACATACGTAGTATAGTACAATCGTAGTTGTATTCAGAATAAAATGGGATACTACGACTGCAGGTGTATTCAGGATAGAATGAGGTATTACGACTGTGGGCGTATTCAGGATAAAATGGGTTAATATTACCGAGTGGAACCCTTCATTGTCGATGTCTGACTATTCCATCTCATGAAGCCTCGTAGCTGACGTAGATAGGATGAGAAATATACTCGTTATGATTTATTATTATTTTTAAATACAAATTTATTTATCTAAATTGTTAAAATTTTTTTCAGTAAAGATAATCAACAGGAGACTGCAAAAACAATGGCATATTACGACGCTCGTAATACCATCTTAACACGGTATAATTTTTTAATCCGCAACGTATAATTTTGTCTTTCCTCGTACTCCAATGCCACAACTGATACACGGTTGCGGACCAGAGCTTACTCGTCGGATATTTCGGATATGATCCCCGCAGAACTCTTTTCTAAATAATTTACCACATCGTACAGTTGATCCGATCGGTAACCAGTTACAGTTATTCATATTTAAATAAATATTTTTTATTTAAATATACATTTATCTTAATAACAACATTATGTTTATGATTCCCGAGATTGACATAAATACTCAATGGAGAAGTGATTCAAAATAGTATTTGACGTTCCAAGTACGAATTTAAAATTGACAGTGCAGAGTATGTATTTTCAACGTTTCTAACTCGTAGCATCAAGTATAGAATGACAGATTCCCGTGCCAAGGATACATTATCAATGATAAATTTTAAAAATACTAAATACTGGATTCAAGATAAATACAGCAAACTTTATGATAAAAAACCCGGAAAATCATGGCGAGTGTAAAATCGAGAACGTGTACTAACCTCGACGGGAAAACCTGTCACGTTGACAGAGAAATCTAAACCAGGGATATTAACCGGAACCAATAATAGATATTATCATTGTGCATACCCAGTGACCGCGTTAGTTTACGGATTATACATTGTAAACGATAAGGATTTGAAAAAACTCTCCCCGATAAGATTTTTGTCGTTGTTAAACTGCGTTGCTGATCATGTTATAGCGCCTTTCCAAAATTTCAAACGAGGAAATGGACTTACTGAACTAAGAAAGAAAATAATATTAACATGGGCGGAATCGGTTAAGACCACAGGAGTATCGATAAATGATGTTGCCAAGTTGGAAAAGAAGTTAAAAATCACTATTATCATAAAAACAATCACGGGGTATACTTTACATGAATGAGGTCATTATAAAAAAGGTGGAACACCGATTGAAATCATAGACCACAACTCTCACGTGTGGAGTAGTCCCGTTAGAGTATTTCCCATATCAAGAACGGTAAAGTATAATCGCGGATATATATTCAATGCTATCGACGAAATAACTAAAAATTATCCAGTTAGTGTATGGTTATTTAAGAGCGAAGGTGGATACGATCAGTTTGTTAGAACAAATGCCGATTTATGCCGTAAAGAAGAACTTCAAACATAGATGAATAATCTCATGATGAAGTATACTGATACCCCCAATGAAATAACCCGAAATTGTTTTACGATACCAGCTGTCATAGCACATTTCGCTAGAGAGAAAAATTCTTGGAAACCAACCAGGGTTAATTTTTTTGAAGATGTACAAGCTAGCTGCGTAGAATACGGTCATGGTGGATTATGGAACACAAAATATAATATCCGCGATAAGATTTCCATTGACATGGTAGCTTGTTTCCCGGGAAGTTTTCTTGGGATGGGAGAGTGTCATGAATATTTTACGAGGTTTGGTCATCCTACACATAAAATGACTACAGTGGTGATTAACGGGTGTTTACCAGATTTTGATTTACCAGGATTTGCCAGGATAACATCGTTCAAACTCGCGGAGAATCTTCTTCTGGAAAATTACTTATGGTTTCGGAAAGCACATTCTGTGAAGAAATGGGCTCCGATAGTGTTAAGGTTTATGTTAGATAAAGAGATATTGATGCGGTTAACCGTGTCTGAGGCTAAAATATCATATCGGGTTCAGAAAGATGTTTGGTTACCGACTTCTGAAAGACATGATGACTGGGACATAGAAAGATTTTTAGAAAAAGAGGGGAAGGATCTTCGAAGAAGAATAATAGGAAAATTTACCCAGGGAGGAACAGACGATAATAAACGACCTTGCACTCGAATAGTGATCGGTAACGCTGAACAAGATTGTTCAGGAAGGTGATTGCGGAACATGGAGAATAAAACAAGAGACATTACACAAATACTGCAAATCGGCTGATACTCCCATAGAAGATAATTACCGCGAGGATACCAACGATGATATATCATTGTCGCCTTCAGTGTGCAATCTGATAACCAGGCATAAAACGGTTTATTTGAACGGTCCAGGAGGATGTGGAAAGACAACAAGGGTTATGGATTTATTTGGGAAAACTGCTGACATGATCGTGTTGACTCAGACTCATCGTCTTGCTCGCGAGATGAAATCCAGAGGGGTTAACACGAGCACGTATCGTAGTTTCTTTAGATATAATGGGACTACGTGGACTCCCAATCACATAGGAACGAAATTTATTCCTCGGATAATCATGTGGGACGAAATCGATACGGTATCATTAGATCTGTTAAAAATGTTTCTTAGTTGGTTATTAACGAAAAATACCATGGTGATAATGTGTGGGGATCATGGTCAACCACTGCCATTTGTCGGAGAATCTCCTCACAAATGGCTAAAAAATAATGTAGATTACTACAAAGAAATTAATACGGATCATCGATCCCTCGACGATGAATTAACTGCATTGAAATCGATGATAAGATTACAGCCGGATTATGTATAATGCGAAATAACGCGTAAGGTGATTCCTGAAACCTCCATTGACGAGTTTTAGGACATGTGGAAACCAACAGATGTAGTTGTCGTTAGCAGAAAAAAGTACGAGATCATCTTCAGGTATAATTATTTAATGCGCATAAAGTGAAATTTCCGATGGAACCGGTTCCGTTATGCTAGCGACCTAAAGATACGCGACAACAAATATCGAAGTCGATATTCCCATAGAGTCACAATGGCAAGAACTCGTACTTAATGATATTGTATGGGTAAATATTAACATAGTAGAAGATGCATTACATGCTAATAAATCTCCGTGGATGTTAGGCTACGCGATGAAGATTCATTCATCGCAGAGTGAAACCATCGAAGATACTATTGTATAGATCGTAGATGATTTCATTGAGTGGTCAAATTTCGTATATCTCGCAGTATCACGGGTACGAAAAATAAATAAACTTCGGAGAATTGCCAACATCAGAGATTAGTCGGTGGCAATTGAGTATCATCCGGAATTATCTGTAACTGCTCACGGGTAAAACTTCGTTGTGGCACTGTCGGATCGAGTTTGTAATGTATTGGTCTATTGTTAGATGACACTGTGGAAAATATTTTATGCGTGGTTATACTCCATATCGGATCAGTTGATCTTGTTGTACCACCTTCAAGTTCACCGGGTTCGTATAAAAATCTCACCGTGACATTACTAGCTAGAATATCTGACAAAAATTCTCTTTTTGGGAGTTTGATATATTTTTTTGTTATTGCGATAGCTGGTTTTGTATTTGTAGTCCTAGTGACCTCATTGTTGATCGACAAGATTACTTCCAGTAATTTGTTTTACCCATTCACGTGATCGTTTATCATCGATGAACTCCTTCGCGTACTGATAATAAAATAATTTATCTCTGAGAGTTCTGTTTAACTGCTCAACAATTGCTTGATCGCGATGAATTGCGGTGTGTCCTCATCGTATATTAGTATTATATTGACTCATCATTGAAGATACTTCACCTTGAAATTCTTTACCGGGATCAACTTGAAGAAGATTTGGCCATCGTAGAGAACCTCAATGACAGATCCTTTTGAACACGGAGGCAACCTCGGATGATGTCTTTGATGATAACAGCTCGGCATCTTTGTATCTACTCGCGACATCAGAGACCGTTATTGCGTACTTATAAACACGTTTATTAACGGTATCATGTAGCAGAAATAATATATCAGCCTGATGAACTTCATTGGGGATATTAACATCAAATGATGCGTATTGAATCTTTTTTGGACGCAGTAGATAAATTTGCCATATAGCTTGTCAGGATAACTAGTCCGTGGCTACTTCACGTTTTATTTTTGCGGCGTTAGCGAGTTTATCAATGGCGGATTTACCCATGTAGTATCCAGTCAGAGAATAATAAATCTTTTCCATATCAAATACCTAAACCCGCAACTAATTTACCCTTCATGGCAGCTTTTATTATCCAGGACACTAACTTTTCCTTGAAGGTCTTATCAGGAATAGAATTCAACACGTGGATCAATTTTACATCCGTGAGATGATGTTGTTGGAGATCTTTACTTCGATACGCTATATCATGAACACGACAAGCCTCACCCACACGAGGATTATCTTGGTGATCTAGTCTAATATCTAATCATGTCCTGGATCCACAATAATTATATCCCGGAAGGTGTTTTTCTCCTGGATACCTAGCCCATGGCGTCCCTGAAAGCTTTGTTAACCCGGAGGTGATAACACCGCCTCTTTTTTTTTATATTGTAAATCTAATTTTTTTATACCACACTGTTCACATTTTCCTGTGATTGCATCTCTGTTATTTTTCGTTGCGATAGGAACTGGATCAATCGTTGGAGTTTTAGCTTTACATTTCACACAATATAAATCCATAATATTAGTAAGTTATATCTAATGGAAATTACTGATTTTTCAGCGTTAAAACAACGGTACTTGTCAAACATCATCCAATGTTACCCAACTCTGTAAGGATGATAATTATTGGACCATCTGGAAGCGGTAAAACGCAGCAGTTACTTAATTTAATTATTAAATGGGACAAATTATATTTAGTAGCAGCTAGTGTCAACGATCAACACTGCTATCAGGTTTTAAAGGATTATAATGAGAGCACATTCCATGGAGGATATTTCCGGAGACATAAACAATTTGGTAGTATATGATGATACCATGTTGGAACGACAAAAGAATCCCACGAGATATTTTCCCACGACGTGATCTATGTCACTCAATGATATACTCAAATTCCAAAAGTGATCCAGGATAACTACAATGTGTTAGCGGTGTTTAATGGAGTTGATACTCATACACTCCGAAATATTTGGCAAACGTGGTGTTCCGATTTCGATAAATTAAAAAATTTCTTTAGCGGTGCTCAGGCAGCTTCTCATGGATTTATAATGATAAATTTATCTGATCCAGTAATACGATATCGGATAGGATTAGATCGCATATATGGCTAACCTTTCTCTGTTCAATCTAGTAATCTGCGCTTCTTCGATATTCGCCATATATTATCACGCGTTACATTAATTCAGGTTTTTTTAATGTAATATACAAAGGCTTATTTCGGTAAAATAACAAGGTAGGCTCACCCTCTTTGCTGCTCCTGAGATTCAAGATAAAAAGGACAGAATATGTGTCACAGAATTAGGCGAAAATTGAACTGATTTTTGTTCTACTTGAATTGCAAACGAAACTCACCATTTTCTTGATTTCGTCGTACACGCATTACCTGGGGTGATTAAGTGGCGTGTAACGATTTGCATGTGCCAATTTGTAATTTACATGAAATCCGAAATACTCGTTGTACGTGGTGCACGTTAAGCTCGATGTGATTTATGTTCACCTATTGAGAGTATATAAGGCTAAGGATTTCTCATTATTATTTACGGGAACTAAAATATCTAATCAAAGGATAGATAACCTCGTCTTGCAAATCTCCAGCCAAAGGGGTGAGTGTTAAATTTACATTTCGTTTTATTGTGAATTTTATTCAGATTATCGTATAATGATGCCTTTATTGCAATGAACGTGGAATATTTGGAATTACTAGTCACTTTTAGACTTTAAATACAATATCGTAATCTACGGCTTAGATTATTTTTGAGACAACTATTATTAGTCTGGTTTTGTTTATTATAGTTGATTCCGGAGATCTAATAACATCGTTGATTCCGTAGATCTGATAACATCTGACAATCATTGATTCCGTCTGATTCAGTCTGATTCCAGCTGATTCCGTCGTTGATAACATCTGATTCCGTCGTTGATACCGTAGAAGTACATCACTGATAGCGCATCTAATAACATCGTTGATACCGTCTCTGATACCGTAGCTGCTAACATAGTTGTTACAATGTTTCTGATACCGTAGCTGCTAATAACATCGTTGATACCGTAGCTGCTAATAACATCGTTGATACCGTAGCTGCTAATAACATCGTTGATACCGTAGCTGTTAACACATCTGATACCATCTTTTGATAAACGTCTTTGATATCGTTTGATTTGTTGTGGGACATCTATTGTTTGTTCTGGAACATCTCTATAAATATCTGAATGTGCTTGTGCCGTTAATTTGTGCAAACGGAATTGAAGTATCTGTCTGTGTGTCGAACTGTCTGTTCGTCAATATCTGTGTAACGTGTAAATATCCGGAAAGCTAGAAGTCCGAGTGTCGGAGCTGTCTTAGAGTTGTAAAACGTCCGGGTTGACATCTAGGGGAGTGAGGAACCGTTGGTTCGGGTAGATGTTGTATGCTGTCTGAACGTATAACTGTGGTGGATCCGTGTAGGGAAACGTCCGATAATAGTATTGGTCAACCCTCGGTTCTCGGGGAAACTGGGAGACGATTCAACTGTTGCTGAATCGTGCGGTTATACAGGGGAGACACATAGGTGTATTGAAATTATAATATAATTTAATACATTGTTGTATTTGCATGCTTATGTCAGATCGCAATAATATTTCAAGTGATCACATAGATATCAATAAAAGCTAGCAACTTGATTCAATACAAGTATATGATCGTGCTAGTTATCGCAATCCATCGTGCGATAGATAGTTTGTCGTTTGTGTTTATTTTTTTTCGTAAATCATTCTTGCATTTATTTAACTTTCGTAAAGGATTCTTGGATCTGTGTATAATCCAAGAGATCCCTTTACATCTGAGATTCCTTTTGTATTGTTATTTAATTTGTTCATGTATTATGAATGGTTGTGAGTGTAATTGTGGGTTGAGTGCATGAATTATTGTGTTGTTACATCTGTATTTTTTTCATTTATAATTTATTACATAAATTTATATTTTCTTTCACAAATTGTGTTTGTATTGTTCATTTAATCCACCCTCCTCTCGGTAACAATTCTGTTACAATATGAACTTCAAACTGTTAAAGCAAAAATCTCTCCTACCTCCTTTTCAGAGCAGATAAAAAATTTCAATCTGGACTGGATATAAGGCCATCAATGTAGAATGAAAGCATATATCTGGAGCAATCAATGTATGTGGAAATAGAGATTGATTTTACAGCCTTGCCAAACATGTTGCTTAGTAATTTGGGTGCAATACAATACTGTGTGTTGAGCAAATGCAAAATATAATACAGAAACAAAACAAGAGTCCCAGTACTGTCCAAAATAATTTCCAGGCATGCAAGACAATTTCTTCTTTTAACGGCTGAGTGTTGGAATCATCTATAATATTCCTGAATGACAACATTTTTCAAATAGCCACTGTGGCTGCCATACTGGATGTAAGAATGGTGCTATTTTTTTATTTAGGACAAAATGACACCAGAAAACTGTTGGTAAAAATCCTATGTTGATATGAACATCCATTTAGGAGAATTTGTGCAAAGATTTTCACCATTAAAACTGTTAAAGCAAAAATCTCTCCTACCTCCTTTTCAGAGCAGATAAAAAATTTCAATCTGGACTGAATATAAGGCCATCAATGTAGAATGAAGGCATATATATATCTGGAGCAATCAATGTATGAGAATGTGTGCAAAGATTTTCACCATTTTCATTTTGGCAACTGTATTTTAAATCATCTATGCAGTATTTCCATTATGGACCATGTATCATAATAAACCTTCTGGTGAAGAAAACATATTAGTAAGATTTTCCAATTTAAGAGGAGTAGCAAAATAACAAGATTTTTAACATAGCTGCTATGGTGACTATACTGGATTATCAGACTGGCAGGATTTTCATTTAGCACCAACCAGACATGAAAGTTTTCTGGTCAAAACTAGAAGTTGATAAGACACTCCACGTAGGAGGAGCAGTGATAAGATTTTCAAGATGGCCACTCTGATAGCCATATTGGACATCACACTCCCATAATTTATATTAAAGTATGCCACAAGAAACCTTCTGGTGAAAGCCCCATGCTGAGATGGATTTTCATTCAGGATGAGTATTAATAACATGATTTTCAAGATGGCATCTGTGATGGCCATACTGGAAGTTAGGCTTGCAGCATTTTAATTAAAGACCAACCAGCCATCAAAAGATATGACCAGCCATTTAGGTGGTATAGTGTTAACACATTTTCATAATGGCCTCTTTGGTGGTCTATGAGGAAACATTTTCATGTAGAATCAACTAAAAAGCATCTGTGACAAGTGAATGTCCAAAATAAAAAATAAAACTGGCAGTTCTGACAAAAAAGCTCTGATGCATCTACAAGAAAAGTTGAAACTTACAGCATATGTTTCTTCTTCTTCTCCATAATATAATGACAATTATGGTCACAGCAACTACAGTGACACAGCCACACAATGCTATGACGATTGTATCAATGCTTAAAGAGCCTGAAATTCTGCCATCTCCTGCAGTAACATCTGTGATATCTGGAATTAAAAATTGTAATCTTTGATATTAAGTTCTTCACCTTACAAATATGTGTATGGTACCTATCATGACAGGCCTCAAACTTTGTTTTAGCATTATAACCGATGAATACACTGACACTGGTTAATATTTTGCTCCATTGGGCATTACACAAAGGTAGACTGGCATTCATGACTCTTCTAAATGCTGACAAAGAATGCTTGAAATTAAACTTATACAATACAAGCACCATCCTATGATCAGTGGAATTTTAGAATAAGGTCACATGGTACAGGAACAAATTTCTCATGGATATGTTGCAACAAGGTGAGTTAATGTGATACAAGAATTACAAGGTGTAAATAATGCTTACTTTCAAAATTGCCCAAGATCTTGATGATATATGTCCATGTTCCAAGTTTGATCAAATATAGGTGGCAAGAGACTGGAAAGAAGTTCAGCCTATCAGATCCAAGATAACATCATTACCGTTAAGAAATAACTTAGTCTGATTTATGATGATAAAATGTCAGTCTACACAAGTGTAGCACAATTAAAAACAATATTATCATATGCTTCACCTACATTTCACTAAGCCTTTATAAACTGAGTATAAAGAAAACAGTAAGTAAATGATATAAGATTTGAAGAAGAAAAAAATGCACCAAATTAAAACTTTCAAATTTGATAGGCTTTTAATATCAAGTCTAGAACAAAACAATGTGCATGTGTGTATAAATTACTCCATGGGGATATGAGATAAAATGGACACCCACACATTGCAGACATATACCATGAATAACGGGGGGGGGGGGGGGGGGGGGGAGGGGGGAGCCTGCTTCACCTACTTCATGCTGACTGTTTATGATGAGACCTTGGATCATGTACTGTACAGGCAAGATCATGTACTGTACAGGCGAGATCATGTACGGTACAAGTAAAAAGATGAGACATCATTCTACAGAATTTACCGTTGATTCATTTTTAGTAGAGACCTTCAAACTTGCATCAAATAATAAGTGAAGATATTACTCGTTAAATTGAAAATTGTTTTAGTATTTCATGCATTACTCACTAACATCTTCTTTCTAATGTGCTAATTTTATTCTTGTTCTGAATCAGATACATGGCAGATAATGGTACATGTGTAGCATTGGGCTACATCAGGGGCACATGTGTTTCAATTCACAATTAAACCAGGCGGTTTTAAGAAAAAAAATGAGAATGAAAATATTTTTATTTAGTTAGTTTCAACTAAATATACTTCAAACACTGAAGTGAGGTGGAGTATTGGTTACCCTTATTCAAAATTTTGCAACTGCTTACTGCTTATATTTGGACTCTAAATGGTTATTGAAGAAATTGTTACAGCTACGTTTGATATAAAATTGACTGCATTCCTCTGGATCTTTTCCATTTACTTGATATGTTTTTAGCTGAGGATTCCAGATGGGGGATGCATCTGGTATGAACTTGATCAAACATATATGTTTATACCATCAAGATATCAGAAGATATCAACAATCAGTGAGAGTCATGAATATTATTCAGGTGATGTTGCATCTGATTGTAATGGTTGTTACCAGTTGTGAAACTGTTTATCTGACCTGTCTGATCAAACTTGGGATATATGGTGTAAGTTGAACAATGCTTGGATTTTGAGAATAGAGCTTGCTACTCTTTGAATCATATTTTCTGATCCCATTTGATAAAATTTGAAATATTGCGTTTGTCATCAAGATTTGGATGGGTTCAAAAATAGAGGAGATCCATGCATATAAATACCTTTCTAAAATTTTACCTGTTAGTAACTTAACTTATAAGTCCTTTATAATCATCACTTCAAAGACCATAAAAGCTAATTTACGTCAATGATTTTGACTTTATATGCAAATTAGGCATTTCACTTATGAATGATGTTCTTCTCCTACAAATGAAATGTTAGGCATTTGCTTACTACACTTAAATGTGACTTGTAAATCATTCATTTCTTACATTTTTATATGATATGCCCAAACAAATGACCCATATTAAATATACCCAAACAAATGACCCAGATTAAATATGCCCAAACAAAGGACCTAGATTAAATATGTCCAAACAAATGACCTAGATTAAATATGCCCAAACAAAGGACCCAGATCAAATATGCTCAAACAATGGACCCAGACTAAATATGCCCAAACAAATGACCTAGATTAAATATGCCCAAACAATGGACCCAGTTTAAATATGCTCAAACAAAGGACCCAGATTAAATATGCTCAAACAAAGGACCCAGATTAAATATGCTCAAACAAATGACCTAGATTAAATATGCCCAAACAAATGACCTAGATTAAATATGCCCAAACAAATGACCTAGATTAAATATACCCAAACAAAGGACCCAGATTAAATATGCCCAAACAAATAACCTAGATTAAATATGCCCAAACAATGGACCCAGATTAAATATGCCCAAACAAATGACCTAGATTAAATATGCCCAAACAAAAGCCCCATATTAAATATGCCCAAACAAAGGACCCAGATTAAATATGCGAAAACAAATGACCTAGATTAAATATGCCCAAGCAAAGGACCTAGATTAAATATGACCAAACAATAGACTCAAATTAAATATACCCAAACAAATGACCCAGATTCAATATGCCCAAGCAAATGACCTAGATTAAATATGACCAAACAAAGGACCTAGATAAAATGTGCCCAAACAATGGACCCAGACTAAATATGCCCAAACAAAGGACCTAGATAAAATATGCCCAAACAAAGGACCTAGATTAAATATGCCCAAACAAAGGACCTAGATTAAATATGCCCAAACAAATGACCTAGATTAATTATGCCCAAACAAATGACCTAGATTAAATATACCCAAACAAAGGACCTAGATAAAATGTGCCCAAACAATTAACCCAGCTTAAATATGCCCAAACAAATGACCTAGATTAAATATGCCCAAACAATGGACCTAGATTAAATATGCCCAAACAAATGACCTAGATCAAATATGCCCAAACAAAGGACCCAGATTAAATATGCTCAAACAAAGGACCCAGATTAAATATGCTCAAACAAATGACCTAGATTAAATATGCCCAAACAAATGACCTAGATTAAATATGCCCAAACAAATGACCCATATTAAATATACCCAAACAAAGGACCCAGATTAAATATGCCCAAACAAATAACCTAGATTAAATATGCCCAAACAATGGACCCAGATTAAATATGCCCAAACAAATGACCTAGATTAAATATGCCCAAACAAAAGCCCCATATTAAATATGCCCAAACAAAGGATCCAGATTAAATATGCGAAAACAAATGACCTAGATTAAATATGCCCAAGCAAAGGACCTAGATTAAATATGACCAAACAATAGACTCGAATTAAATATACCCAAACAAATGACCCAGATTAAATATGCCCAAGCAAATGACCTAGATTAAATATGACCAAACAAAGGACCTAGATAAAATGTGCCCAAACAATGGACCCAGACTAAATATGCCCAAACAAAGGAACTAGATAAAATATGCCCAAACAAAGGACCTAGATTAAATATGCCCAAACAAAGGACCTAGATTAAATATGCCCAAACAAATGACCCAGATTAAATATGCCCAAACAAAGGACCCATATTAAATATGCCCAAACAAAGGACCCATATTAAATATGCCGAAACAAAGGACCTAGATTAAATATACCCAAACAATGGACCCAGACTAAATATGCCCAAACAATGGACTCAGATTAAATATGCCCAAACAAAGGACCCAGATTAAATATGCCCAAACAAAGGACCCAGATTAAATATACCCAAACAATAGACCCAGATTAAATATGCCCAAGTAAAGGACCTAGATTAAATATGACCAAACAATAGACTCGAATTAAATATGCCCAAACAATGGACCCAGATTAAATATGCCCAAACAAATGACTTAGATAAAATGTGCCCAAACAATGGACCCAGACTAAACATGCCCAAACAAAGGACCTAGATAAAATATGCCCAAACATAGGACCTAGATAAAATATGCCCAAACAAATGACCTAGATAAAATATGCCCAAACAAAGGACCTAGATTAAATATGCCCAAACAAAGGACCTAGATTAAATATGCCCAAACAAATGACCTAGATTAATTATGCCCAAACAAATGACCTAGATTAAATATACCCAAACAAAGGACCTAGATAAAATGTGCCCAAACAATTAACCCAGCTTAAATATGCCCAAACAAATGACCTAGATTAAATATGCCCAAACAATGGACCTAGATTAAATATGCCCAAACAAATGACCTAGATCAAATATGCCCAAACAAAGGACCCAGATTAAATATGCTCAAACAAAGGACCCAGATTAAATATGCTCAAACAAATGACCTAGATTAAATATGCCCAAACAAATGACCTAGATTAAATATGCCCAAACAAATGACCCATATTAAATATACCCAAACAAAGGACCCAGATTAAATATGCCCAAACAAATAACCTAGATTAAATATGCCCAAACAATGGATCCAGATTAAATATGCCCAAACAAATGACCTAGATTAAATATGCCCAAACAAAAGCCCCATATTAAATATGCCCAAACAAAGGATCCAGATTAAATATGCGAAAACAAATGACCTAGATTAAATATGCCCAAGCAAAGGACCTAGATTAAATGACCAAACAATAGACTCGAATTAAACATACCCAAACAAATGACCCAGATTAAATATGCCCAAGCAAATGACCTAGATTAAATATGACCAAACAAAGGACCTATATAAAATGTGCCCAAACAATGGACCCAGACTAAATATGCCCAAACAAAGGAACTAGATAAAATATGCCCAAACAAAGGACCTAGATTAAATATGCCCAAACAAAGGACCTAGATTAAATATGCCCAAACAAATGACCCAGATTAAATATGCCCAAACAAAGGACCCATATTAAATATGCCCAAACAAAGGACCCATATTAAATATGCCGAAACAAAGGACCTAGATTAAATATACCCAAACAATGGACCCAGACTAAATATGCCCAAACAATGGACTCAGATTAAATATGCCCAAACAAAGGACCCAGATTAAATATGCCCAAACAAAGGACCCAGATTAAATATACCCAAACAATAGACCCAGATTAAATATGCCCAAGTAAAGGACCTAGATTAAATATGACCAAACAATAGACTCGAATTAAATATGCCCAAACAATGGACCCAGATTAAATATGCCCAAACAAATGACTTAGATAAAATGTGCCCAAACAATGGACCCAGACTAAACATGCCCAAACAAAGGACCTAGATAAAATATGCCCAAACATAGGACCTAGATAAAATATGCCCAAACAAATGACCTAGATTAAATATGTCCAAACAAATGACCTAGATTAAATATGCCCAAACAAATGACCTAGATTAAATATCACCAAACAAAAGACTCAAATTAAATATACCCAAACAACGGACCTAGAATAAATATGCCCAAACGATGGACCCAGATTAAAAATGCCGAAACAAATGACCTAGATTAAATATGCCCAAACAAAGGACCTAGATAAAATGTGCCCAAACAATGGACCTAGACTAAATATGCCGAAACAAAGGACCTAGATAAAATATGCCCAAACAAAGGACCTAGATAAAATATGCCCAAACAAATGACCTAGATTAAATATGCCCAAACAAATGACCTAGATTAAATATGCCCAAACAAATGACCTAGATTAAATATGCCCAAACAAATGACCAAGATTAAATATGACCAACAATAGACTCAAATTAAATATACCCAAACAATGGACCTAGATTAAAAATGCCCAAACAATGGACCCAGATTAAATATATCCAAACAATGGACCTAGATTAAATATGCGCAAACAAAGGACCTAGATAAAATATGCCCAAACAAAGGACCTAGATAAAATATGCCCAAACAAATGACCTAGATTAATTATACCCAAACAAATGACCCAGATTAAATATGCCCAAACAAAGGACCCTGAATAAATATGTCCAAACAAAGGACCCATAATAAATATGCCCAAACAAAGGACCTAGATTAAATATACCAACAATGGACCCAGACTAAATATGCCCAAACAATGGACCCAGATTAAATATGCCCAAACAATAATAGACCCAGATTAAATATGCCCAAGCAAAGGACCCAGATTAAATATACCCAAACAATAATAGACCCAGATTAAATATGCCCAAGCAAAGGACCTAGGTTAAATATGACCAAACAATAGACTTAAATTAAATATGCCCAAACAATGGACCCAGATTAAATATGCCCAAACAAATGACTTAGATAAAATGTGCCCAAACAATGGACCCAGACTAAATATGCCCAAACAAAGGACCTAGATAATATATGCCCAAACAAAGGACCTAGATAAAATATGCCCAAACAAAGGACCTAGATTAAATATGCCCAAACAAATGACCTAGATTAAATATGACCAAACAAATGACCTAGATTAAATATGACCAAACAATAGACTCAAATTAAATATACCCAAACAACGGACCTAGATTAAATATGCCCAAACAATGGACCCAGATTAAATATGCCCAAACAAAGGACCTAGATTAAATATGCCCAAACAAAGGACCTAGATAAAATGTGCCCAAACAATGGACCCAGACTAAATATGTCGAAACAAAGGACCTAGATAAAATATGCCCAAACAAAGGACCTAGATAAAATATGCCCAAACAAATGACCTAGATTAATTATGCCCAAACAAATGACCTAGATTAAATATGCCCAAACAATGGACCCATATTAAATATACCCAAACAATGGACCCAGATTAAATATACCCAAACAATGGACCTAGATTAAATATGCCCAAACAATGGACCCAGATTAAATATGCCCAAACAATGGACCTAGATTAAATATGCCCAAACAAAGGACCCAGATTAAATATACCCAAACAATGGACCCAGACTAAATATGCCCAAAGGACATAGATAAAATATGCCCAAACAAATGACCTAGATTAATTATACCCAAACAAAGGACCCATATTAAATATGACCAAACAAAGGACCCAGATTAAATATGCCCAAATAATGGACCCAGATTAAATATACGGAAACAAATGACCCATATTAAATATACCCAAACAAAGGAGCCAGACTAAATAAGCCCAAACACTGGACACAGCTGTTAAAGATTATGGATGAAACTCTACAGGTAATATACTAAATATTGTGTATTTCCCTAAAACAGATTACAAGAGAAGTAGTTATGACAAGATTTTCAAGGAGGTGACCATGGTAACCATACTGTATGTTCTATGGGTGTTATTTTCATTTGCTTCAAGTAGACATCACAAAAACACTTTTAATCAAAACTCATGCTGATAGGACCACTTAATCGGATGGAGGTGCAAGAACAAAATTTTGAAGATGGCCACATAGATGTCCGAGGATCATGATTTTTATTCAGGACTGATTAAACCTTAAGAGAAATGTGTTTAAGGTTTTGTAGCAATCCTTCCAGTAGTTTATATGTATTATTGATACCAAAATGATACTAACAGATGCCAGAGAAAAGACAATTGCATAGGATCTTCTGGTCTATAACCATCAGAAATAAAATTAATTGAAAAGAACCTTGAAAATAGTACTTGTGGTTAATAATTATATCAGTGATATGATTTCTCCCAAAAACAATCAAGAGCGTACGAGTAAACAAGAGGCCCTTGAAGAGAATAAGTTTAATGATTGTAATTTTTTAAAAGTGGGTCACTTATTAATAGGGAAATAAAAGTTAAAACTCTAACAATTAATAACCTGCACACAATTAATTTAATGAATTATCATTTGCTGAGAAAGAACACTAAAGTTACTGCTTAATGCAGAACGGTATCAAATGTACCTAAGTAATATTTTGTGACGTACACTATGATATGGAAATTAGATATTCATAAAATTTAAAACCTAATTTTTTTCTACATTACATGTGTTTGACTTTCTGTATCCCTGGCCTTGACCTTAAGTGCTACAGGTTTAACCTGACATGATTACCAACATTATGTCCTAAAAATGTAACACAATCAAGGCAAAACTCTTTACCTAAATTGTAAACTTTGCATCAGTGAGTGTATCAAAGAATTTTCAAATGGGTTCCAAGTTATCTTTCCCTTGTCATTGTAGATGATGACATTATCAATGTATGCATCATAATTATCTAGACCAGGTTTAATCATGTTCATTAAGAGCTGGAAAGTTGAAGCAGAACCTTTCATACCAAATGAATCTATTTTGGTGACACTGTTCACTTTTCTATAGTCTGTACACATTCTGAAAGTACTGTCTGGTTTTGGCTTTTAACCCTTGAACATATTTATAATGCAAAGCTGACATAATTTTAAGTCACCTACCTTCTTTCAACTGTACAAGGACTATACAACTGAGCCAGAAGAGGATTTTTAGGTATGGGCAAGAGAGTCAGAACTCTATTACCAGGATGAAAACTCCTTTCTTTGTATTTTTGTCATACCTTAATTTAATTTTAACGAGCAGAGAGAAGATTAATTCTTGCTACATAACAAGCCTTTGACAACTTATATCTGAAACCATAAACACTGTCACAATGATTGCTGATAATTTCTTAATCCTCAGTTACAAGAAGTTTCCCTTATAAAAACTTCAATGGTCCATAAACGGCATGTCCAAAAACTAGTTCAAAAGGACTAAAAGCCCAATGATTCTTGAACAAACTCCCTAGCAGCAAACAAACACCCTTGTCTCAATATTTTCCTGTACCAATACAATATGACTAAATCATATTCTTCCAAGTTTGCCCCTATGAACACATATTCATGACTTCATTACCAATCATGAACTGTTCATGAATGTTCATGAAAGTTCTTTTTGCTGTTGTTGTTGGTATAGGGTTTAACACCATTTTTCAGCACAAGATAGGCTATACATGGCAGCCAGTAATAATGGTAGCGGAAGAACCCGGGAAAACCCCAGAGAGAACCATCGACCCACGAGAAGCTACTGGCAAACTTTCTCAAATATCCACATTGGCCGAGCCCAAGATTCGAACCCATGCAGGCAGAGGTGAGATGGCAGTGATCCATGATGGAGAGCGCTTTAGACCACTCGGCCAATTGGGATCCCGAAATTTCTTGAAATGTTCATGATCAGTTCATCATTTGAGAACATGAAAAAATGTTCATTAAAGTTCCTCAACTAAGTTCAAGAACACTTCAAGAATTTTGATGAATCATGTACTTGAAGTTCATGAGCAATTATAATATCTTTGAAGTTCCTGAAATGTCATAAACTTGGTTCATGTACAATTCAAGTACTTTAATGCACCACCAAGATATTTCTATCAAAAAAATGTGTATTAAATACTTATATCATTATATTCATAAAATGTTCATGAAAATTCATCATACAAACATCCCACAATATTGGTGAAATATAAATAAAGCTGAATATTTTTCTAAAAATGATATCATACTGTATAAATGTTCACATAGATCTTTATTCAATACTTGTGTTACTGAACCTGAGTAGTTCTGGATTAATATGGGTAAATATTTTCTGGCCAGCATGAACAAAATGTATTTGCTATAAAAGCTTTCAATGACTTTGTTCTAACATTTTAGTCCATTACTGTCATAAATAGCATATTCTAGTTATTTAGTCACTGGTTGCCAATTTGCCATAAAAACCGAAATATGTAAACAATGATTATCCTGACTGGATGACTTTGAAAGAAAATGTGATATGACTGGTTACTATACGCACGTGATTTCTGCAGCTGAGCATACCAGTCAGGATCATCAACATTACGGCATCTTTTTCTTGGTCATTCGTGATTATTTCATGGAAGTTATATGGATATTTTATTGGTTTTTTATATGTGATCATATTAGTTTTAACAAAACTAATGATACATGATTTTTCAGACCTAATTTAAATTTGCTCTTCGAATTTTTGAAAATGACTAAGCCTTATCATACCCCCCTCCCTTAGACCATGGTACAACATTTACGATAGATGTTTGATATTGTTTTCTTTTTCAAGACATCACTTTTTCTATGATCTGGTGTAATTTGGTAAATTAAAACAAAAAAACACTAACTCCTGTGTCAAAATGTACACAATACAGGTGCAAATAACAACATAATTAAACCAGCAGCAGCTATACGCAGTCGGAGTGGTGCATTACTGACATTAAGGCCTATACCACATAAGTCTAACGTTTTATCAATAGAAAATGGCAAACAATTTTGAAAACACAAAATAACCATTATCTGTACAAACTAACCAACTAACTAACTATATATATATATATATATATATATATATACACACCATATATACTCGCGTATAAGCCGAGAAATTTAGGACAAAAGTAAGGCCTGGAAGAAGGGGGGTAGGTTTATCTGCGGGTCAAGTTCCAAATCTGAAATTTATAATGCTTTTTCCCCTCGATTTCCAATATTTATTGTTTTCGTCGATTGCCGAATATGAGATCACATGCCTAATGATGCCACATGGCTAAGATTTGTCCTGTCGTGAAGTAAAACGAATATTTTTTTCTAACATAAGTGGTAGGATAATGAATGAAAAACATGTTTTAACGTACTTGACGTCTATTTGACAGATGTCCATCCACCAGAAAATACAGCCATACATTTTTTTTAACCACACAAATACGTGTATTTTCCAAAAGAACCGCCATATTAGTAATCTCTATTCAAGTATTTAACCCTCAGCTAATCAGTAATTATTAAACTCTATGGTTTCGTAGAATTTCACGCTAGTTTATTTCAGTGTAATTATGAAAAGAATCTACGTAAAAAAATAAAAGAATTACGATAGTGAAGGTATACAGCCATACGTGTTATTTGAACTACGGAAATACGTTTATTTTCCAAAAGAACCGCCATATTAATAATCTCTGGTCAAGTATTTAACCCTCAGCTAATCAGTAATAATTAAAACTACGGTTTCGTAGAAATGCACGCTAGCCTATTTCAGTGTAAATATGAAAAGAATCTACGTAATAAGAAATAAAAGAATTACGATACTTAAGGTATATACGGCAAACATTTTGATCGAGAGTAGAAATACATGTATGAAAGTCTTGAAGAAAAAATAGCGCGAGGCTCCATAGGGGTTTGTTGCGCGCACGCTTAGGAATGGTAAATAACAGTGCAATATACGAGTCAGCGTGAATAATTGTAAAACAATATAATTTGTTGGATTTCTTTGACAGGTGTTTAAGAAGTAATCGGGAGCCACAGTTTATATACAACTATTGTTTAGTTGTTTGTAAAGCAAAGTGGTTTGTTAGCGGAAGATTGTTGTACAATAGCTACCATATGCTTAATCTGTGGTAAATGCCTTGGGGATAATAGGTTTGTTTTGTTGCACAATGCCAATGACTTTAACTAATAGATGCCAAATCTCAGATGTATTGTTTAATGAGATATGGTAGTGGACATGGTTTCTGCTCAAAGTTATAAACTGTCACAATACTTGAATAATGTCCACGCTGAAACCAATCATAGTTTGATCAATTGAATCACACTACCCGTAGTTTAAAAAACACAACACAAATAACAATGATAAATAATTATAAAATACAAATTGAAAACCAACCACACATAGAAATAATTACAGGATTAGGTATATAAATAGTATACTACTACTGATAGAAATTATTTCAGTTTAATCTCTCTAGAAGTTTATATTCAATTCAATCGGATAAAATGAATAGTGTTGGAAGTACCGGTAAAAGAAAGCGTTCTGCTTATGATGCAGCATTCAAACTTAAAGTTGTTGAATATGCAGAAGCAAACAGCAACTGTGCTGCAGCACGCGAATTTGTTGTGAACGAGAAGCAAGTACGGGGGGATGACGTATATGATGAAAGCATACCCGTAACAGAAGCTGAGTTTCGTGAACTGTTTGGCGAGCCTGATACAGAGCCCAATTTTGAAGGATTCTAAAAGTGATCGAACTTTTATAATTCATGATTTTAGAATGAGGATTAATTAAATTTCCATTAAGACTTAACACTTCAGAATTGTTTTTATTTCAACATATAAAATATATTTCTTACTTTTATTTTATTTAATAATGTGATTTACCTAAATAAACGTATTCAGAACTCACTTTGTGCATCTTGTGATGTACTGTTTGTATAAAAATTATGTCGGCTTATACGCGGGTCATGCACTTTATACCACTTTTACCAATTCAGTTATATATATATAAAATTTTATCATATTTTTTAAAATTAAAACATCTGGCTCCTGTGGGGTACAATAAAATTGTGCTGAAAGCTGAAGACAATGTTGATCAGAGGTTTTCTGTAATTAATTAACTTTATCTTTCTTTCCTTCAGACTTGAGTAGAGAGCAGAAAAGTAACATTATTAGAGGATTAAGTTTGTAGGTTAAGGAGGAAAATTTGAAAACTGAAGGATCTCTATGACCAAGATAGAAGAGACATAAAATTGTGACTGCTGCAGCAATGTAAAAGATTCAAACAGTAATCGGCTGGAACAGCTTAAGTTGCAGATGAAGACATTCAGTAGTGACAATGGACAGGATATGATAAAATTATAGGCCCTGAACATCTTCACAAAAGAGTTATCTGACAGGTCAGTCCTTGGGAAAAGGATTGGTCAAATCAGGTGAAACCCTAGTGGAAAGAAAGCCCCTAGAAGATTAAAGTTAAATATGATTCAACAGTTGATTGAACACAACTGCTTGTTGCCATAGCTCTAGTACCAGACAAGCAGTGTATAAATCAAGGACTTTGGTTTCAAGAGGATTTACTCTTTTTTATATGAATCAGTTACAAGTTGATTAACCACAATTTTATCTGTAGCTAAGTCAGTGACTAGTAATAAAACCCTTGATGGATAAAAACGACAATGTTCCAAACATCTCAGGTCTAAAAACAAAGTCTGATGTCAAATGTACACAATGGAGAAGAACAGTAACAAAGCTGTGCTCTACTCCCTGAATAAGAACACTCTGACTGGAATAACACTTCTCAAAAAAAGGTAAAGACTAAGTATATGTACGTGAAAATAGACAGAGAAGCTCCTGTGTCCACTAATATTTTAATAGGGTTAGGCTTGGCAGAATCACCAACAAGTGATACAGAACCTTTTAAAATTAATGTTTCATAATTCTCTATAACAAGCTAGACAGGTTTATTTGACCCAAGAAATGTACTAATACAGTCGACTCCACTTAACTGCACATGCCGGACAACTGCACATAGTCACGCCGGTCCAGTTTTTCCCCAATGCTTTTCAATGGGAACAAACTTTGGATAACTGCACTTCACTTAAATGCACACTCCGGATAATAGCACCATAAATATTCTGCCCATGGCACATTATTCAATACAATTTTACTCCGGTTAACTGCACAATGTATAGTCATGATCAGTTATTGGTAAATGCGAACTTGTAAATGATTGACATGTAAAGGACACCATAGGTGGTACATACATGTATATCCGCACCCAATAGGGAGCAATAGCGTGGAAAAAATCATAGTACAGCATGGAAAACATTGCTCTAAACCGTTCGGGTTTGCATGATTTCAAACCAACAAATGGATGGTTGGAAATTTGGAAAATGCGCAACGGAATTCAATTTAAATAACAACATGGCGAAAAACAGGATGCAGATGACTTTGGAGATGAACGCTTTTTCATTGGGAGGTGACCCTCAATGTCTGACAGCAGTTTTTGAATAACAAGCGATCTATATAATTTCTTGAAATTCGCTATAATTTATTAATCCATTGGTTGAATCAGTGAAGTTGTGATCGGGGGAAGGAAAACAATCTTAACATTTAAGTAAAAGTTGAAGAGTGGATTCAAAACATTGTTAAAATTTATTTGTCAGACTGTATAGACTCCTATTCTTCACATGTTTTCGTGCCGTGCTGATTTAAAGCTGTACTGTACCGTACTTCGGTTAACTGCACACTCTGGTTAACTGCACAGTCTCGTGACGGGCCCGAGGCTGTGCAGTTAACCGGAGTCGACTGTACTTTCAATACATACTGTGACCTTGACCTCTTAGATACAAGAACATCTGGGATAGCTCTGTCTTAATTCTGTTTCTTATTTTTCAATCTGTAGAAATCAGAAATAATGCATCCTTTGTTCTTAAGTGCATGTAGGAAGAGATAAGGTTTTCTGATCAGTCTTATCAGAAGTTTGAATCCTAAAAGTTGTGATTGTGATTTGGAAGTGTCTGGATGAGATGGATATGGATATATGTAAGGGGTGTCCACTTAGTATGTATGCATGGATGGGGGGAGGCGAGGTAACCGAAATGCATATGCTTGCATACGGGAGAATCTACTGATGTATATATGCACAGGACATGTGGGTGAAACCTCGATAATATGTTTCCTAATACGTAACCTGTTTCAGACTGCGTTTGGATTTTAACGGATACTAGACTATAAAGTTATCCAACTTATTTCTTTTTTTTAGACATTCAACATCGCTGAACTATCTTTAATAATATTAATCCTTTATGGTTTCTGCATGGATTAAATATAGTCCGTTCAAAAAATTTGGTGTGGGGTGCATAAAGCGTACATACACCGGGGGTGGGGGGTGGGTAAAAAAGGTATGATATGGAGGAGGGTCCAAGCTTTGCCAGATTTTTACGTACGTACTATATTGATGACTCCTAACCAAACAACTGCTGAAACAATGAATGCAATATACAACAATATTGTTTAGTGATGATTGATGCTATCTATATGTGTCATCAAAAGAAAGAAACCAGGAAAACTCGACTACACCCGAATCGAACAACCTTGAACAATTGTATTTGTGATTATGGAAAGATATTAAAATGTTTGGGTTTATTTAAATTTTCAAAGACTTTTAAAGACCTCAGGGTAATCTGCTCGATTTTCCCAAACTTTCAAGGCCTTGAAAATGCTACCTCATTTTTCCCAAACTGTCAAAGACCTTCAAAGACTATAAATATTGAATATGTACAAGCATCATTTTCTGAAGTTTCAACCTTTCACTTATCAAGTTAGGTCTTGAGATCACTATGGGCACAATTCTTAAACACTTCAAATAAGACAAGTTGTCTGAGGCAATTTCCATCTGCTTTTTAAATTAATATTCTATTACTTTCATTTCAGAGTCAGACAGAGACTCACTAATCAAATCCAAAGCACCAAAAGTTATTTTCCACTAAATGTAGGACCAAAATGAATTTTGATTTCTTGCTTCGCTAAAGAAGCATTCGCTTGAGAAAGATAATATTGTCTGGCAAGCTGAAGCAATTCATCCTTGTCCAAGTGACACCTGTTTGATTTACAACCAACTAGATCTTATGTTGAATATGTGAAAAGCATCAAGGCAACCTTCCATGTAGTTTAGTGGTCATTCATAACAAACTTGTGCTAATGTGACAATGGTCATCACATAGGTTTTTCTGGTCTATAACCTGTACAACTAAAAATAAAGAATTTATATACACACAAATATAACATGTATGCAACAAATTGGATTCTGCACTGGTCTGCAACAGATACATTTGCAGCCAACTGAAACTGCTGCACATAAAATATTCTTATATCATGCCTACAGCAACTCGAAACAGCTGGTATGTCAGCATATCACTTAGGCCAATCAGGTATTTTGTCTTGAATGCATTTTGGGTACATTTTCCTCAAAAGGGTTCAAACCCCTTTTAAAATAAGCATACTCCATGTTGTATTGCAGAGCAATGAAAAAAAATAAAGAATACTTCCAGTACTTTGTGATTCTTTAGACCTACACAATCATATTTTTAAATGCTGACCACAATGGAATAGAAGCCATTGAATTATAAGATGTTTTTTTCTCATAATAAATATTGGAGGTGTTTATCAAAGTTACTAAAAAGGTGACTAATTACTGGTAAATGAATGCATTTTTCTTCAAACAATTCCTCATCCTTTACCTGAAAGATGTATGATAGACTCTGCTTTTACAGGATCAGGTTCTGGATCTAAAAATGTGCATGACCAAGTTACATTATTGTCTAGCTTCTGTAATGGATTAATTGTCAAGGTATACACATTACTTGATGCATTACACGTGTAGCTTATCCGGTGTGGATCAAAGGAAATATCAGTCGTCAAGAACACTTCACAGTGTGGTACATTGGAACCTGGACGTAATACAAGAACATCCGCATTAGAACCATTATACCAGTAGATAGCTTCAACATCTCCCTTTCCAATGTATTGACATTTGAGGGTCAGCGAAGAATTCACCCGTTGTGAATCAGCACACCCAGAAATAGCAGCATTCTGGCATACTGTAAATAGAAAGCAATTTATTGCCTAGCTCATGAATGCAGTATGAATAATAATTACAAGCCTGCATTATTATAATCTTCATTAAATTCAAAATTCAATAAGGTATTCTATGAATGCAGTATGAATAATAATTACATGCCTGCCTTGTTATAATCTTCATTAAATTCAAAAGTAAATGCTGGATCAATAAGGTATTCTATGGATGGGTATCAGGAGTGACTAAAATTAATGGAGAAGCAGCTTCTTTTCAACAGAATGGGGGAAATAAGACTCGAACAGTGGGAACAAAGCCAGAAATAATATATAAATATATGTGTGTGTGTTTATATTTTTTTATTTGAACTGTGTCTTCTATTTCTCACTGCATATTAGCATTTCACATTGGTCTCAAGCAATATCTTATCTTGATGTAGAAAAATTGTGTTGCATATATAATATAAACACATTTGGTTAGTATAAATGTATCATATTCATGTTCAGTGTATTCATATTTGAAAGTGTATGGTGTTGTAGGGTTTAATGCCATATTTCAGCACTTGATAGGCTATACATGACGGCCTCTATAACTGTTAAAAGTCTATGGTGTTGTAGGGTTTAATGCCATATTTCAACACATGATAGGCTTTACATGACGGCCTCTATAACTGATTAAAGTATATGGTGTTGTAGGGTTTAATGCCATATTTCAGCACATGATAGGCTATACATGACGGCCTCTATAACTGTTGAAAGTGTATGGTGTTGTAGGGTTTAATGCCATATTTCAGCACTTGATAGGCTATACATGACGGCCTCTATAACTGTTAAAAGTCTATGGTGTTGTAGGGTTTAATGCCATATTTCAACACATGATAGGCTTTACATGACGGCCTCTATAACTGATTAAAGTGTATGGTGTTGTAGGGTTTAATGCCATATTTCAGCACATGATAGGCTATACAAGACGGCCTCTATAACTGTTGAAAGTGTCTATTTGGATGGAAAGATATATGCAATGTACTGTCATATGACATTTAAACAACACAGCAGAAACTATACATTCTATTTAATTTAAACTGATAAGAGAATCTAGATTACAGTATTGCAATTAAATAATTATTCAACTTAAATAAAAAAAATAATTATTTTAAAGTTTATTATCTAAAACTAAGTTGACAAGTTTTAAACAACCTGTATAGCATGTACATGAGAGTGTATACTCAGGTGTCTTCACTGCTGTAAGGGATGAGTAAGCTAAACGTTACAACTCCATGTTTATGGAGTTAATTCAAAAGAATCAATATTTGCTGAAGCACTGAAATGTAGAAAAATTAATGTTTATGCATCTGGCTATGGAAGATGAATCAGCTTTGCCTATTTTTGTTAGCAATTCCATTGAGGAACTAGGTCAGGATTATAATTTGTTTCAGATAACTAGGTCAGGATTATAATTTGTCTCAGATAATCCACCATAATAATGTCACTAAATGGCAAGAGATGTTAAGTAGACTAAGTCAATTTAGAAGAAAGAAAAATATCAGTACAAGTTGTAAAAATCTTAAACTTAATCTTGGAAGGAGAAAACACATTTCATTCTACTGAATAACCTGCAAATTGGACAAGCAAAATGATCCCAATAAGCAACATACAGAATTTGAGATGAACCAAGCCATCACAGTAATCACACTTTGCCCACCTCATCATCATCATCCATTTTGATTATCCAGGCCTTTTATTAATCCTCTAACGAGGGTAGGCCAAACTTGACATTTTTTTAATTAGGCAGTTTTTATAGCCGGATGCCTTTCCTTGGCTAACTTGAACACATATGGCAGTTCCCAACTAACTAGGGCTGACGTGCTCGAAAGAAGTTTTCGACCACAGCTGCTGCACCATTGCATCGTTTATTATGATACTCGCTGCATCAGCTACTGTCACCCTGGTTGTGACAGGCTATTAAAGGAGACAATAGCAGTCGCCACTTGACCCAGATGGCTGGGGGTCTGTTCATGGGCATCAGGGCATGTCCACACAACGGTGGGCCTGGAATGCCGTATGTCTAGGGGCAGACCTCCTCAGAGTCCCCTATGGTTCTGCCTGAGGCCGCAAGGCACCCAGTTTCCATGTGCCACCGCGAGGAGGTACCATAATGGGGCTTGGTCGTTGAGAGGCTGTGTACTGGCAGGGAAGACTTACGCACTCGGCTCCCTTTTCACAGTAACTAGCTAGCCAGCGGTGAGGCTGAAAGTGAAGGTGGTACAACATCCATGCACTTCGCAACACACTAGACACGTCACACGACCCATTAAGACCTCACATGTGCTCTACACATCATGAGACCGGCACTTCAATAACTCAATTCTTCCAGATCTTTTAAGCTCATGTGGGGACAGTGTAGTTATGTATGTGTGTGTGTGCCCTACCTGTAGGGGTAGGGGTGTAAAACTAATCTTAATTATGCAATACTTACCAATCACTACTATTTAGCATTCTGTTTTTCATGCTGAAAAACCACTTTCCATTTGATGTGATTACATGCTCCCTATGAGAGGAAACTGTCAGTATCTGGTTCTTAGATGAGGATTCTGCCAGAATACCACAATGTGGTGGGATAAGGAAATTCGACAATAGCAATGTTTAAGTATTGCATAATTAAAATGAGTTTACCCCCCCCCCCACTCCCAAACTAGATTTTAAAAGCAGCAATTCATTGCCCGTTGTTATTATGTAGCTAACTTTGTCAGTTAGGTGGGTAGGCTGATGCTCTCTCAATATAACTGATTAAAACACAGAAAATGAATATATATTCACTACTGAGGGAGATACATTCCTTCAATTAGAAAATATTGTTATCTCTCTGGGCCACATGTTATGCCAGAATAAATAGGTCCCAGTGAGGTAGAAGGAGAAATTAACATGGTAATGGCAAAATGCTGCCTTCACAAAATCCTCCAAGGAAGAGTAATTACAGTAAGCCCATGAGATAGCAATGGCTCAAGTCTATGGACTTGAAGATTCAACAAAGAGCTGTCTGGATTGAAAAGTGACTAATATTTTCTCTTAATTGTGGTGTTGATTCACCATAAGATAGTGGCAGCAGAAATGTCTATTGAGCTCTCAATAAGCAGCAGAGTGGGTGAACAGACCAACTTTTACAGGCGTCAATTTAGCAAACTGAGGTTTCTCGAAATTGCTTATATAGGCCTCAATTTAGCAAATTGAGGCTTCCATGAAAATACTTAATTAAATTTTTCAGTAAAGTTAGCAAATTTATGAAAATACTTAATTAAATTTTTCAGTAAAAGAAAAAGACGCCATATAGTTGGCGTTCACCCTCTCTGCTGCTATACGTTAACTAAATATTTGATCAAGTCCGACACGATATCTTGTCCGAGGGTCTGATAAATTTATCTTCACAAATCCGTGTGGGATTGACTGAGCGCGGCTAAAGAAATTTTTAAATTGATTATGATCCATATCGCCACCGCACAAAGTTTGCCAAATATTTCTGAGTGTATGAGTATCAACTCCATTAAATATACACAGTATATTGCAGTTATCTCTGATGACCTTCGGGATTTGAGTGTAACGTTGAGTGACATATATCACATCTGTGTTTTTATGTCTGCCTCTGGAAAATATTCTAGCAGGATTTTTTTGATTATCTAACATGATATCATCATATACGACTAAATTGTTAATACTTCCATCAATATCATCAATGCTCGGTGCTTCCTCGATATCGGTTATAAACTCAATAATACCCTCGCCGGTGATTTCTGCTGCCTTTTCGTTGTAATCCTTTAACACTTCGTAGCATTGCTGATCATCTACATTCGGAGCAATCATATACAACTTATCCCACGCCATCCATCTCGTTATCAAATTAAGTAGCAATTGTGTTTTACCACTTCCAGATGGTCCGATGATAATCGCACGAATAGAATTTGGTATCATTGCATGGTGTTTAATAGGTTCCCGTCGTCTCGTAGCTGAATAATCAATTACATTCATGCTGTTATATATAAATTATGGTGTACTTGTTTCAACGATCACAGATAAATTAGCAACATTCGATAACACAGTGAATTCATTGAAATCGCTCAATGATAAGTATGACGATCACATAAAGACATTTACTGATTTACAAAAATCCATCGTGGACAATATTGATAAACCCGTGACAGAATTTTTGGGAAATCCACCAGTAACCACACCAAAACTCGCCTCGATAAAAGATTCTATATTGGAACTAGCAACTCTTCAATCCGAATATGAAAAACATGTGAAACAGTATTCAACGTTTCATACAAACATCAATGATAAATTTATTGTAACCTCATTTGATAAAACTGAAATAACCCTTCCTGATATTAAAAAATCCATCGATGATCTTAGCGCGACCAATAATAACATCATAACAGATGCAACAAGAATGATAGCAATACTTGAAAAAGTAAAAATTCCTCATGAGAAAACCAACAATATCGTATACACAATCCATTACGGATCATTTGCGTGGACTCCCATAAACAACATTTTACACGTAACCGCAGCCGTCAAGGGTATTTATCGATTAACAATAGTATCACCGACTCAATTTAATATATCATCAAGTAGTTCATCTGGAGTCAATAATACGGTATCAACGATCATCGACAAGGATGTATCTGAATAGTTCACGATAACGACCGCAGATAGGAATCTAGTCAGGGTTTCAGTAACGTGGTACGTAGAATTCGTAGTGGATTTAAGTAAACAATTAAACTGAAAGGAAAATCCTTGAAATTGCAACTGAAAATCCATGGGATTTTCCATTTACGATTTCACAATTGAAAATGCTAGTGTTTTTAAAATAAAATGACGATCCCTTCAGTGTATCAGTATCGCTATGATCAGGTCAGAGAATTTCAAACTAAACTCAGCTCGCGCTGTGAGGAGTATCAAATAAAAATTAAAAAAAACAACGAAGAATAACCGCAGTTGATATCACCGTGTACTCGGTGTCGGGAGTAATCACTGCTGCTGGAATAATACTATCTTCAGTTACAATGATTGCTTCGGTCGTAGTTCCAATCGCTATTTCTGCGGAAGCTACAATCGCGGGTATATTAACCGGGATCACAAAAAAACTATCATCGTGTAGCCAGAGTAAACTACACGATTATGTAATTAAATTTCATGTTGCATCCGCAGCATACTCGCAATTGTCCTCGTTGATATCATCGTCACTCGATGACACAACAATATCAGATAGCGAATTCTCAGCGATGGCTCAATTGTATAAATCAACAATGCTGAAATTAGAGCGGGATAATAATAATAATAATGTCAATGTCGTCACAAGAACTGCTTCAGCGAATAGCAATAAATACAACAACCGATGAAAACAAGCATGATATCAGTAACCTCAACGCGTCCTGAATTCAGTGTGAATTTCCCGATTCCCGTTCCCGTTAAAGAGATAGCGCTAGCAAAACTACGAGTGTATCATAGCTGGCCCAATATCAGATCGGTAGCATTTTGTGGTCAACAACCAAATAATTCCTTGGTGTTCGTGTGGAAAAATCGTAAAGACAGAACTCCAGACTGGAACGTTGTCTCGTTGCCAACGGGGTCATATCAAATCGAACAAATCAATAACGAAAAACAACGAAGAATAAAATCTATCACTGGAAAAGAATCAAAAATCGCTATAACGGTTCACGAGCCGACGTTATCATCTGCGATCGAGATAAACTCACTAAATTACATCGTTGATATTTATCAGAGTTCTATTAGAACCATACTAGGATGGCCTGAACTACCACCTCAACGAGATGAAAAAATCGTTAATATACCAGAACCTGTAAAATCTGATTATGTCACAGACAAGATGAAACCTGATAATCCAATAAAAAGTGATAGAGAATACAACCGATTAGAGATTTTCCCTACTGGAGGATTTCATAATGGTATATTTTATGAAATTGAAGAAGAGAGTGTCATTGAAAATTTCGCATCGTTCAATAACGATTTTTCACTATTATTAATACCCCTTAAATCCAGTATTCTCACCCGAGATGAATTTATCAGCGTCGTGGAAACGTGTAATAAAATCATTGATGATATGGAAATATTTCATTTGAAAATTATTCAAGAGCTATTAGATACCAATCATCCCAGAACGAGAACTAAGTTTGCAGAAAAGTTTAACATCCGCGTTGAAGAAATTGCTAACTTTAAACTACCTGGATATAACGTACCAGAACTACTACGCGTTACTCTTGCTATCTGGTGATGCTGCTTTACACGCATGCGTCGGTAATTTAAATCTGAGGTCACGAGCCGATAAATACACAGGTGTCCTGTTCTGATAGGGATTTATACTAAAAAAAGTGAGTGTTCCAAAGGATTTAACGCAGTGGATCAGTAGAAGAGGGATTATACTTACCGTCTGGGTACAAAGGTTAGTGTGTTTAATAAATTTATTTATTAATATCGTGCATACGCGTTTTTTTGAGAAGCGGACTCATACTAGCAGTTCGTAAAGATGCATTACATTGTTGGTCTCTAAGCCGCAAAGTCAAAATAAAAAAAAGGTTTAGAGACCAACTTCGGTGGTCTATCTTTTCCCATACTTGGTCAGGCCTCTACATTCTAACCATCGCTGTAACTGAATATTAGAATGCTCATCTATATTCGGATGAATAAATTAAGCACCTGTACATCATTTTCATTAAGAACAATAATACGGAAAGTATTACTGGTAGTCATTATGCTGGTGCGCCTTCGCAGTGACATCAGTTTCTAAAAATAGCTTTCCGGACAAGAAGCGTGTGACATCAAAGAAGTAAAAAGTACAAGCGCCATTAAGATTTATTGTCTTTGTATCTGGTTTATGCTTCTTGTAGGGACGGCAAAGGGTAGGGGAGATAACCAATGCAAACTTACCAAAATATGTACGGAACTTTTCGGTATGGAAATGTGTGAAAATCCGAATGGGTGGGTACACTCTACGGCAATTTTACTCAAGGCTATATATTGTTATGATTCCGAAAGGTGCCGAAACATTTTCTCAAGTCTCTGGAGCATGCGTATTGACACTTTTTTTCTAAAAGGCTCGCTTTGCGGTTATTACAAATGATCGTAGAAGACAAGAAATATTAATAATACTATTTTCCTGACCGATTACGCAGTTCTTTTCAATTCATTCATATATTTTATTCATTTATTTTAATTAATAGACAAAGAACTGCAGCAATCGTCCACGTAATTAATTGCAATTTTTAAATTTTGTATGACCCTGTTCGATGTAGTTGTTCAGCCTCGTTTTCATTTCACTATGTATATGGTTCGACCATCACTGTGAAGATGCAAATATTCAAAGCTGAAAAACACATTGTACACAAAATATGAGTTATTTAATCAATAATAATGAATAAAGTATTGATTTAGAACTATTTATTTTATGTTTATCGTCTGTTTAACTTTTTTTATTGCTATCAATATATAAGGTTAGTCACACGACACATTGTGCCTATTTTGTCTTGTAATTTGTCTTGTATAATTTTAATCCGGCATAAATTATTTTGGTAGTAATCACAATTGTGTTTCATATCGATGTTTATTATCATATAATTAACAAATCTTGTACGGAGATTTTTTTTTCTTTTTATTTAGTGTTTTGCATGCTAGTGCATGCATATCTTTGATGATGGATTCCAATAAAGACAGTAGAACTTTAAATGTTCGGACAGCTATTGAGATCTTTCATCAAAGTACATCAGAGACAACTGATGAACATTATTTGATAAACAAATTTGCAGAGATAGCTAACCTCGATCCATCATGTATTAATAAACAAGCTCTAACTGCAAAGCTGTATAGATACAAAAATAAACTGAAAGGGAAACGAGGGTTGGCAAAAAATGAATTTGAAAATGAGACATTTTCTGTACCAGTTAACACTGTGACATCACCTAATTTTCCAAGTGGAAAACTTTATGAAGAGGAGCTTTCGTCTTGCAAGCAAGCATGTACAAGTTTAGCAACTGAATTATCACAGTTCAAACAACAAATATAGTCACTGAAGGAAGAAAAAACCATTAAAAGTAGAGAAATTATTGAAACCCATCAGTATGAGATTTCTAGTCTTTAAAGGTCTCATTCTCAAGAATTAAAAACTCGGTCAAAAAAAATTTAAATTAAAGACCCATCAACTATCTTCTCAAATCAAAAAGTTATTGAATGATAAAGACAAAATGCTTCAGAAATTAAATTTCGTTGCTAACGAGAAACGAGTTACTCGTTACGAAAACGTACTTCTGAAGAGATCTTTATCACGATATGCCGTAAAGAGAGCTTCTGTTGCAAACAACAGAGCATGGCAAAAAACAATAATTCGTCAGAACAGAAAGCTTGCAATGTTGTTATAGTGCATTTAGAACATTTCGCCAGTCGCAAAATGAAAAAAGCATGTTTGTTAATTTTCGAGGGAATAGATTTAACATTATATTTTTGATGGGTCAAATTGCCTTTTACCACCATCAGAGGATAAAGCAGTTTTTTGAAACTGTACATGGATCATGTAACAGACTTCAAAAACTGACATTATCACTAGTGAAGAAGCCATATATAATTGCCAGCTGTAAGGTTCTGGGGCTCATATCAAAATTAATAACAGCCCCTTTATGGAGATTGATTGAAAGTAATGTTCATGTTTTGGACATGAACAATAGTTACCATACACTCCTTGCCTTCTTTGATAGAGCTAGTGAAGACTCTTCTGATTTCATAAATGGTAATGACCACCCATTTGAAAGTAGTCTGATTGAAACAGACGAAATTTATGCTAAACGTGTCCAGCCCTGTGATGCCATTGATGACAATGCGTGTGCTCTTGCACAAATGGCTTTTAAAGGACTTGGAGGCTATGAAAGAACAGCTGCCTGGTGGAAGTTTCTTTCAGCCAACAGATGAAATTAGAGAACACACCCAGTCAGTTATACCACACAACAAAGTTCCTGAACGTGTTTTTGGAATACTTGACTTCTTTCTTCGTTACAGACCAAATGCCAATACCATCTCTAATGAGGCCTTTCTCATGTTTGCCTTTAATAAAACTTCAGAATGGCTACAGTCACTTCCAATAACGGAAAAAGAACAAATGCTAACTGAATGTAGAAAAGAAGGCAGACAAATGCAAGCCAAATATAAAGAAAGGCTGAAAGAAATTGAGGCAAAACAAAGAGAGAATTTACAAAATAAACAACTTGCTCTAGAAAAGAAGCAGAAAAGAGCACTTCAAGTAAAGTCGAAACATACAAATGCCATCCTTTATAATGGATTGTGGCAAAGACCAGATGATGTAGAGAACATCCTTGCCGAAATATCAAATACAGAGAAAAGAAAGGCACTATCATCACAAATATGTTTCAGGCAGAAAGTCTTGAAACAGACTGTAATAGATAAACAGCTGTATCAAATGAGTGAAAAGGGTAAGGCATACTCATTAGAAAAACTGAAAAATAACGTCATTCAGTTAATTAAAGATGCCGCAGATAGCCCTAGTGAGGAATCGCCTGCACAAGAAATTCCATTACTTGTTGGAAAGAAGTTGATTCATACCTTCAATGAGGGCAAGTGGCCTGGGCAGGTATTGAGTGTAGTAGCAGGATTTCCTGAATTTTACAACATTGTATATGATTGTGATTTGCAGGAAAACAGTTCCCCAAATGCCATCTACACTTATACTCTGAAAGAGGATTACAGAAATGGCAATCTGGAAATTGTTCCAGACGTGTAGTGTAGTTACAGCTGTTCCTGTTCATGTTCTGTTACAATTATGCTTGGGTTTTTTTTCAGAACAGAATAGCCTAGTAAAGTGGAATTATTTGTAAACATTTTTTTTATTGTTTACAAGTTTTATGAACTTTGTTATGATGGTTTTAAGTAAAGTAATTGACATAATTTTTTTCTCTGTGCTATGTTTCACTGATAGACTCCAATCCAACGTATATATCCAACCTCACCCATGTGTATACACCAGCAAGATACTTGCGCTCCTCTTCAATTTCATTGTTTTTGTGTTATTTGGTTTTCTGTAGTACATTGTATAATGATATCATTATAGATGTTGTAAATCGCTAAAAGCTTCTAAGGATCAGGAGCTTTACAAAGTCTTCGTTATTATTAATACAACAATTAACGTTTTTGTCTTAGTTTTTAATAGTTTTATAATTATAATTGTAAGTGAGGATGAATAAATGTTTTTTTCACTTATTTTTTAATAGTTTGTAATGAAAGCAATTGTATATTTTTAGTATTTTACTCACATTGTAAGAATCGAGTTATCTTTTCCTTTTTGCACTTCAAAATTTATAATTACGTCATTTTATATTTTAAAATAAATCACTGATATGATATATATGACAGGGAAAACAACATGTAGATGGGCTATAACCATCAATTCATAGTTTAAACCTATCAGTAAGACTACCAGTTAAAATTTATAACGTAAACTAATTTTTTTAAAAATAGTGTCCTTGTGACGTTTTTCGGTAATTTGAGTGCGTATAAATGTCGGAGGGTACCGATATAAAAAATGACGTAACTCGATCAATTTTACAGATATTCTTTTCAAATAAATTTTATTTTTCATCTCAAAGATGCTATTACCATAATATTTGTTTCTAAGCTTCATAAAACAAACGGTTCAAAATCCTTTGCCGTCCCTACTTCTCGTTACTGAAATCGGCAGGGGGGGGGGGTACAAACAAACAGGAATGTAGACACAGCCTATAATTATTATAATCAAATCGCGGGCTTATTAATCTTCTGACAATTTAAAAGCATGCATACAATAAATATTTACCTATCACTGTTACTTGCAGATATAGGAACACAACAGCTGCAAAACTTGCAAGTCGGATGCCCGGCGTTGTCGACATCTGAAGTGAAAAGCTTGGTGTAAAGTCAAAGTAAATCAAAGTAAATCAGGAGTATTGACCAACAGTGTCTTGCAGTGTTCTGAGCTGTGGTTAGCGGGTGTGAGCTACATAAGGACACACGGTACTAATTATACGGAAGAGCTGTGAACCAGTCTAAAAATAAATAATAGAGTATATACAGCTTTGGTGGTCCATAATTGGTTAATAATGAAAATTAAAATTTTAGTAAAAATATTTTTTGAGAGCTTATCCTATCTGTAATTTTAAAAAAATATAGACAAAATTCTATTGATGCAATTGAAGTAAATTTAGAGGCTTCACCTATTAGTACTCAATAATGAAAGTAGCACCTGATTCATTTGGTGCAGAATCAATAACATGTGCTTCCTGCCAATTTATGTCAACAACATGCCGCGGGTCCTATGTTTTTCTACATTTGAAAACTTACATCAAGGTTAGTTGTGCATGGAAAAATATAGGTCTGACCATCAGCACCCAGAAATGTTAAGTTATTGAATTTTGAATATGACAGTGTTTCCATATGTTTACCATTGGAGTTGAATTAGTACCGTGTGTCCATAACCCTACTCGTATAGACCAACGCATGCGCAATCAACGTAGGACAACTTTTAAAGGTCAAATGAAACGATTTTATATGAGTTATACAATTTATTTAAAATGTTGTACAGTTTTGTGTTTAAAATCATTATTAACATTTCCCCGATTGTAAAATATGATCATACCCCATTTAAATCGATCAAAATGATTGGGTACATATTTCCCGCCATAATATTTACATGGCTTACTTCCCTTAGCTGATGACGTCACTTGTGCCACAACAAGCTTTGTTTACAAGCAAGTTTACCTGTGTGAATCGATAAGCAGTGAAATGGTGTATTGCGTCGCTTTTAACTGTAAAACTGAGTCGGGTCAAGGGGTAGGATTATTTGAATTTCCGAAAAGAAAACAACGACAATCGGGGGCAGTAGCAAAAAGAAAAAGAATTGAAGTAAGTAATTTTTGTTCCTTTCTTAAATATGTAATTGAGTTGTTTTACTAATCATTATTTTTTAAAATTAAACTATTTTCACATTAATATGAATCTATAACTAAACTAGATCTCTCAAATTTCACCCAAGAACAATGGGTTTGTATGTACGAGATAAGCACAGCAGGAGAGTCTGGACTGTCTAAAGATATAATCACTAATTAATACAGTAAACAACTGCTCATTCATTATGATTGGTATGAATAATTGCTATCCACACAATTAACAATTTCAGTAATACCAAGATTTTTTTTAGTATTTTAGTAAATTCCTTTATAATTTATTTATTTTGTTGCTAAATAAAGATGTTAAATTATTTTATTTTATTTTTTAAAATTTTTTGCAGACACTTGCACAAGTATTGAAGGATTCATCTGATAGTGATCTAATGAAAACAGTTGTTGGAACAGCTTTATTTGTAGACATGTGCTGTAAATGTGAAGGGCGTTACAGATTGGTATAGTCAGCCTATGTCAGGAACTATGCCTTTAGGCAATTTGATTTTATCTGGAGCACTCATGTTTGCAGGAGCAAGTCCAACAACTGTACTCCTATGCTGGATGAAATTAAAAACAGAGGGAGTGAAATTAAACTTGGCGGAGATGCATGCTGCTGTTCTCCAGGACACACAGCAAAATATGGGTCTTACAGCATCATGAACCTTGAAAGTGGGAAAATATTGGATCTTCAACTTGTTCAGGTAAATTTCCTTTCAATATATATATATGTACCTTTTGTGCCTGGAATATAGTTTATTGCTTGCCGCATTGCATTTCAGTGAGAATGTAAATAGAGGTCAGGCGGTGACATTAGATGGCAGTCACCAGTATCGAGTGTCCTACCCAAAATGGCGAAAGGGAGAAGGAGTTGCAAAAGAAATTAAAACCAGACAAACATACAATAAGTTATTTGTTTAATTTTTTACAAAAATTATAGCATTCACATCTAACAATCTATTCTTCTTGTTTCAAGTAATAAACAGTTTGATAATAATAATAAGTAATAAACAGTTTGATTTGATTGTTTGCAGGATATATTGATGACTTGTTTGATGAACTTCTGATCAGACGGGAAATGTACACCAGCTATTCAGAAGCCTTTGATGCCAGACAAAGAGAAGACAAAGTTAGACCAGCCCCTCTGGCAAAGGCATTGCCAAGACAGTCAAAAATTGAAATAGTCGATAGACATATTTCAAGATTCAATTTAAACTAGAATTAAAATTATTTGTGTTCAGTTTTGTCTCTTAAGAATCTAGTTAGGATATTTAAATCCACAATATTGTTGTGATGGAAATTTATCTCTTATCGCTTTCACAACACATGATGGCAAGATCTTTCTTTGCATTTTACCCAGTCTTTGGTAAATCCTTCACACAAATCTTCTATAAGCTATATATCTGTACAGTCTGTAAAAAAAAATATTCTTAAAATCATTGAAGAGGTATTAAAATTGAATGTGGCACATAGATGTACAGATGAATAATCATTTATACATGTATATATATTTATTTTAAATTGATTTGATTTCATTTTTATTGTTTCTGTCATGTTTATCATCTATTACTACATTTATTTTGCATTACTATTAACACCTCTATAAACAGCTGTTGTTTTGTGTTTTATTTCTACAAATTAAGAAAACTATACATAAAAGGGTAAAACTTGATTTGGGGGGAAAAAGAGACCGGGTGTTTAGTGTTTACTAGAAGGTGCAAACAAACTATTTAACTTGAAGAGTTATTCCTTAATAAAACAAATGTAAAAAAAACTTGTGTATATTTTGATCATTTGGTCCATGTTCCTCCAAATACTCATAATAAGATGTTTCCAAAACATGTTTATTCAGTTTGCTTGGAAACCATCATGCTCTGTTATGCAGGAAATGCCTGCTTCGCAATAAACGGTGTCTTAGTTCGAGTAGGAAGTCTCTGACAAAGACGTAAAGGTTTGACATCTGTACACTATTTCAGTAACCTTCCTAATGCTGAGAAAAGTAGATACGAGCACAAACTGCATCAGATAGGACTTACAAAGCTGGACGATCCATTGCTGAACGGAGAGGGGTGGGTGGATGATGTGACCAGATGACCATAATTACAATTTGGACAAATCTACGTTTATTTAATTGACTCTCCTGGACTACATACTCGTGAAACCATGAATCTCTTGAAGCATATAATCAGTTTTACAGTGAATGGGTTATGTAAAAGACACGGGTGAACACAGCATCATCAAGGCCAATGTAAACAGTGCCCAAGCCCTCTCCGAGAAGCCCCACGAGGTCTGGGTGGCTTTACTAAGATCTAATGGTACAGTTGTAACTGGCCATTGCCTCTGCATGGCAGGGTAAGTTAGATCACCATTATTCTCCATGTTTATTCAAACAGTTAGCAAAGTAAGACGAGAGAGAGAGAGAGTATTGCTTACAATCGCCCCAGGGTATTTTATGCAGTTTTTGTTATTCACTTTAATTCCCATTTAATTTGTTTAAATCACAGGCAAGACTTTGAAAAATGTGACTGTTTGGTGTGTGGTGTTATGTACATATTATTGTGTTAATTTTTAGCTGATAGTTGTCTTGCTTGTTATCAGATTATTAATTACAAATGCAGTAAGGAGAGAGAGAGAGAGAGAGGCTTAAGGAGAGAGTCACTATGCAGAAACACAAACATCAGATACATATTTGCTGTTTTAAAAAAACAGAATTTAATAATAAATTAAACGAACTCAATACATATCATTTTATTTTTATTAAAAAGAGTTTTGTATTTCTCTTCCTTTATTCAGTTTAGGAGAGGTATGTTCACATGTTGCTGCCCTCCTGTTTAAAGTGGAAGCCAGCACCAGACTGGGGTTCAACCAAGTTTCCTGTACTTCCATTCCTTGTCAGTGGAATCAAAATTTTACCAAAAAGGTACATATATTAGGGAACAACTGTCTTGTATGATATATGTAGGCATAATTGGTACTTTTACTATCACACATTTAAGTTAATGTAACTGATAAAATATATTTGCTAGCATATTTGAATAAAGTACCTTTTAAAATTTTGAGCACTTGGCTTAATTAATTGACATTAAATCCATTTTAATGTTTAAGATCCTAACACATTTTATTTATATTTGTTTACAGGTTTCTGTGGCAACATTTAAAGAAATATCATTCCAGAAGCCCAGATGTGACAACTTCCACAACATTATTCCAACGACTGTGCAGATGGTAGAACCAGCCAAGTTTGCTGATACATCAAGTTTTCTTCAAAAGCTGAGGAAAACAAATCCAAATGCTGTGATATTTAGTATTACTAACCCAAAACCTCAGCCCAAGTTGTGTGGGCCATCCCTTCCACCAGTTCTTAGTAAACTGTACAGTGAAGAGACTTTGGCATTCTCGAAAGAGAAACTACTTACACAGTGCAAAGAAGTACCTGCCAGTATACATATAACTTCAGCACAGGCAGAAAAATTGGAAAAAATGTCTCAGCTACAAAGCAAATGCCCCCTCTGGTTTGAATATCGGAAAGGGAGATTAACTACATCAAACTTTCATGAAATCATACATACTAATTGTGAGCAGTTATCAAGCACATCATTATTAAAGAAAATAATGCAGTATAACCCAGCGATAGATACATGTGCAACTCGATGGGGAATTAAACATGAAGAAGATGCTTTCAAGATATACAAAAGTGAACTGATGGGACAGCATGTACATTTTGAATTGCAATCCAGTGGACTAATTATACATGAGGATTATCCATTCCTGGCTGCATCTCCTGATGCTGTTATTACATGTGACTGTTGCGGTAAAGGATTAGTCGAGGTGAAATGCCCCCACTCCTGCAGAGAGAATGATCACTGTAGTGTTGTGGACACATCATTTTTCTTGGAAAAACATTCCAAAAGTAACAAAATGTGTCCCCAATCGTTGAAACCCTCACACAAATAGTACACACAGATCCAAGGGCAAATAGCTCTTACTAAATTAGACTATTGTGACTTTGTGTGTTGGACAACCTGTGGGTTGCATATTGAGCGTGTTAGAGCTGATTCTGATTTTTTTTTCTGAAAATGGAACAAACGTTGCGACTATATTTCCTCAACATCATTCTTCCTGAACTTTTGACACAAAAACTCAAGTCAGAAATGGAATCACGTGAAATTCCCAAAAAAAAACATACTGTTTTTGTGGTTTTGTTGAGGAACATGATGATATGATAGCATGCGATAACAAGGGCTGTCCTACAGAGTGGTACCATGTTCAATGTGTAGGACTAAAATTGGAACCTAAGGGAAAATGGGTGTGCATCAAATTTAACGATTCCAGGACCTCCAAAACGAAAAAAAAGAGCTGATTGCACAAGGATGTATTCTACAGAATTGTTTTAATGCTCATTGTGACAGAATTGTAGCAAGTTTCAAGACTTACAATTTGTAATATTACACTATTGTTGTTATTAATGGATATTATACTTATGCATCATCTGATACTTGATAGGGTAAAATGTGAAGAAAATTATTACTATTTACACAGATATGAGCAAAACCAAATGTTAATTTATTGCACTATTGTCTAATGGACAGGCAAAAATAGCTGTACATGACTAGTGTCAATACACCTGGTCTTATAAAAATCACAGAAATGCATGTTTAATAAAAAAAAAGTACATACAATATGTTACAACTGTGTTAGTTTTCTTTGAGAATAATGTTTAGAGCTCGTAACTTAGGCGAGGTTAAATGTATAAACAAAATAGTATTGGTAACATAAATATCTCATTTCCATGGAAAATACAAAGAATACCATCAAACCAGAGATAAAAAAGACAACACTGTAATTACAAAACTTAAGAAAAATATTGGTGAGTGGTCCAAGAAACAAGCTATTTACAAAAGTGGGTCATTCATGTTGACAGGATTTTATCACATGTTGTCTCTGCATTACAGCTAGGTCTTTTGGTTAGTGTCAATGAAAGTGTTCCTTGAAGAATTTCAAAATCTTTGATCCGACCTATAACACGTTCAACATGTATCCTGGCACGCGACATAAACCTAGATTCCTCCACCTCTTTTGCCGATAGTTGTTTTCTTTTTTTGTGAAAGCTGGTATCATTAACTTTGCTCCCCTGAAAGAAAATTCTTCCTCCATCATGAACCCACAATCCGCTAGGACAGTGTCCCCAGGAATTAGCTTCTCCAGCAGCCCCGATTTAAGAGTTATCTCTCGGTCTGACACTCGTCCACCACAGCATGCTGACAAAAATATCACTGCTCCAGTGGGACTAATGGCAACAAGCACCTTCACCGTGTTGTGTCTCTTATAATTAGAATACGTTTGTGCCCTGGCCTTTCAGACTGACGGTCTTTCAATGAAAATTTCAGTACAATCAATAATGCACCTAACTTTTCTAAGTTTAGCATTCTGAAATACATCAGGGAGTTCCATTTCATCACTTTCTGGCCACTTGATATGTCCAACAACAGCAACGTACACGGCCTGAAGCCAACGGTGAAAAATCTTGGTTACTTGTGACACAGTGGTATCATACCGGTAGGCTAAATCTGCCATATTTCTCCTCAACTTTATTAATGTCATTAAAAGTTCATCCTTGTGCTTTAGTTTTGTTTTGTGTCTCTTGGCATGAATATACGTTTTTCAAATAAACACAAAAAGGTGTCACTGTTTGGAAGACCTATATAGAATTTTATTTTCTTGTCATTTTCTTGCATATATTTAAATTCTATAGACTTTTGCTTCAGCAATTTCATTGAAATGGCATTTTTTCATCAGCATCTTTTAATTTCTTCATAAGTTCCACATTTTTGCATTGCACTTCATTAAGTTCATGTAAATTTGCCGCCAAATCATTAAAAAGCACATCTTTATCTTTCTGAAGTGTACCAAGCTGGACTTTAAAATGTCTACTTGTTGCCATTATCCCTTGCAGAAGTGAAACATCACTGTCTGTCTGTGTTGATGTACCAGGCACATTGTTCCAGGGATGGTCCTGGCTTTTAAAAAGCTGTCGCCAAAAAATTCACCATTATCAATATTTTGATGCCAATTTTCAAAAAGTGTCGCCAGAACAAGTAGTGTACATTTTTCCAAGAGTTAATTTAGTCTATTAATGTAAAAGGCTATGAAAATTACAAAAGATGGATTAATTAAATGAATACTTTAATTACAACAAGCATTAACAAAATGTTACAAAGTGTTACATGAAGATCCGCCGTGATTTTAGGGCTGCCCACTTGCTGAATGCAGCTTCAAAGTCAAAATTTTCACATCTGTACATGCTGATTTTCATTAAATTCTCGAGAGATGAGATGCAGAGTTTATTTATGATGTCAGTTTTTATGAGGTTCATCTTACTGAATCCTCATTCACAGTCAACAGTGCTGATAGGTGACACCAGTAGTCTCTCAGCAGCCGCAGATGCGCAAGGGTATATTGTCCTGGATCTCACTGCCAACTGAATCAAATCCTTAACACCTCTATACACCTTACCATTCCTGAGAACTTAAACCCTAGCACAAGCCACAAAGCCAGCCAAGTCCTGACTAACCTCTGACTGATTACCTAACCCACAAGTAGACAAGTAATCTGAAACAATGCCTGAAACCTCTGAAAGAATGGATCTGTTAGCCTGTGAACCATACAAATAGTGATCAAACAACTTGGTTAGAGCACTCAAAACTATCAAATCACCCTCCTCCGTGAACCTTGCTTTTAGATTATCTATAACAATATCTATAAACTTGGCACAAGACAACCTCTAATCTTTGCTTAGCATTATCACTAACTGTATGGTCTTTGTACTCAAAAGTAGCAGCAGAGGGGGCGAATCAGAAAACTTTTTGTAGGTCTCGATTCGGCAAACTAAGGCTTCCTCGTAAATCGTATTAAAAAAAAGGTGTCCATTTGGCAAAACAGAATTTAAAAAAAGGACTCCAATGACGTCACTCACCCCTCTGCTGCTATGGGTTAACAATTTTTTTTAGGCTGAAAATCATTTAAGACTTTCCAAACAAACTAATTTGTAAAACCTCACCTCGTAGATCAATTAGATTACTGGACTGATCATTGAGTTTGAAATTAATTATCGTTAAAGAATTATTATGACATCGCATATAGACTGGATTAGTTGGATCGTCAATAATTAGAAATCCTGGAGGAGTTGTTGGTGTAAATGAATATAAAATATATCCTTTGTAACAGAATTGTTACCGAGTGGATGGTGGATTAAATGAACAACACAAACACAATATGTGAAAGATAATGTAAATTTATGAAATAAATTATTAATAAATAATAATGATGTATCAACACAATAACTCATGCATTCAACCCACAATCACGCTACACAACTATTCACAATTCAAAAATAAATATTAATATAAAATAAACACAGATACAAGGAATCTCCTGGACTATACACAGATCCAAGGAACCTTTACAAAAGTTATATTAACGCAAGTATAAATTGCGATAATAAATACAAACATCAAACTATACTATCCCACGTATGGATTGCGACAACTAGCACGAACATATACATGTATTTAATCAAGTTGCTAACTTTTATTGAGATTCATGTAATCCCTTGAAATACTACTGTGATTTGAAGTAACTATGTAAATATAACAATGTATTCAATTGTACTACAATTGCAACACACACATGTGTCTCGACCCTGTATAACCGTACGATTCACCAACTATTGAATCGCCGCCCAGCTAATCCGAATACCTAGGGTTGACCCAATACTTTTATCGGTCACTTGCCCTTCACGGGTCCCAAATATTTAGATGTCACCCTGGATGTTTACACCTCTAGACAGCTCCGACACTCCGACTCTAGATTTCCGGATATTTACACATCACGACAGATGTAGACAGACAGACAATCCGACAGTCAGATACCTCAATTCGATCGCACAATTAAACAGCACAATCACGGCACAATCAATCACATTCAGCTACAATTCAGAGACGTTCAGCTACAAATCAGAGACGTTCTGCTACAAATCAGAGACGTTCCGCTACAAATCAGAGATAATCAGCTACAATAAAGAGACCAAACTAATAATAGTTTTTTTCTAAAACAATCTACAACTTAGATTACGCTATTGCTTTAAAGTCTAATAGTGACTAGTAATTCCAAATAGTCCAAGTTTTAAATCTGCATTGTAATAAAGGCATCATTACATGAAATGATAAACTGAATAAAATTAACAATAAAACGAAATATAAATTTAACACTCACCCCTTTGGCTGGAGAAAGAATGACGAGATATCTTTCCTGTGATAAGATACTTTTGGTCCCGTAATATTATCAGAAATATTCTGCCTTATATATCCTCAAATAGGTGAGCAGAATTCACAGCAAAATTACCGTGCACCCCGTGATTCTAATGTTCCTGACTTCAAGTGATTCGAAGTCAGGCACATGCAAATCGTTACACGCCGCTTACCTTGGGAAAAAAACCCACTTATTCACCCCAGGTAACGCATGTACGACGAAACAAAAAAAAAATGGTGAAATTAGTTTGTAATTCAAGAAGAAATAAATTCAATTTTCGCCTAATTCTGTGACAATACCTCCCCCCTAAGAATAAAAATGTACACATTTTTAAAACTAACACAGAATAGAAGAAAAATAACTACTGATGATATCTTACAACATTTACACTGGTTATACTACAATCTGGATCTTAATACTGGGCAAATTCATACAAATTTCCCATCATGCCCTACTCAAGTGGTCTGCGCCTATATTTTCAACTCCCCTTATTGCTTCTACACGGAAGCGATAAGGTTGTAGTGTTAGCGCCCAACGCATCAACCGAGCGTTAGCGACCTTGGCCTTGTTTAAATACAGTAGGGGTTGGTGATCAGTCTCGAGAACGAAATCTCTCCCAAATAGATATGCGTTATACTTCCCAATTCCCCATACTACGGCCAAACATTCCTTTTCTATAACGGAATAATTTTTCTCCCTGGGTAGCAATTTCCTACTCGAGTAAGCTACGGGTAACTTACTGTCATCTTGCTCTTGCAGTAAAACTGCCCCCAACCCAGTTTCAGAAGCATCTGTTCTTAGAATAAACGGTTTGCTGACATCTGGCAATTTTAATATAGGTGCACTAACCAGTTTCTCTTTCAGAGCACAAAATGCTTTATCTTGTGGCGGTCCCCATTCAACTTTGTTTGGTTGCCCCTTCTTGGTCAAATCAGACAGCGGGCTAGCAATGGCTGCAAAGTTCGGTATAAACTTTCTATAAAAACCTACTAGACCTAGAAATGATCTTACCTGCGTTTTGTTGGTTGGCTTTGGTGCGTCTCTAATTGCTTCAACTTGCTTGGGGTGAGGTTTTGACTGACCCATACCACTGACCCTATGACCCAAACAATCTAAATCTGTATAACCAATACTGCATTTAGTGGGTCTCACTGTGAGGTTCGCTCTGCGGAGTCTATTGAAGACCTCGCTCAGGACGGACACGTGCTCACTCCAAGTATTCGTGTACACGAATATGTCGTCTACAAAGCTATCAACGTTTGCTAAACCTTTAAGCAACTTTCGCATCAAACGACAACAGGTGGCGCTGGCTCCAACTAACCCGAATGGCATCACTTTGAATTGATACAGTCCTTTCTGGGTCGCAAATGCTGTCAATGCTCGGGATTCTGGGACAATGGGAACCTGCCAATATCCCTTGGCCAGATCTAATTTGGAAATCCATCGGTTTCCCGACAACTTCGCAAATAGAACCTCCATATCTGGCATTGGTTCTGCATCGAACACAGTGATTTTATTCAACTGCCGAAAATTGATACAGAATCGGTTCGTCCCGTCCTTTTTCCTGACTAGCACTACTGGAGAAGAATATGGCGAGTTGGAGGGTTCAATCACCCCCAGATCCAACATTTTACCCACCTCTTCGTCCACAGCTTCACGTGCGTTGTATGGCACCTGATAGCCCTTGATTCGAATAGGGTCAGACGTATTCAGTTTAATTTTGAGGTCCAACAAAGTTGTACAACCTGGTCTGTCTGTGAATACATAAGAGTGTTTAGCCAAGAGCGCATTAATCTGTTGACGCTGGTCTTTCGTCAACTCCGCACTCACATAGACTTTATTTATCCCTTTCCCCGCAACTACCAAGGGACATTCAAGGGAACTCTCGATATTCGAATCTGCTTCATCATCGTCTACGACTGCCGTACAAACGACATTTAAGACCCACTTTTCAACATTGTCGCTCTGTCTCTTGATATACAACTTGAGCATGTTAGCATGGAATGTCTTTAAATTACCGTCCATGTCAGTTTTATAGTCCATGTCACCTTTTTCCTCTTTAACTTCATAGGGACCTTTCCACTGGACTAATAACTTATTTGAGCTCGTTGGAAGAAGCAATAGCACCTGATCTCCTACAAGAAATTTCCTATTTCGCGCTCTGCGGTTATAATACTTGGCATATCTGCGCCCCGATTTAATTAATTCGTTACGTGCCATCTGGCATGTACTCTCAAGTTTATTTCGCAGATCTAACACGTACTGGTAAGTTGTTTTTATTTCCTCATTCGCAACATCACCAGTCCATAGTTCGCGTAGTATCCGCATCGGGCCTCAAACTGTTCTACCGTACAACAGTTTGAAGGGTGAAAACCCTAAACTTTCCTGCGGTACTTCACGGTACGCGAACAGAACAGCGTTTAAATAACGGTCACAGTCTTGCGGACGTTCCACGCACATCTTTCGTAGCATGCTTTTCAGGGTACCATTAAACTTCTCTACCAGTCCATTGCACATCGGTTGGTATAGGGTAGTGTTTAGCTGTTTGATGGACAGTGGCGTCGCTAGGGGGGTGCGGGGGGTGCTGACCGCACCGGGTGACACCATCTCAGAGAGGGTGACACCAAAAGGAAAATTTTAAATAAAGTAAGTTTAATGTAAAAATAACTAAAACTTAACGTTGTTAGTTCGTAAACACTTTTACCTTCTGACCTTCAATTAGTTTGTTTTTGTTCTTGTCATTTTTATACTGTGGACTTATTTTAAGAAGAAGAAATTCATGGTGGAAGTCTGGAGGGGTGACACCATGCGTTTACCGCACTGGGTGACACCAACCCTAGCGACGCCGCTGTTGATGGATAACAGCCTACTTATTTCACCCATGAGGTCAGAGGTGAATTGGGCACCACAATCAGTGAGGATTTCTTCTGGCACCCCTACCCTACTGAAGATATCAACTAATGCTTCAGCTACCCTTTCCGTTTCAATAGTTGGTAACGCTACGGCTTCGGGGTATCTGGTCGCGTAGTCAACCAGAGTAAGAATATACCGATTCTTTCTTTCGGTAACTGGGTGTATTGGTCCTACAATATCTACTGCCACTCTTTTAAATGGTGTATCTATTAATGGCATCTGTCCTAAGGGCACCCTTGTGACCCTTCCATTACATACGGTTTTCTGACATACGTCGCACGACCTACAGAACCGTGTGACATCGCCATTAACACCGGGCCAGTAGAATTCAGCGACTAACCTGCTAGTCGTCTTAGCCTTACCTAGGTGTCCTGCCATGCTTGACTCATGCGCCACCCTAAGTACTTGAGATCTATATCTCTGGGTTACGACCACTTGCCAATACTTCTTACCCTCCCGAGCGCTAAACTCCCTATGAATTAATCCGTTCTTGCGTACGAATCTCGAGCTACCCCCACCCTTGCAGTGTTTAATTGCGCCGAACGTGATTTTCTCAACAATTGTTTTGATGGATTCACCACGTTCTTGCTCTTGTTTGAAATCATCACGCGAAATTCCTGAGATCGATTCAGGGACTATTAATTTATGAAACGCGTTTTTCTCTGGCCGTGTTTGCGCTCGCGTTTCGATTGCCTGGGCCAAAGGTATTTTAAAATCGGCCATGGTTGGAAGACGGGAACCTTCAACATTACCGATCGTCACATCGTAAATAGGGTTTTCCATACAAAGGGCATCAACAGTTCCCGTTAGGAAAGGTGTTTTTACCGTGATCCTTGCTACGGGAATGCGACCGATCGTCTGATCAAGTAACATACATGGGGACTCCCACCCGAGCATTTGGTTATCCTGCACGAGACTACGTTTGATCACTACGCCCGTGCAACCAGTGTCACGTAATACTACGACTTCTCGACAGCTGACAAATCCTCTCGCGGTTGGTACACGCGCTTCGGGAAATAGACACGTGCCAAGCGAATGAATACATGGTTCTACCTGTACGATATTATCAGATATACCTTTACTTTGTATAGCCACTGCTACCTTATGTACAAGTCCCTTTCTTTTAGGACAATCTTTTTGAACATAACCCCATGCATTACACAAGTAACATTGCACACGCTGAATACCTGGATTCCTAACTGACCTATTTGCCTCAGCTGATTTCACAAGCTCCCTAGGCATCGGTCTCGCAGACTGGTTTCCAGACTTAAAATCTTTTGAAACTACGTTCTGGGTTCCCCCATGAGCTTCGGCAAAGAAATCGGCTTGCTTAGCCATATCTTTTACGTTTGTGAAGACTTTCTCTTTCAGAAATTGATCTAATTCTCGCCCAACTGTATTAAATAATTGATCTCTGAGCAAGAAATCAGTCAACCCTTCAAACGTTTTCACTGCTTTGCCGCATTCAATCCACCGCTCAAAATAGTTCGCAATTCTAACGGTGAACTGACCAAAGGTTTCTCCCTTATCGGGTTTGCTATACCTGAACTTTTTACGAAAACCCTGTTCAGTGAGCTCGTACCTTTTGAGAAGTGCTTCCTTTAGGACGTCGTACTTAAACACGTCGTCTCTAGGAAGTCGTGAGTATACATCCAGTGCTTTACCTTTTAATAGAGCACTAAGATGCAATGCCCAGTCATTTTGACTCCACTTCTGGTTTTCGGCATACCGCTCAAACCGATGAAGATAGCTATCCATGTTATCTTTTTCATCGTCAAAGGGAGGTAGTTTGGGGCCCCTTAATTTGCTAGAGACAGAATCGTGTTCTCTTCCAGATGTTGCTAATTCTACCTTAGGCTCATGATCCCGTTGCTTTGCTTTTTCTTCTAACTCTATTCGCCTTTGCTCCGCTTCCATTTCCCATCCTATCCTGTCCTTTTCGGCCTGCTTCTCTAACTCTATCATTTCCCTCTCAAAGGCCCATTTCCTTTCTTCGGCTACCCTTTCTAATTCCCTTTTCCTTTCTTCGACCTCCCCCTTTTCCTTTTCTAATTTCCTTTCTAATTCCCTTGACCTTACCCTTTCTTCCCTTTCCCTGGCTTGTTCTTCCTGAATAAATTTCCTTAGACTTTCACCTTCATACCCAAATTCTTTGCCTAAGGCAACCAAGTCCTTAAGGGATGACATGACAAATTGTAATATAAATATATATACCACAGGCTGACCTTATCTTCCTGATGAAGGTAACCAGACCAATGCTTTAAATACGTTAATACTGGAAACACGGACCTAGATAAAGTAAACAAAAATAAACCCCAACTTGAGTATTATCTTGTCAAGAAGGTCACGCTCAAATATAAACATTAAATGTATACTTTCACAAAAATGATTGACAGTTCACTTAATCCAGCGATCCCACTTCTGACACCATTGTAACAGAATTGTTACCGAGTGGATGGTGGATTAAATGAACAACACAAACACAATGTGTGAAAGATAATGTAAATTTATGAAATAAATTATTAATGAAAAATAATGATGTATCAACACAATAACTCGCACAATTAAACAGCACAATCACGGCACAATCAATCACATTCAGCTACAATTCAAAGACATTCAGAGACGTTCAGAGACATTCCGCTACAAATCAGAGACATTCAGAGACGTTCCGCTACAAATCAGAGACGTTCCGCTACTAATCAGCTACAATAAAGAGACCAAACTAATAATAGTTTTTTCTAAAACAATCTACAACTTAGATTACGCTATTGCATTTAAAGTCTAATAATAACTAGTAATTCCAAATATTCCACGTTTTAAATCTGCATTGTAATAAAGGCATCATTACATGAAATGATAAACTGAATAAAATTCACAATAAAACGAAATATAAATTTAACACTCACCCCTTTGGCTGGAGAAAGAATGACGAGATATCTTTCCTGTGATAAGATACTTTTGGTCCCGCAATATTATCAGAAATATTCTGCCTTATATATCCTCAAATAGGTGAGCAGAATTCACGGCAAAATTACCGTGCACCCCGTGATTCTAATGTTCCTGACTTCAAGTGATTCGAAGTCAGGCACATGCAAATCGTTACACGCCGCTTACCTTGGGAAAAAAAACCTACTTATTCACCCCAGGTAACGCATGTACGACGAAACAAAAAAAATGGTGAAATTAGTTTGTAATTCAAGAAGAAATAAATTCAATTTTCGCCTAATTCTGTGACATCCTTGTTGAGCTTGATTTGATTGCTCGAGATTTATTTGATAGCTTCCTTCGATAACATTACATACTAAATTCAATGCAATCACCAAGGATATATTCACATTTTGAGGAGCGATATGTCTACCACCGCCGTCTGGGTCATTATTATGTCTGAGGATTGTTTTTTGTGGTTTCCATTTGGCGAGTATCAGAGAAAAGTTTTCTTGAATAAGATCGTTAACAGATTTTTTTGTTCATTTGCGTTATACCCAGGAAACTCGGCCTTTGTTATATTGTAGACAGTTAGGAATTTTTGTTTATCTCCATTCTTATCATTAATTATTACTTTAATTATTCGTTTGTTGATATATTCCATGTCGAATACAAGTTGATTTAATATCTCAACATATTCTATGATCTCATCACATAGTTGGAAGCTCCGTCGTAGTCGTTCTAGTTGTGTTCTATGTAATCGATTAATCTCTTTCAAATAATCAATGACGTTATTTAACGTGAATACAATTGCAATCGATGAACCAGGAGTTTTCTCAACACCAAATTCCCATTGCATGGTATTGTTATCAAGAAATGTGAATCAATCAGTTAATTTTGCATTTTTTATATCAAGTAAATAATTTCGATATGATGGGTTGATTTCATGATATGATTGTATATCCGTGACATAATCAGATTTTTTAGGTTCGGGTATTTGATAAGATGTCTGAGGTGGATTGCAGGCCAACCCAGTATTGTTCTTATAGAACTCTGATAGATATCTACGGCATACCCGGGTGAGTTTATCTCAATGACAGATGATAATGTCGGCTCGTGAACCGTTATAGCGATTTTTGATTCCTTTCCAGTAATGGATTTTATTCTGCGTTGTAATTCAGCATTGATTTGTTCGATTTGGTAGGACCCAGATGGTAGCGAAACAACGTTCCAGTCTGGAGTTCCATCCGGTTTATTCTTACTCGCAAATACCAAGGAATTATTCGGTTGTTGACCACCAAATGCTACCGACCTAATATTAGGCCAACTGTGATACACTTGTACTTTTGCTAGCGCAATCTTCTTCGCGGGAATCGGAGTAGGGAAATTCACACTGAATTCAGGATTCGTTGATGTTATTGATATCATGCTGGTTTTCACCGGTGTAGTTTTTTCCGTTATTTGTTGAATCAGTTCGGTATTTTTTACTATTCGTTGAAGTAGTTCTTGCGGCGTTGTCATTGTTATTATTATTGTCGCGCTCTAATTCCAGCATAGTTGACTCGTACAACTGGACCATTCTTGAAAACTCATCCTCGGTTATTGTCGTGTCGTCATGCGACGATGCTATCAACTTAGATAATTGCGAGTATACGCGAGATACCGTAGCCTATCTAATAGTGTAATTATGCAGTTTTTGTTGAGAACATGATGATATTTTTTTTGCTATCGCGATGGCTATTCCTGCGGTGGTTGGCACCGCAGATAAACAAACCGGAATAACAGCCGGAGCGGTCATTGTAACTGATGATATAGCAATACCAACGCCAGCAATTAAGCCAGACATCGAGTATACAGCTACATCGATGGCAATGATTCTTCGCCGGTATTTTTTTATTTTTGTTCGGTACTCCTCAAAAAGAGTTTTGAGATTTGTTTGAAATTCTTTGATGGTGTTATATCGACATTGATTCGATGAAATCATCGGTGATGACATGTTATTTTTAATTCACTGGTGAATTCAATTAAGTTGTTTACTTAAATCCGCTACGAATTCCACATACCATGATACTGAAACCCTAGCCAGATTATTATCAGTGGATTCTGTCTTGAACTGTTCAGTTGTATACTTTTCGATGATCACTGATATCGTATTGCTGACCCCAGATGAACTTGTTGATGAAATATTAAATTGAGTCGGTGTCACTTGTGCTAATCGATAAATACCTTTAACGGCCGCAGTGATATGTAAAATGTTGTTTGTAGGTGTCCACACAAATGATCCGTGTTGAATCATGTATACTACGTTGTTGGTTTTCTCATGAGGAATTTTTGTTTTTTCAAGTACTATTTGCTGATTAATTGCGGGTATTTCATCGAGTTTCGTGATAATATCAGGGAGATCCACTTTAATATCATCGGGTTTCACGTCTTTACCACAAAAATCATCGACGGCGTCATCAGTCTTTTTAAAATTTTTACGCAGATTACCAAATGGAACTACATGAGCATCATAGTCTGATCGCAATTTTATCAAAGCATCAATAGCATTTTTTATCTCCGTTAGCTTCGGTGTGGTCAGCGTTGGGTTTTCAAAGAAGTCTGATATGGTTTTGTCAATATCGTTAATTCGTTCCACAATAGGTGAAATGAGGACGCCCGGTTTGAGTTTACCCTGATCGGAAAACAACGCGTTAGTGTCTTCTACTGCGTCTCGTTGTTTAACTAAAATATCATCCAGGGAAACATTACTCGTTTTCAATTTACCCTGACGATCTTGAAATACAACTATTTCATTGGGATCAACACTTGCTAAGTTCAACATCTCGGCTATTTCATCTTCGATTATTTTTTTTATATCACCGGTTGCAGTGCCATCGGCATCGGGTTTCTTCAGTGTTGATAGAGGTTTTCCACAAATATCAATCATGTTATTGTAAAACTAATTACTTCTCTAAAATCTTTGATTTCCAGCAACTGCTAGTATATTGATTCACGACCCGATGAGGTGGTTTTCCCGATGATGAAATAGCGTCAAGGACATTCAATACTTCGTTGCTGCACATTGGTGGGTCATTCATTTCTTGTGTTGGTAGCGTAGAATACCAACAAGGGGTGTTTAAGCGGTTTATATAACTCATAAATTCTTTAGGCGGCGCTAATCCATATGAATCGAAATAAACAATTGCATGTGGATCAATCGCGTATGCAACCCAGTGAGTACCAGGTCCGGTTCTGTTATCAAGATTAATGATGCCGATTTCAACTTTGTTTGGTTGTGCCGGCAAGTTGCCTCTAAGATGAGCGCCTGAGCGATCGCTCACTATTTTCATTGGCGGCGCTCATAACTTTTCTCGTGTCGCTCAGTAAAATACGCGGAGCGGTTTTAAAATTGCGCTATAACAATCTTGCGCTATAAAAGTTCTAGTCACAGCAACTTACTAGACAGTCATTATATTGAATTTAGTTACTTTAAATATCAAGGAATTCATTATTTTTACATGTGGCCCATGTCTAAGCGGCGAGCTGAGGAAAGTTTATGTAACTCAGGCAAGAAGAGGTGCTTGGGTTTTAAAACAGAGTGGTTGACTGAATGCTATGTTGAAACGGATTTACCGCATGGCACCGGACAGCACGTGCTACTTGAGGAAATTTTTAATTACTCAGAAACTGATGGTTTTAAGTGCAAAATTTGCATGAAAGCGGAATACAAAAGCGACTGGACATCAGGAAAAAAGTGGACCGATTGGAAAGTTGATCATTTAAAACGGCATTTGAGCCAAAAATCGCACATTGAAGCAGTCACGAAACTGAAAAACAAAAGCAGAGGTCGGTTGAAAAGCATGCTGATGAAATCTAAAGAAGATCGTGAAAACAGAAAAGAATTAGTTAATCGGCAACAAGCGACTCCTGATGAGTTAAAGATACTCATTGATAACGTTCTGCTTGCTGTTAAAATAAATTCTTCAATGCTATCGGTGCAGGCTATTCATGACCATGTTGCGAAATATGTAAAGATACCAGAAAGCTGGAGAAGCAAGAATTATGCTTTTGAATTTATTGAGTGTATAAATTCAACCATTAGGTCGGAAATATTATTGGAGCTTAAAAATGCAGCTTATCATACCTTGATCGTGGACGAATCAACTGATATCTCGGTTTCCAAAATGTTAATTCTGTACATGAAATTTAGAAATGCCAATGATTCAGTCCATAAAACTGTATTCGCTGGAATTGTTAAATTAACAGCTTGTGATAGCTTGTCAATCCTTGGAGCCATTCAGAAATTTTATGCAGACAATGAATTAGATTTGAACAAGATGGTCATGTTTACCTCTGATGGAGCCTCAGTTATGCTAGGCAAGCGGAGAGGGGTAGCAGCACTTCTTCGCCAGTAATTTCACATTTGTCTGAACAACACTGTGTGGCACACAGAGAGGATTTGGGATTAGATGATGCATGGAAAGATATACCATTGATGAAGGAGATAGAAACTCTGCTGAGAACAGTTTACACAATTTTCTGCAGGTCATCTGTCAAGAAGGATAAATTTGAGGCCTTGGCCAAAGCTGCTGAAGCAGAAGTGATTGCATTCAGACCACTCAACGAAGTTCGGTGGTTCTCCAGGCATTTTGCTGTCAATGCTTTGGTTTTGAACTATGATATTTTAGTGGAATACTGTAGAAAACAGGTTGATGAGAATGACGACCCGGTCCATAAATACTGCTTACAGAAACTACAGAATCCAGAACATCATGTTGCAATTACAATATTGAATGATGTATTATCAGAATTAAGCGACTTGTGTAAACTTTTTCAAAGAAGTTTGCTGTCTACTGTGGAAGCCTTTCAGTTTGCAAAGGCAAAAATAAAGAAACTCAGATCAAAGTATCTTGGAGAGAAACCTCACTACACTGAAAATGCCAGCCATTTGCTTTCATCATTTCAGCACCCAGTGAACACAAAGTCAATAATTAAGTTCATTCAGCAGACATGTGAACATTTGGATCATAGATTTCCAGATGAGGAATTACAAGATTGGGCAGTTTTTGACAAAGAATGTTTTTCAACAGCTTTGAACTTAGAGGATTATACATTTGGTCTTGAGGAGATGAAGAGGCTTGGAAACCGATATCATGTTTTTCTGGAAAAAGACAACGAAGCATTCCAGAAAGAACTTAGTAAGCAGTTTCCAGAATTTAAATTGATTGTTAATGAGAAATTGCAAACTGGAGCAGTTAAGACATTTGCAGATCTAGTTGCATTCACAAAACAGCAGGATCAACTTCAAGACTTATTTTTGCTTCTGGATATTTGCGGTACATTCCAGGCTTCAAGTGCGGACTGCGAAAGAGGATTCAGTCTGATGAACAACATAAAGACAAAAGCCAGAAATAGACTAGATGTTGAGCATCTGGACAATTTAATGAGAATAAAGCTCTTTTTAAATTCTGGACAAACTGTAAATGCTGAAAATGTCTACAGTGTTTGGAAAACTGAAAAGAATCGAAGAGAATATTTGTGAAGAATGAAGAACTGACGATATTACATAATTAAAAAAACTTTAAGTGAATTGTTATTCTTCTAAGTTTTGAGTATTTAACCCTCCCACAATCTCACGGACACTCGTCCTCGTGCCTGCTCATAAATTTGTGGAGTATGTAACTTGTCGCTCATGCATATTTTTTTTGCACACACCTCAACAATCCTTAGAGGGAACATTGCCGGCAACTGACCTTTCATAAAGACACCTCTGAAGTTTTTTATCACAAGTTTTTTTAGCAGCATCGAGTAAATCAAAATTTGACATAGGAACTATTGTTGTTAATAAACCGGTCCTAGTCTCAGGCCGCTTCCTGTGTACCATGAATACGGGCCTCCTGGTAATCTTAGACCCTTTCCCTTTTTTTTGTATCCAGTCCTTTTTTTGGTTCATATGATTGAGCAATACTGTGTACTTCTTTTGCACCAAGAGCTCCAGCAGCTCCCATCGCAGCCGCTTTTCCAGCTGCAATCAACGCTGAAATCTCAGCGAGAAGTGGGAATACACCACCTGATTTTTTGATCGCGGCTGCAGAGAAAGTGATTTGAACGCCATGTTTATCTTTAAAAGCACCATTGAAGTATTTTATCTGACGAGTTGTCAGCGACAGTTTATTCTGACCACCAGACATCTGACTATGTTTCAGTGTGATCATGGTTCCACATTTTTTAGCTGATTCCAATTGCAGTTTCTTGAGTTGACCGGTGGTTAACGCAACGCTAACAACACTATATGGCATTATACAATAACAGATTGATCTAATTGTTACATTGGAAAAATCCGAAGGATTTTCAATCATAGATTTTCCACTGGTACATCGATTACTCTCATTCTTCCACCAACACCTTCGAGTAGCATTGATTTGTCGCTGAGAATAACAGCAACTGCTTTGTAATTAGCAATAGCACCACGAAGCACATTAGCTCTAAAGTGTATATCAACGACGGATTGTCTTGTTAAATCAAGATGTTCCAACGAAACGTAATAAGGGTACTAAAATCATGTTGTGATATTTGTAGACCGGTATCAACATTTTGGTTGCATCCCATATATGACAACAGAATATGATAAACTCGTGCAATATGGTTTTGATCGTAATTAAGTTGTATATCCTTGGATGGTTCTTGTTGGCCATTTATTCTCAGCGAGACGTCAGTAACACCTGATCGATCAAAAATCATATGGCTGAAGCGTTGATCGCCAACCCTTGTCATATCCTGTAAAGCAATAAATATATGACGTGGAGCTGAAACACCTTGTTGTGATGCCAGTTTCCATGTAATTATGCTGTTAATAGCTGATTGCTTAATATCTGTTGTTGTTGTTAGCCAACTTAGCAATGATTTTCCTCCTGCATCCATAAATGATAGTAATCGTTCTTCTGCGGCGAGTGCTGGAGTCATTACTGGCATCCACAATGATAGTTTTGTTAAAATGACTTTACCGGCATCATTATCTGGATGTGCATCATCCGCTGAAATTCTCCAAATTGCGTCCTTATCATCACCCTTTCGCACAAGTACTACTGTATGTTTCGCTCCATAGATAACTCTTCGGACATTTCTGCAGAATCCAAATATATGATGTAGTGGAATCGCGCATGAAAGTCCCCCTTGCAACATTGACATGCGTGTTGCAGCTCCTAGACTGAAATTGTTATCGTTGTTTATAATCATATTCTCAACATCAGCATTAGCATTTCCAGCATTATTTGTTGGTCGTCTAACAACAAATGGATTTTTAGCAGCAGTATTTTTAGTATCCTTTGCAAACATCATAGAAGGACCTGCCGATCTTGTATAATCATCGGAATATCTTGCTAGCACTATTACTGTTGTGGCCACATCAACATCACGTTCTATCGACTCGATCTCTCTTCCATCAATCATATATCTTGCACTCTCAAATAGCGCCATGATACCATTATTGACAAAACCGACTTGGGTACCATCTGGATACGGTGCTGGTACACCAGGAGTATCAGTTAATTGTACGAGTTCTCCTTCTACAATTACAACTCCATTCGAGTTTTATGGCAGTTGTATAATGAATGGACGGCACATGTACATATATATATATATATATATATATATATATATACAATTACAACTCCTTTCCAGTTTTATGGCAGTTGTATAATGAATGGACGGCACATTTACATATATATATATATATATATATATATATATTATATATATATATATATATATATATATATATATATATATATATACAATTACAACTCCATTCGAGTTTTATGGAAGTTGTACATTGGACGGATATATACAATGAATGACGTCAATGGCGTGGTATTATATACACAATGACAATGAATGGATGATATCTATACAATGAATGAATGAATGGATTATAAAGGACAGCACAGAACTATACAACATATAACAATGAATGAATGAATGGATGATAAATGACAATGGATGACACGCACCCTACGCCTAAGTTATGAAACCAAAACCAAACCTACAAAATCAACCTGGTTTGAATAAAAAATTCGAACCACGTGACGGTGTGGTTTGGTTTTGGTTTCACGATTTGAATTTCGGGTGCTTATCTTCCCAATTGATTCATAATTACCTGTTTTCCTCCGTTTGGTGTTTTCACTCTGTGAAATAGCTTGCAAATTCGATAAAGAATTATCAGTCTTAATATCATTTATGTGATCAATAACAAAACCATCCTTGATCAATCCATGAAAACACTCGTATGCGATTCTATGATTATGATACATTTTCCCTCCAGCAATAAACCTCAAATACCCTTGATTACTCACAACACCGACTGGGTTTTTCAGCTTGCAGTGTCTGACAATACCATCACGGGATGCCTCATAGTTGGCAATCACGGGATGCGGTTGAAATTCTTGGTTCATTTATATACATAATACTATTTGTCTAATTTATTATTTGGTCTCATGATAACATTACTTGAGAATCTATGAATATAATCTTGAGGTGTTCTTATGACTTTGTCATTGACGCTGACATTGACGCTGTCTTTGACGCTGACAGAATCATTAAAGGAGTTTTTGATTCTCTTATCATAATAACGCTTCAACTCTCTGTATCTCTTACCACCGCAACCCATACACAACTGTGATATTCCTCTAACCCCTACCCGGCATTGTAGGCAAGGTAAGGGCCCATAACTTCCGTTACGAACGAGTTGCATATGATATCCACAGAACTCCTTTTTGCATGATTTGTTACACGGGGTTACTGATCCAATCATGAGCAATTCGCAATGATTCATTATATATAAATTTCTTATTTAAATACTTGTTTTAATTATAATATGAAGGAGTTCGAGAGATTATTGAAAATTAAGCCCTGGAAAAATGCTAAATTCAATCTCGATAGAGTCTCCGTAGCACCAAAGAATCTGATAGGTGATAGAACCATGATAGGTAAAATTCGTGATTGTTTTAATGAATTCAAGCGTGATGGAGCATCTCACTGTTGGTCAACATTTCGAATTGATGGTAGAGTTGATGCTACCATGAACAACGAAAGAGCAGCAGTGATAATCTCACATCTTGACAAGAAAAAGTATTTATTAGAGTGAAATTCATTATCCGTTCGGAAACAGGAGATTGGATTATCAGAGATAAATTTGAACCAATCTTGAAGGATAAAAGAACCGGGAATGGGAACTAACAGTGAAGAAGCAGGGGGCAACAATTCAGGATATAACCAAATTGGAAACATTAAGATTTTCAATAACCATAATGACGATAACTGGAGAGGTGTTGCACGAATCGAAATAAAAATCAAAAGGAGCCCCAATCAAAATTTTTGATCATAGCGAACACGCGTGGACACCTACGGTAACAATATTTCCGCGAGATAGAACAATAAAATATATACCCGCGGAGTTCACCCCGGAATTCTCCCCCGAGGGGAAATTATTTTATTTTATTCACTAGTTGAATAAAAACAACCCTGTATAAGTGTGGTTACTTCATAATTTTGAAAACGAAGAGGGCAAATTCGATCAATTTGTAAGACCCAGTGGAGAATTATACCGTACTGAAGCCCTGCACAACGAGATGAAAATACTAGCTAGTTGTTTTTCAATGGAACACGATGAACAATTATTAACAAACTGTTTTACAATTCCGTCGGTTGCAGCTCATTTTGCGAGAAAGAAAAACACGTGGAAACCAACAAGAGCTGAATTTCTATCAGATATCAAATCAAGCTGCATCGAATATGGTCATACTGGATTATGGAATACAAAATATGAGCGCGAAAATATTATCTCGTTTGATATGGTTGCGTGTTATCCCTGGAGTCTTTTTGGGTACGGAGAATGTGCTGAGTACTTCAAGCGATTTGGACATCCCACACATGAGATAACCCGTGTTGTGATTAATGGACCATTACCCGATTTTGATTTAACCGGATTCGCTCGTGTGATATCATTTGAATTGGCTACAGGACTTCATCCGTGTCGTTATGTTTGGATTGGTAGACACATCTCTGAAAAACACTGGATGCCAATAGTGCTATTACGGTATATGATTGATTCTAAAATGCTGATATCGTTGATTGTCAGTGAAGCAATTTTATCATATCGAGCGCAGACTGAAGTCTGGTTACCACAACCTAATCTAGATAGTATAATCAGCAAAAAAAGAAAACAATTCCCTGATCTCGACGAAGAAGATATCTTGAAATGGTCCAAACAGCTATTTGAAATTGAAAATAGACAAGCAAAAGAACTCGGTAGAAGAATAATTGGTAAATTCACTCAGGGTGGAAAATACGACAATAAACGACATTCTTCACGGTTGATCACAGGGATTGACTATATCAGATACAATTGTTTGGATGGTAGATAATCACATCGAGTGGTCGAATTTAGTTTATCTCGCAGTGTCCAGAGTACGAAGAATAAATCAACTTCGAAGAGTTGTTTTAGACTATAATGACACTACAATAAGTGATATTGTCAGCGTTGACATAATCAGAAAAAAACTCTCTGGTTATAAACAGCAGGATAAAAAAAAAATAAACGAGAATTTGATATTGATGCCGAATTAATAACCACATTGAAACAACAGAATAATCACTGCGCGAGTTGCAATTGTATAATGATTTGGCGTTGGTCGGAAAAGGACTCTCGACAATTTACCTTAGACAGAAAAAATAGCAGCGTTGGTCATACCAGAGATAATGTGATGCTGACTTGTCTTGAATGCAACATGCGCAGAGGTGCTAGTTAATAACACGCGGCGGTAATTGAGTATCCTCGGGTATTACTTGCAGTTGTTCACGAGTAAACCCACGCTGAGGAGCAGTTGAATCCAGTCTATAGATTGCTGGTCTACCCGTAGATCGTGTTATACTAGATATTTTATGCGCGGTGACACTCCAGATAGGATCAGTAGCTCTTTTTTTTGCCGCCTTCGAGCTCTCCTGGTTCATATAAATACCTAACAGTGACATTACCGAGTACTGGTTGTTTTGAAACATCTTGTTGCGGTTTTTCAGGTATACTCTTTTTTTTAATCGCGTTGTTAGGTTTCATGTTGATTGTTCGATTAATCTCATTTTTCAGCGCAGTAGTCACAGCTGGTAATCTCTTGACCCATTCCCGGGATCGTTTATCCTGGATGAATTCTTTCGCGTATTGATATCCAAATAACCGCTCAGCAAGCGTCCGATTAAATCGTTCAACAATTGCCTGATCGCGATGTAGTGCAGTATGTCCTCGTCGTAACGCGGTATTATGATTCTTCATTATTGATAGAACTATACCCTGAAATTCCTTGCCAGGATCAACTTGTAATAGATTTGGCCAGCGCAGAGGACCCCTTCGATAAATCCTTTCAAACGCAGAAGCCACTTCAGTTGATGATTTTGTTTATAGCGGCTCTGCTTGTTTGTATCGACTCGCAACATCAACTACGGTTAGCGCGTATTTGTAAACACCATCATGCGGCATAAATAGTATATCAGCCTGATGAACCTCATTAGGAACGGTCACATCAAAATGCGAGTAGTTAATTTGTTTAGGAGGCGGTAGATAAATTTGCCATATCGCCTGTTTGGATAACCAATCCGCTGCAGTGGTATTTTTCACCTTTGCGGCGCTAGCGAATTTACCAATTGCTGCTTTACCCCTCTAGTATCCTCTTGGAGAATAATAAATAGAGTCCATGTTGTTATTAATTACCAGCACCCATCATTAATTTACCTTTCATCGCCAATTTTACTAACCATGAAGCCAATTTTTCTTTGAAGGATTTATCAGTGATATAATTCAACGAGTGAATTAATTTCACATCTGCGATATGTCTGTGTTGTAGATTGCTGCTTTTATAAGCACCATCATGAGCATGACACGCCTTATCAATAGCGTTTATTGGGCTTTCACCGGGTCGGGGTTGATTTTGATCAAGTCGGATATCCAGTCTTGTCCCGGGTCCACAATAACTATACCCCGGAAGGTGTTTTCTCCTGGATACTTTGCCCATGGAGTTCCTGGGAGTTTTACTAACTTGGTTGCAATATCACCTCCTCGTTTTTTTTAAAATCCTTAGAAACAAATCTAAATTTCCTGGTACTACATTGTACACACTTACCAGTAAGTGCTGATCTGTTATTGCTAGTTGTAATCGTTGGTAAGTCATCTGTGAAAGTATGCTTCTTACATTTCACACAATATAGATCCATAATATATTTATAATAACATGAATGTAATTGATTTTCCGGCGACAAAAACACGAGAACCAGTTAAACATCATGCAGCGCTAACCGAATTCTATTCGTATGATTATAATAGGACCATCTGGAAGTGGCAAGACACAACTGCTACTTAATTTAATAACAAGATGGATGAAATGGGACAAGTTGTAGTTAGTAGCCCGGAGTGTAGACGATCAGCGATGTTACGAGGTGTTAAAGGATTACAACGAAAGGACAGCAGAAATCACCGGCGAAGGTATTATTGAGTTTATAACCGATATTGAGGAAGCACCGAGCATTGATGATATTGATGGAAGTATTAACAATTTAGTCGTATATGATGATGTCATGTTAGACAATCAAAAGTACCCTGCTAGGATATTTTCCATAGGCAGGCATAAAAGCACTGACGTGATATATGTCACTCAACGATACACTCAAATACCAAAAGTGATCAGAGATAACTGCAATATTCTTGCTGTATTCAATGGAGTTGACACACATACACTACGAAATATTCACTAGACTTGGTGCAGTGGAGATATGGATTATAATCTCTTTAGAAATTTCTTTAGTCACGCTCAGTCAATCCCACATGGATTTGTAACGATAAATTTGCATGATCCTAGATCAAGATATCGTATCGGACTTGATCAAATATTCGGTTGAAAAAATTGTTACCCATAGCATTAGAGGGGGTGAGTGACAACGACATTCGCGTCCTTTTTTTTAATTCTGTTTTGCTAAATGGACACCTTTTTTTACGATTTACGAGGAGGCCTTAGTTTGCCGAATCGACGCCTATAAAATGTTATCCGATTCGCCCCCTCTGCTGCTTGGTGGTAGGCATATCGTTCCTATAAATGTGAATATATCCTCGGTGACATTGAATTTAGTATGTGATGTTATCGAAGGAAGCTATCACATAAATCTCGAGCGATCAAATCAAGCTCAGCAGGAATATATTTTATACTCATTTGCACCAGCAACTCCTCCAGGGTTTCTAATAATTGAGGATCCAATTAATCCAGTCTATATGAGATGTCATAATAATTCGTTAATGAGAATTAATTTCAAACTCACTGACCAGTCCAATAACCTGATTGCTTTACGAAATGAAGTTTTACAAATTAGTCTATTTGTGAAATCGTAGCGATTTTCATCGTAAAAAAATTGTTATCCATAGCATCAGAGGGGCGCGCGACAACGACAATGGCGTCCTTTTTTCACGATATCGAACAAGCCTTGGTTTGCAGAATGGACGCCTTTTTTACGATTTACGAAGAAGCCTCGGTTTGCCAAACAGACGTCTATAAAAATTTGTCGGATTCGCCCCCTCTGCTGCTCTCCGACATATCATGATTACAAATAATCATAGGGAGAAAACGAGCTGGAAAAAAAACCTCACCTGAAATAATTAGTTAAGCTGCTGACATTTGTTGACGATAATTAAATCTTTTCTCAACGAATGTCATTTACAGGGACCCTTTTTAGGTAAAAATCAATGATTGGGTCCCATTTGGACACAAGACTAATCTCGAATGAATTTGATAGGTGGCCTTTTGGACACGAAATATCAATGTCATTGATAGGGACCATTTTGGAAACCAATTAAATCCTAATCAATATGTGTTAAGGCCTATTTTGGTCACAAATCTCATTGATACGGCCCAATTGGACAAATCTATTCTCAGTTAATGACATTAACATGTTCCCTTTTGAACTCATTAAATCCAAATAAACCACAGTGAGGCCAGAAACAAAATGAATCAAAATGAACAAGTGCTAGGACATCGTTTGAAAACAAATCTCCTTCATAGGGCTCTTTGGGACAAATCAAATTTACATAAATTTGATAGGAACATTTTTGGACACGTATAAAATCTAAATATCATCATTGATAGGGACCATTTTGGACTCTAATCGCATCTATTGGGCCCCATTTAGACACAAAGCAAAAATTATATGAATTTATTAGGGAGCCATTTGGGACATGTATGAATTATCAATGACATTGATTGGAGCTATTTTGGAAACAGATTCAATCACAATAATTGATGGGACCTCTTTTGGACAGAATTTTCATTGATAGGGCCATTTGGGGTAAATAAAGTTTCTATAAAATAATTTGTTATGCATCCTTTTGGACACAAATCACCATTTTATGAATGACATTAATAGCTCTTTTGGAAACAACTCCAAATATAACACAATCATTTGGACCCTTTCAGAAAGAAAACAAAATCACAATAAGTGATAGGCTCTCTTTTGGACACATCATTTCACAGTGAATGTCATTTTCAGGAACCATTTTGGACTCGAATCAGAATGATTGGGCCCCATTTGGACATAAGGCAAATCCACAATCAATTTTATAGGGTCCCGTTTCAACACAAATGAAATTTCAATGACATTCATAGAAGCCCTTTTGGAAATAAATTCAATGACAATAAGTGATATGATCTCTTTTGGACACAAACATCCTGGATAAGGCTCTTTTGGGCAAATCAAATGTACATGAATACATTTCATAGTGACCTTTTTGGACATAAATCTAAATGGCATTGGTTGGGACCATTTTAGACTCTAATTGGATTGATTGGTCCCATTTGGACATGAGGAAAATTTTGATGAATTGATAGGGACCCTTATGTCCCATCCTGACATGTAGCAAATATCAAATGAATTTGATTAGGTACCATTTTGGACACAAATGAAATACAAAAATATTGATGACATTGATAGGGACCCTTTCGGAAACAAATACTAATCAGTAAGTGACAAGGCTTCTTTTGGACACAAATTTCAGCCCTTTTGGACAAACTAAATCTTCATAAATGAATTTGATGGGGACTCTTTTAGGCACAAATCTTTCCTCAACAAATGTCATTTACAGGGACCCTTTTTGGGTAAAATCAATGATTGGGTCCCATTTGGGACAAATCTCGAATGAATTTGACGGGAGGCCATTTTGGACACCAATGAAATATTAATGACATTGATGGGGACCCTTTTGGAAACCAGTTAAATCCTAATGGTCACAAATCTCATTAATAGGGCCCTTTTGGACAAATCCAATTTCAATGAATTCATTTGATAGGGACCCTTTTGCACACAAATCAAATCTCAATGAATGACATTAACATGTTCCCTTTTGGAGTAAATTTTGAACCGGTTTGATCATTATGGAGCTGGTTTGATCCGCATTAGACCGGTATGAAACTTTTTAAACCTGTTCAAAACAGACATTCTCCATAACATCTACTTTTAATAAACCGTTTTGAACCTGTTTTGAATCAGGATAAACTAGTTAGGACCGGACTGAGCAGGATTGAACTGGTTAAGGCCAGTCAAAAACCTGTCCAAAGCAGCTTTTATCCAATACTTATTTTTGAATAAACCACTTTGAACATTTTTTAACTGGAACGAACTGGCTAGAATCAGTTTGAGCAGGATGGGACCGGTTTGATCCGGATTGAAACGTCTTGAACAGGTTAAAACCGGTCGAAACCTATCCAAAAGGAGACTTTATCCATAAAATTTACATAGAATAATCCAGTTTAAACTGGTTTGAACCAGTCCAAAACCTTTCTTTAAAACAAATACTTTATCAATGAAATCTTCTTTGAATAAACTGGTTTGAACCATAATAAACTGGCTTGTACATCTTTGAGCAGCATGGAACCGGTCCAATCTTGTCTAAAACAGCTTATCCATAAACTCGAAAATAGATAAACTGGTCTGAATCGGGTTGCGCAGGAGGAAAAGGTTTCATCCGGATCAAAACCTGTCAAAACCGGTCAAATCTACTTTGAATAAACCGGTTTTAAACCAAGATGAACTGGATTGAACCAGCTTTTGAACAGGATGGAACAGGATTGATCTAGATTGAATCAGTATGAACCTGTGAAAATGGGTCAAAACTTGTCCAAAACAGCCTTTATCAATAAAACCGACCTTGAATAAACCGGATTGAACCAGGATAAACATGTCAAAACTGGTTTGAGCAGGATCGAAAATGTTTGATCCAGATTGAACCGTTTTAAACTGGCAAAAACCTGTCCAATACACATTTTATCCATAAAATCTACTTTGAATAAACCGGTTTTAGATGAAGATAAAATGGTTTGAGAAGGATGGAACCTTTTTTCCATATTGAACCACTTTAACCAGTTTAAACCTGTCCAAAACAGACTTTATAAAAAAAATCTGCTTTGAATAAGCCAGTTTTAATCGGTTTTCAACCATGATAAACTGTTTTGAATCAAGTTGAGCAGTATGAAACAGTTTCATCCAGACTGAACCGGTCAAGACCTGTCCAATACAGATTATATCCATAAAATCTACTTTGAATAAACCGGTTTTGAACCTGGATAAACTGGCTTGAACCGGTTTGAGCAGGATGAAACCGATTTGATCTGGAGTGATGGGGTTTATCAGGTTTAAACCGGACAAATCCAATGCAGACTTTATCCATAAAATATACATTGAATAAGCTGGTTTAAACCTGTTTTGAACCAGGATAAACTGGTTATAGTTGGTTTGAGCATTATTTAACCGATTTCATCCAGATTGAATCGATTTTAACCATATTAAACAAGTCAAAAGCTGTCCTACAAAGACTTTAACCATAAAATCTACTTTTTATAAATGGTTTTTAATCGGTTTTGAATAAGGATAAACTGGTTTGAGCCGGTTTGAGCAGGATGGAACCAGTTTTATCCGGATTGTACCAGTTTGAACGGGTTTAAACCAGTCAATACCTGTCTTGGACATCAACAATGGAGAGAACGTTTGAGTTTGATAATGGAGTTCTGTCTCTCTTGCTATATCTAGACCAGAAACTGTGATATTTGCAAGAGCAAGAAGGAGAATGAATTCACGCAGTTATGAATTGAATATGAGCATGTATTTACAGATGTTCTGACAATGACAAACAACATTTCCATGACGATGAAATTGTAGATTCCAAACCAGTGAAACAACACCCATACAGAATGAACCCACTCAAAAAGGAATATTTGAAAAAAGAAATTCAGTATTTGCATTGAATGATTTCATTGAGCCTAGTAAAACACCAGTCATACAGCCATACAAACATGCAGAGTATGGTCTGTCTGATAATCAAATCAGCTGGCATTTGCATTCTTTGACTGTGCACTATAACAAAATATCAGGAACCAGTCTTCATTCTCACTCATGAATATTACAGTGCAATGGTACATTACAGTGAATTTGAAATTCAATGAATCTAAGACTAATTTCATTCTGAAATATGAAACTTAACAACTTATAACTGATTTTGATTGGAACAAATTATGATAGTTTGGTATTTATTTAGCCGGAAACCTAGATTCTTTCACCCAGTCGTATAGTTTTTTCTTTACATCAAAATCCATTCGGCTAAAACACGGTATTGGTGCTGATAAAGGAATTTTCATGTTATATGCATGAAATAGAAAAATTAAACAAGATATGAACCAATTTTAAAGATTGGTAAGCCTGGCATATACCTCTCTTACTTTCCTGAAAATTTCAAGAGGTTAGTGTAACCCATTGTTGAGATATGCATGGAAACAAGCTCTAAAAATGGCCATTTTTGAGCGTTATGTAGTCTCACTCGAAAAAAGCTTGAATATAAAATAGAGAATTCTCTAAATATCATACTGAAATTATGCATTTATTGGTCTGGTTTTATGCGGAATTCTATCCTGCAAATATTGCTTCTTGAATTAAAGAAATCGGTAAAATATTATGGATTTTATAAGCAAAATACCGTCAGTAGAAGTTTTGTTTCAACACTGAAATTCAAACACTAATCAGTTGTTATATGCCAACATTTTGTACAAAATAACATTCATTATAACTTTTATTGACATCTAGAACTCGACTTTGTATTATAATAAGTAGTAAAACCATTTAAATCACATGGCTAGCCAAGATATTCGAATGAGAGCTTGTTCTTTGTCAAACTTTCCAGTTCTAAATTTTGTAGTGTCTGTAACCTTTACAAGTTTATATGGCAATAATTTTGTTGTTTCATTATGGAAAAGTATAAATCCTACAAAGGCTCATGTGTATCCATGTGATGTCCAAGTTGGCCAAAATTGGTGGTGCTGTATTGTACCATTAAAAAACAGCAACTCAATAAAAAAAAGTTACAGACACTACACAAACAGGTATAAAAATGAAAGATAAAAGTATTGTTCTACTTGTCATTAAAACATTGTTTTTCTCAATAGAAAGTTCCATCTTATGTGATGTAATGTTGCATCATCTATTTACCTCTGCAGCCAAGAGCAAAAAAGTGATGCAATAACTCTCTTGATTGAATATTGCATCATTCTTGCAGCACTGTCTGTTTGAGTAATTTACTACAAGACAATGTAACCTGAATTTCTTATCCTAGAAGAAGCTGCCTAATTACTTTTTCTGTTCTTTACCATGGTACATCCCTAAGACATGGGAAGACGACAAAAGCAAACCTCTGGGAACAACTCTGGTAAGTTTGTATTGAATTGGTAAACCACACTCTTAAATTGTAGTGTCTGTAACCAATATCCCCTTTTTAAAATGTCTATGACTTTATCCCTGTTTTTTTTAAAAAATGAAGCCAAATTATGTTTCCTATTACAGTATTGATGTGTAAGGCTAAATTTTGACATATTGTCTGTCTGCAATTTGTAATATTTTGGTATATTTATAGTTTCTTTCATCTAGATTTCTGATAACAGGCAACATTTTCAGTGATTTCTTATAATATGCAATTGAAACTGAGTATTTTTGCATTCCATATCATTAGACTAGTAAATTCAAACAGAAATATTATGAGAATTCAATGAGATCAGACTTAGTATTGGATACATTGCTGATATTGTCAAATGGTTAAAGACACTAGCAGCAGAGAGGGTGAACAGACCACGTTTTCAAGCAAAAATAAGGCTTCCCACAAATCTCATTTTAACCGAAAAAAAAGTCTCCATTTTTGTAAAACGGAGATTTTACGATTTTGCTCACAACGATGTGGTCATCCACCCTCTCTGCTGCTAAGGGAGATAAATTCTTTATAGATTAATCTGCCACAACTTATAACATTTACCTACTAAGTTCCCTTGTATTATGACGTCAAAGGAATTTGTCGCCTGCTATATTACCTGTAACTAGGCGCGCCCACGTGACTGTAATGGAGATATAATACATGAGTTTCGAGAATAAAACTTTTTATTGTCGCTTGTGGGCTAAAACTGAATTATTTAAATAGTTGTATTTTTATTTATCTACATATCTCATGTGTGGGGGTGGGTGGACTAGCAGTAAAGCAGACAGCTAACTCGTTCTTTTCAGTACAGACGTTCTTTATAATCTACGCATTACCTATGTTCGCTCAGCCGGAACGCGAGTGTTTCCTATTCATTGAAGTAGGTGGGCGTGGTTAAAAGCTCTTTATGAATGTATTTTATCTAGAGAATTATAACAGAGTATATAAAACGCTGTTTTATTTAACAACTAAAATGTTGCAGCATAAAATTGTCTGTTTTAAAAATCTCTTATTGTTAAGTATATCAGAAGATATATATATATTAAAAAATCTCTATTCTGTATGACAGCTCCGTGGTGTAATGGTATATCGTGTTTGTCTTGTAAACATAGATCTATCAACTACGTGTTCGGTCCCCATAGCAGATACATTATTTGATGGCGAACGGAAGATGTTTTTTCTATTAATTGGGGGGGAGGGGCGATCCCCCTCAGCCAAACCAACATTGTAACTCATGCTATCGCATTCTCGGTAGCGTGGGTTGGTGTTTTTTTCCAACTCATGCAACCATGAATTCGATTTCATGGGTTGCCATGTTGGTTTGGTTTACCACGCCCACATCATTACCATCATCGTTCCATTGAATTAAGTTAATTAAGTACATGTTATGCCTAAAATTTGCCGCAACACTCGAGCGGAGATATATATGGCATTGTGCCGTCCATGTTGTGACGTCCCCCCCCAAGCATATCTTCTGAGCGGTCTAAGATGGCGTTTGCCACCTTAGGCCTCCCGCCGGAGATGTATGTTTCGGGTCCCCTTGGGCTTACTTGGATGCGAAGGCAACCAAGGAGTTCCAAAGATGTGTTGTCGTATATGTAATGTTTTTTTTTTTTTAATAATTAGAGATACAGTATACTATATTTATAAATAAATATAAATAATGGATATCAATGATGTAAATGCTATAATTGCTGAAATTTCAATTTTAAAAAATAAAGGGGTATTATTATCTGAAAGTCTCGACGCTGACAAGATTACCTCGGAATATGAAGATATTGAGTATCAGTCTAGTAAGGGTCGTTATGTTTTACCTAGGATGTACAGGCTCGTGAAAGGAATTCAAAAATCCATCAATGCTTGTTTGTACGGTAACGACATTAATGTATTCATAACGCTATTTAGCACCGTTGAAGCAATACGTCAAAAGCTCGGCCAAGAGTATCAAAAACGAGCTGAAATTAGTTCTAAGGTTCGTGATCTTAGAAAAATGTTAAACGAGGAAAAACCCGTATCTTAACCACGTGAGCGTTACTATAAAATAGGCTTTCAGTAATTTTTATTAAAAATAAATTTTTTTTTAGCGTTTTTTGTAACACTTACATAGGATTTTCTCCTGAAAGGATACTCAGCAGTCTGGACTTGCCCATGCAGTTATGTGCATAATGGATGATCTGGTCGTAGTAGCAAGTAATCACCGCGACGCCTCCATTTTCACGTAGTTGTTCTTGTTGCCGCGTCGTTAACACAAATCGTTCATCGCCGTTCTCAGATATTACAATTCTGAAATCCCCAGCGATGTTATTTCTGAAACATTCGCGGATAGCGTCGTACAGTTTAACCCTGTCGAAGATGAATACGTTAGCTTGATGGTACATTATTTAATAACTAAGTTATTTAATTGTGATGGAAACCCAAAGGGTTTTACATTTGAAAAATTAGTTCATAAACAATATATGGTAGGTGAATCGCTTACAACTAGATTAGCCCGAGAGCGGCTAGCAGCAATTAAAAAGTTTATACCGGTTCGAGACAGACTTCGCGAGAAACTTCAACAACGACAACAAGCGCAGACTGACTTTTCTGTGTCAAGTGAACAACTGTTTACTCCGATAACAAGTGCGACCAAAGATATGAAAACAGCAACTGAACGAGCAATATACGGAGATATTCCTAAGGAAGGCAAGCGACGAGAAGTGCCTGTTCTTGGTGTGCTTGAAAAGATAGCAGCAGAGACCGGACAAACACGCGCAGGAATACAACAGCTATCCAGTGATATAAAAACTCAACGCGAGTATGAACGACTAGCTGATATTGATGATTCTGCGCCTGAAACTCAACCTGTTGATGTCGTCACCCCAAGAGGTGTTTCCTTTATAGACAAACTCACCGAAGGAGCTATAGCAGAAATCAAACGACCTCAATTAATAAAACCCGAACATTATAAGATTTTTGGTAATTTTGCCGCCCAAAGTTTTCATTCCAGAAAAAACTTTTTAAAAGACGAGTATAAGAACAGTAGAATAAGCCGAGATGAATGGGCTGATTGGTTGTATAAAACGAATAGGGGGGTTGGCCGTTTAAATAAAAGAGAATTGGGATATAAAGAATTTAGAAAGGGAATTGAAGAGTATGATGAAACTGGTACAACTGAGAAAACAAGCGGAAAAGGATATTCGATTGGAAATCTAAAGGATGTCTTTGACTCTACAGTGACATGCCCTGGTAACATTCTAAGTGATATATCAAGGTTAGAGGTTCTCATCGGAGGGAAACGAGCCGGAAATAACTCACCGGAAGTAATTAATGAAGCAGCTGATATCTGTAGACGATTATTTGCCGGCGGTATCATGGACATTGATGTATATCGAGAACTTATTGCTGAATTAGTTGAAAATCACAACGATGACAACGTCATTGATGATGAAAATCCAATGGATGTAAGCGATTAATCACTAATTGAAAAACTACTAGTTTTATAACAAGATGATTATACACTACAACCATGATAAACCAGTAAGCGTCTACGTGGTGAACTCACGATTGCCTGTTTATAGAGCATATTACGGAGATGGTTTCGGCAATACCATTGCGGGGTTATTTACAAGAATGGCTCCCAAGGTAGCGCCGTTAGCTAAACAATTATCAATGAAAGCCATTGATGCTATTCGTGATAAGGGAATCAATTTCGTTGGAAATCTTGCAGGAAAGGCATTTTCTGCCGCGAAAGATAAAATATCATTATTGGTACGAAAGAAACCAGGAATGACTTCGTCAGTGGTGAAACCACTAGTGCTGCCATCAACTACAGTGATGCCTGCAAAAATCAGCAAAGCAATAAATAGTGCAGTGGAAGAAAAACTAGCGCAATTGACTTCGTCACCACCGGTAACAGATAGCGCTATCATGAACGCGATAGCAGGAAGTGGTTTGAAACAAAAAAGAAATTCGAAGAATTTTCAACGACGATAATTATTGCTTTGCAATTCACCAATTGAAAACGCTAGTAATGTTATAATGTTTAAACGAACAGCTGATCCCGCGTTAGATATGGAAGCCCCAGTGCGCAAGGATGATTCCGTCCGCGATTATCAATACTATTCCTATCATGCAATACAACCCGACCTACGATCGCGAATTGAACTTCAAGTTCAAGATACCAGTAAATACTTTTTGCCATGTGAAGCATTTATTGAAGTAGAAGGAAAACTTGTAACAAATGTTGCAGCCGATACCCCATATGCAAATGATTTAAATATCCGAGTTGGTTTCGTCAACAATGGTATAATGGCGTTATTTGAAAGTGCAAGATATCTCATTGATGGAAAAGAAATTGAATCAATAGACCGCGAGGTTGATGTTGCAACAACAATAATCGGGCTAGCAAGATACTCCGATGATTATACAAGATCGGCTGGTCCATCTATGATGTTTGCAAAGGATACCTCTGATAACGCTGACCACCTTCAATACATTAAAGTGTTAACACCGCTAGACACTTCAGTTGATAATCAACGAGAAGCAACTAATCCAGAACGTCGAGCTAGACCAGGAGCTGCGTTTGATATTCTTAGAGGCGTTAATGATAATTTCAATTTAGGATTTGCAACACGAAAATTAGCATTGCAAGAACAAGAGAAAAAGTTTTCGTGTGCGATTCCACTCCATCATATATTTGGATTCTGCAGAAATGTAAGAAAAGTCATCTATGGAGCCAAACACACAATCGCGTTAGTGCGAAAAGGCAATGACAATGATGCAATTTGGCGTACTGGTGCCGATGAAGGTAAAGTTGTTTTGAGTAAAATAGTATTATGGATGCCAGTAATGACTCCATCAATTACCACGGAAGAGCGGCTGCTCTCATTTATGGAAACAGGTGGTAAATCATTGCTAAGTTGGCTAACAACAACGACTGATGCTAAAGAGGATAATGTTAATGGTACATTTACATGGCACCTGGCATCAAAACAAGGCGTTTCAGCTCCACGTCATATATTTATAGCGCTGCAGAATCGGAATCGATTAGGTTCCCAAGAACGCAGTCATATGATATTTGATCGGTTAGGGGTAAGTGAGGTTTCACTGAGAATAAACGGACAACAAGAACCATCTGAGGATATACAGCTTAATTACGGAAACAACCAAATAGCACGTGTGTATCATCGGATGCTGTCATATATGGGTCGTGATCAAAATGTTGATACCGGTTTGCAAATATCGCAACTCGATTTTAAGAACTTGTATCCAATTTATTACTTTTCACTGGAACATCTTGATTTAACAAGGCAATCCGTTGTTGACATACATTTTAGGGCTCGTATAGATCTTGGTGGTGTTGATTATAGAGCGGTTGCTGTTATTCTCAGCGACAAATCAATGTTGTTAGAAGGGGCTGGCGGACGAATGAGACTCGTTGATGCACCAGTAGAAAATCTATGATTGAAATCGTAAACGAGTTTCCAATTAGATCAATTGAAAGCATAAATGTGTTTTACAATAAAATGCCATATAGTGTTGTTAGTGTCAAGCTGACTGATGGTCAGGTCAAGAAATTAAAATCAAAATCCGCTAAAGAATGTGGAACCACAATAACGTTAAAACCAGCGCAGATGTCCGGCGGTACACATAAAATATCATTAACGGATCGTCAAATAAAACATTTCAATGATGCAATGAAAAATAAGCGAGGAGTTCAAATAGAATTTTCAAAAGCCGCAGTCGCGAACATGATAAAATCAGGTGGTATATTTCCATTGTTAGCCGCAATACCAGCATTGATTGCAGCGGCTGCCCCAGCGGTGGCGAAAGCGGCAGCGTTGGGAGCCGTTGGTACCGCGGCAGGGATGGCGTTGAAAAAGGCAACTGGGAAAGGATATAAAAAAAAGGGAAAGGGGTTGTACCTACCAGGAACCCCGTATTCATGGTACAGCGGGAAATCCGTGAACGGATCGGGTCTAAGAAGAATACCAGGAACGGTTTATTAATTCAGAAATCTTCGATTTCCGAATCTTCGATTTCCGAACCTATGGTTCCTATGTCCAATTTTGATTTAATTGATGCTGCTAAAAAACTAGCGATAAAAAACTTCAGAGGGGTTTTTATGAGAGATCAATTACCGAGAAAACCAAATGACGTTGAAACCGGTATTATCAATCTTGATAACAGCAGCGGATCGGGAACTCACTGGGTTGCATACGCGATTGATCCACGTGGGATTGTCTATTTCGATTCATATGGGTTAGCTCCACCAAGCGAGTTTATGCGGTATATAAATTCTTCGATGAAACTCAAAAAGTTTCCGATTTTTTATTCCACGCTGCCAACACAACAATTAAATGATCCACCGATATGCGGCCGTGAAGTATTAAATGTCCTCGCGGAGATTTCATTAAAATCCTTTGGATCTCCGTGGAAACCACCTCATCTGGTTGTAAACGAATACACGAGTGGGAAATTACAAGGATCAATAAATTGAAAACACAAGTTACGCTAACAATAATGATTGATATTTGGGGACAATCTCTGTCAATGTCGGAACCCACCGAGGAAACGTCTGCGGGTTCTATCGAGGATGTAAAAAAAATAATTGAAGATGAAATCGCTGAGATGTTAAATTTAATAGATGTTGACCCGAACGAATTAGTTGTATTTCAAGACAAACAGGGTAAATTGAAAAGCAGTAATATATCCGTGAATGACATTTTGATACGGCAGAGCGATGCCGCTGAAAACTCTATTGCGCTTTATTCCAACGGTGGACGACTTAAACCAGGTGCACTTGTGTCTACGATCACCGACGCGATTGCCGCCCACGACAACACGATTGCCGCCCACGACAACACGATTGCCACCCACGACAACACGATTGCCACCCACGACAACACGATTGCCACCCACTGCCGTGAGCTGGATGATCATATACGAGGTTATAATAATTTTCGCAAAAATGTCGTACATAAATTCTTTGGAACCCCGCTTGTGGTTGGCATGACTCTAGCTGAAATTAAAGACTTGTTGAATTCATTCTTCGCTAACAAGGAAGCTGGAAGGATGATGACTGCTTCAGAAATCAAGGCAAATTATCTCGAGATTTCTAAACTAATAGAAGATCAAAAACCCACTAACGACGTAGTTGTTAAGTTTTTTGGAACCCCACTTGTGGCTGGCATGACTCTCGCTGAAATTAGCGAGTTTATCGGCAAGCACACTCACAATGCCTACATCGCTAATAGTTTCTTTGGTGTCCCAGCTACATCTACAATGACTCTCAAAGATATTAATATGTTTATGGTGAGACAAACAACACTTAATACCATCGTTGATAAATTTCTTGGGAGAACACCTGTTTCTGAAACCACATCGTTGACAGGCCCGACCCTCGCTGAAGTTAAAAGCGCTATTGACGAACAAAAATCCACTAATGAAATGGTTAATAATTTCTTTGAGAGTTCTAAAAATTACAATATCACGACGACATATTCTCAACTCGACGCGAATTATAGATCCCAAACAGGTTTTGGAGTTAACCTCCTTGTGGTTTCATTTTTTAAACGCAGCGATGTAACGACGATGAAGTATACCGAAATCAATAAAACCTATTCCGACGTTATTGACGATATTATTAAATTAAAGGAAGATCAAAAACCAGTCAATGACATTGTTGATAAGTTTTTTGGTGTCCCGGCTACATCTACGATGACTCTCAAAGATATTTACAATGATATTCGTAAACTAAAAGAAAATTTTGAAAAGATAAAGATTCCGCATCCACACATAAGAATTAAAAATGTCGTGTATATAGTCGATCATGGAACCATGGATTGGATAAGAGACGTTTATACTACATTATCCACTGGTCTCTGGACGAGGAGTGATGCGGGGGGCGATATCTACAGTACAACGGGGATTGAAGGTATCTACAGGCTAACGTGGATCTCTAAAGATCAATTTAATATGATCGCGGGCGGTAAAACCTACTCTGGTGGCACTGCGATGTTAATTATCAAGAGTAACGGTCAACACTTTAATGTCGTCGCGGTTGATAGCACCACCATTAGATCAAAAATAACTTGGTGTTTAGAACTCGTAGATGATTTTTCAGGCTGAAGCTACTAACAATTCCCGCTAACGATGGCAAATAATTGAAAACACTAGCAGGTTTAAAATAACAATGATTTCATCAACGCAATGTCGCTATGATCAAGTCAGAGAATTTCAGACTAGACTCAAAACCCTCGCCGAGGAGTATCAAATAAAAATAAAAAAATACCGACGAAGAATCACCGCAATTGATATTACTATGTACTCGGTGTCAAGCGTTCTCGCTGGCGCCGGAATAATACTTGCATCGGTTATAATGATTGCCCCGGTCGTAGTTCCAATTTGCATTTCTGCGGTGGCTACAATCGGGGGTATATCAACCGGGATAGCAAAAAAGATATCATCATGCAGCCAGAGTAAACTGCAGAATTACTTACTTCAATTTCATATTGCATCAACCGCATATTCGCAATTATCATTGATGATATCATCGTCACTCGATAATACAATTATATCAGATAGTGAATTCTCAGCGATGGTCAGTATTTTTGATTCAGCGATATCAAAATTAGAGCAACAACATGAATATAATAACAATGACAACACCGATGGAATTAGAAAACACAAACCCAAAAAAAACCAAAATGATCTCAATAATCTCAACCATACCAGATTGTGAGTTCTCAGTGATGGTCAGTATTTATGATTCCGCGGTGTCAAAATTAGAAATACAACATGAGTATAATAACAATGACGACACCGATGGAATTACTTCAACGAGTAGTGGAGAACACGAACCCAGTACAAACAAGCATGATATCAATAACATCAACGAGTCCTGAATTTAGTGTGAACTTCCCTTCTCCGATTCCAGTGCGTGAGATCGCGCTGGCAAAATTACGAGTATATCATAGCTGGCCTAATATCAGATCGGTTGCATTTGGTGGTCAGCAACCCAATAACGCACTGGTGTTCTCGTATAAGAATAAACCCGATGGTACTCCAGAGTGGGAAACTGTTTCGTTACCAACTGGGTCGTACCAAATTAAGCAAATCAATGCTGAAATTCAGCGTAGAATAAAATCAATCACTGGAAAAGAATCAAAAATAGCTATTAATCTTCATCAACCGACGCTCTCGTCGTCGATCGAAATAAGCACAGAGGGATACATTGTAGATATATATAACAGCTCGTTAAGAACAGTGTTAGGATGGCCTGAAAAACCACCGGAAAAATCCGCCACCGACTTAACCACGGACGTACAATCATATCATGAAATCAATCCCAGTTATCGAGATAATTTATCTGATATAAGAAAAGGAAGAATCGCCGATAGATTTATATTTACCAACAAAGACACATTGCAATGGGATTTTATCATTAAAAGAACAACCGACTCATCTGTTACTATTTCATTTACGCTAACTGACGTCCGTGGTTATTTTAATGAACTTAAACAATTATATGAAACACAACTAGAACAACTACGGAAAACAAAATCGCAAAAACATGTTGAAATAATAAATCAACTTATATCTGACATGGAATATATCTATGAACTAATTATTCAAACAATAATTAATGACAACAGCGAAAATAAACAACGATTCCTAACCGATTACAATATCACAGAGGACAATCTGCGTAATTTCAAGTTTCCCGGGTACAAAGCTGATGAACTAGCAAGAATTGTTAAAACCGATATCAAGGCGCTACAAAAACAAGATCCATCTGTCCTCCTCAAATATAATAATGACCCAGATGGCGGTGGTAGGCATATCGCTCCGTTCAACGTGAATATATCCTCAGTGATTGCGCTCAATTTAGTATGTGATGCAATTGAAGGAAGCTATCAAATTAATCTCGAACGATCAAATCAAGCTCAGCAAGGATATATTCTTTATTCGTTTGCACCAACAGCTCCTCCTGGATTCCTAATTATTGAAAACCCAATTAATCCTGTCTACATGCGATGCCATAATAATTCGTTAACGAGAATTAATTTCAAACTCACCGACCAGTCAAATAATCTGATTGATTTACAAGAAGAGGTGTTAGCGATTAGTCTGTTTGTGAAATCCTAAAAAATCTTCGATTTTCAACAAAGGATTTTCACCCCCCCCCCCCCCCCAGACAAGGTCTGGGACAAGGTCTGGGACACGATATCGTATCGGACTCGATCAAATTTTCGGTTGAACTCGTAAAAGAATTATTAACCCACAAATGAAACATTTGCAGCAGCAGCAGAGAGGGTGATGACCACATCGTGCAACCTTGAATCGTTTAGGTGTATACGAATTTTATTTTATGACCATTTTTTTTAGACAGAGCAGTTTTAATTATATTTTCTGAAACAAATCGTATTGAAGCCCTACAAATGTCAAAGTATCTACTGGCTTCATTTATCGATTGAAAGCTTCTCTCTTCATTATTTTCTAAATCAAACGATTTAACTCTCCTAGGGGGTTTTGCATGTTTGCCAGTTCCACCTAATTTTGCATTCCGACTTTGTGAGACGGCTTGAAGATTCACAAGACAATTATCAGTCTTCACGCCATTTATATGATCAATCACAAATCCGTCTTCGATTAATCCATTATGACATTCAAAAATAATTCTGTGACAGAGATATGTTTTATTTCTAGCACTAAACAACAAATACCCCATATTATTTAGATATCCAACCGGGTTTTTTAGTCTGCGGTGCCTGACAACACCATCACTGGAGGCTTCGTAATTAACGAGTACTGGATGAGGTCTGAAATCTTGGCTCATTTATATAATAATATTACTTGTCTAATTTATTATTTGCTTTAATTATAAGTCTATCAATGTAGTCTTGAGGGTTTTTGATGATTTTGTCCTTGATTTTATCAAGGACGTTAGGGTCAATGATTCGTTTGTCATAATAGCGTTTTAGTTCCCTGTATCGTTTACCCCCACAAGCAAGACACAACTGCGATTTTCCTCTAACGCCCACCCCACATTGGAGGCATGGAAGAGGGCCAAAACTTCCTCGCCTAACGCTTTGCATATGATACCCACAGAATTCGCTTCTGCATGATTTGTTACACGGGGTTGTTGATCCAATCATTAGCCACTTGCAGTGATTCATTATACTATATTTTTCTATTTAAATACTTGTTTTAATTATAACATGGAGGAATTCAACAGATTATCCAAAATTAAGCCTTGGAGAAATACTAAATTCATTGATTATAACATGGCAGAGTTCAAGAGATTATCCAAAATTAAGCCTTGGAGAAATACTAAATTCATTGATTATAACATGGCAGAGTTCAAGAGATTATCCAAAATTAAGCCCTGGAAAAATACTAAATTCAATCTTGATAGGGAGTTCCAAAGATTATCGAAAATTAAGCCCTGGAAAAATACTAAATTCAATCTTGATAGAGTCTCTGATACACCAAAACGTCTAATCGGTGATAGAACTATACTCGGTAAAATCAGGGAGTGTTTTAATGAATTCTACCGAGACGGTGCAGCATACTGTTGGTCGACATTTCGAATTATTGATGAAGATGTCAATGTACCCATCATCGATGCTACTATGAACGATAAAAGAGCAGCTGAGATAATTTCACACCTTGGCGTAAAATCCAAAGGTGGAAATCCAAAGGTGGAAATCAAAAGGATTTCAAGCAAAGCAATTCCCAAACAAAGCAATTCCCATCAGAAGTATTTTTTCAGAATAAAATTCATTATCGAAGTCGAAGGCAAATGGATTATTAGGGATAAATTTGAACCAATCCTCAAGGATAAAAAAAACTGTCATTGTAAGTAGAGATTCCAAACCAGGAATTCTAACTGGAATTGACAAACCATACTACGAGAGATCTTATCCTGTAACAGCAATCGTTTATGGGATATATCCGTTAAATGATAAACCCGATATTGCAAAACTAGCTCCTATGAAATATTCACCGTTGACTTCGTCAAGGCTCAATTGTGTAGCAACACGGGTAATGGAACACTTCACAAATGCATCCCGAGGAAATAAACTAACTGATCTGCGACGTAGGAAAATAACCGAATGGGAACTGACAGTGAAACAGCACGGTGCAAAGATTTCTGATATAGCTAAATTAGAAGCATCATTAAAATTCCCAATATCAGTAACAACAATAACCGGAGAAGTATTATACGAACCGAAATATCAATCGCGAGGGGCTCCAATACAAATTATTGATCATAACGAACACGCGTGAACACCTGCAGTAACAATATTTCCACGAGATAGAACCGTGAGATATATCCCCCCGGAATTTTCCGGGGAATTTTCCGGGGATGTTTTCTATGAAGAGAAATTATTTGATGCTATTCATGCGTTGTGTAAAGATGATCCTGTGTCAGTGTGGTTACTTAGTAGTGCTGGTTCCGAATCAGGATTTGATCAATTTGTAAGACCAAATGGTGAATTATATCGCGTTGAAGAATTAGATAACAGAATGAGAAAAATCGCTAGTGATTTTTCACCAGAGAGTTCCCATGAAAAACTATTGACGGATAGTTTTACTATTCCATCAGTGGTAGCTCACTTCGCAAGAGAAAAAAACTCCTGGCGTCCAACACGAAGTGATTTTCTCGAGGACGTTAAATTGAGTTGCATCGAATTTGGTCATGGAGGACTGTGGAATACGAAATACTCACGTGATGGTATGATTTCAATTGATATAGCCGCGTGTTATCCCGGAAGTTTTCTCGGGTATGGGGAATGTAGTAACTATTTTAAACGATTTGGACACCCCACGCATGAAATGACTCGTGTTGCGATTAATGGGCCATTACCTGATTTTGATTTAACCGGATTCGCTCGTGTGATATCATTTGAACTCGCTACAGGGTTACATCCGTGTAGTTATGTTTGGCTTGGTAGACATATATCTGAAAAGGCCTGGATGTCAATAGTGTTACTACGATATATGATTGATTGTGGCATGCTGATATCGTTGATTGTTTCCGAAGCTATTATATGCTATCAAGCTCAGAAAGAAGTTTGGCTACCACAACCCGATCTAGATCGTATAATTAGCGAATTGCGAAAACAATTCCCTGATTTCAATGAAGAACAAATCATGAATTGGTCTAAGAAGTTATTTGAAATTAAAAAAGAACAAGCAAAGGATTTTGGACGAAGAATAATCGGTAAATTTACCCAGGGTGGAAGATACGACAATGCAAAATTTTCCTCGCGGTTGATCATAGACGTCGCTGAATACGATTTTCTTGTAACGGATTTAACGAAACAGGGAAAACTTGTATCCCGTAAGGATGCTTTTCTATCCAATGGTGAGAAATTGGGTACGGTTGTTACCTACTGTGATGGATATAATTCCCAGTACACACATTTGAGAAGTTCTATGCTAGCTTATGCTTCTATCAATTTATTTTCGATGATAAATAGATTTCCTAATACCGCGGTTAGAGTAGCTACTGATTCGATGTATATACACAATAAATACAAATCAGATGTAGCTAAATTCACATCCCAGGAGGAAGCGTGGGGATGTTGGAGATTTAAAAAGGAGACGCTACATGAGTATTGTGAATCGGCAGATGTTACCATGGATGAAAAGTACTTAAAATGTGATGAGATTCAATCAGAATTTTCTAATGCACCACCGGTATCTGATCCAATATGTAGATACAAGACAGTTTATTTAAACGGTTGTGGTGGGTCAGGAAAGACAACTCGTGCAATTGAATTATATCGTCGGAAAAATCCTACGGATTTCACAAACATGATTGTGTTAACACCGACTCACAGACTCGCCAGAGAGATGATACAGCGAAGGGTAAATGCCTGTACTTATCATAGTTTCTTTCGATGGAAAGGCGATGAATGGACCCCTGATCGAATGGGTGATAAATTCATTCCTGAAATCATAATTTGGGATGAAATATGCACGGTATCGTTGAGAGTATTACAAACATTTCTCGAGTGGTTGTTAAACAAAAACACAAAAGTCGTCATGTGCGGTGATCACGGCCAACCACCACCATTTGTCGGTGGATCTCCACATGAATGGCTAAAGGGTTCTGTAGACTATTATGAAGAAATTAATACCGACCATAGATCACTTGATGAACAATTACGCGAGTTCAAAGCACTGATTAGATTACAACCGGATAAAATCCAATGCGAAATAGCGCGTGAAATAATTTCAGAAACTCCCATGAATGATTTCTGGGAAACGTGGAGACCAAATGATTTGATAGTAGCAAGTAGAAAAATAGTCAGAGACACACTTCAGATGAAGTTATTTGAAACGCATAAAGAAAAATTTGCAACACTTCCAGTACCGTTGTGTTATAGGCCTTCAGATACACGAAAGCAGAATATTGAAGTTGATATTCCAGGGAAGAGTGAAAAGCAGATTCTCGTGTTAAATGATATTGTGCTGGTTGATATCAGCGTCGTCGAAAATGCATTGCGTGCTAATAAATCCCCATGGACGCTAGGATACGCAGCGACGATACATTCTTCACAGGGATTAACTATATCGGATACAATTGTTTGGATGGTAGATAATCGCATCGAATGGTCGAATTTAGTCTATCTCGCAGTATCCAGAGTACGAAAAATAAATCAACTTCGAAGAGTTGTCGTTGGCGAAGCCAGTGGCGATGATAATGACACAACAATAAGTGATATTGATGTTAGCATCATTAATAAAAAACTCTCCGGTTACAAACAACAGGACAAAAAAAACCAACGAGAATTTGATATTGATGCTAAATTAATAATTACGCTGAAACAACAACAGAATAATCACTGCGCGAGTTGCAATTGTATAATGCGTTGGCAGTATTCGGATAAAGATCCTCGCCAATTTACCGTAGACAGAAAAAATAACAGTCTCGGTCATGTCAGAAACAATGTGATGTTGACTTGTCTTGAGTGCAACAGACGCCGGGGTGCCAGCACAATGCCTCTGGCATCGGGTGTTAATTAAGACCATGCGGTGGTAATTGAGTATCCTCGGGAATTACCTGTAATTGTTGTCGAGTAAATCCTCGTTGAGGGGCAGTTGAATCCAGTTTATAGACTGGAGGTCTACCCGTAGATCGTGTTATACTAGATATCTTGTGTGCAGTAACACTCCAAATAGGATCAGTAGCCCTTTTTCTGCCACCCTCAAGCTCTCCTGGTTCGTATAAGTACCTAACAGTGACATTACTACCAAGAATTGGTTGGGAAACGCTAGCGTTTCTAGGGAAATCTTTTTGTGGTTGTACGGGTATAGACTTCTTTTTAATAGCGTTCCTAGGTTTCATGTTGATTGTTCTAGTGATCTCATTATTCAGTGCGGTAATCACAGCTGGTAACCTTTTGACCCATTCACGGGATCGCTTTTCTTGAATGAATTCTTTTGCGTATTGATATCCAAATAACCGCTCAGCAATCGTCCGATTAAATAGTTCGACAATGGCCTGATCGCGATGTAGCGCAGTATGCCCTCGTCGTATGGTGACATTATGATTTTTCATTGTAGATAGAACCGCACCCTGAAATTCCTTGCCAGGATCAACCTGCAATAGATTTGGCCAGTGCAGAGGACCTCGTCGATAAATCCTTTCAAATGCAGAAGCAACTTCAGTGGCTGATTTTGTTTTTAACGGTTCTGCTTCTTTGTATCGACTTGCAATATCAACTACGGTTAACGCATATTTGTAACCACGATCATGTGGCAGAAATAATATATCAGCCTGATGAACTTCATTAGGAACTGTCACATCAAAATGCGAGAATTGAATTTGTTTAGGCGGTGGTAGATAAATTTGCCATAGTGCCTGTTTAGATAACCAATTAGCCGCAGTGGTTTTTTTCACTTTTGCAGCGCTAGCGAGTTTATGGACTGCTGATTTACCCCTCCAGTATCCTCTTGGGGAATAATAAATTGATTCCATATTATTAATTACCGGCACCTAACATCAATTTACTTTTCATAGCTGATTTTACCAACCACGAAGATAACTTTTCTTTGAAGGATTTATCAGGAATAGCATTTAACGCATGAATTAATTTCACATCTGCTAGATGTCTGTGTTGCAGATTGCTGCTTTTATAAGCAACATCATGAAGGTGACAGGCCTTATCAATGGCGTTTATTGGTTCTTCACCGGGGTTGGGTTGATTTTGATTATTGAGTCTGATATCAAGTCTGGTTCCCGGTCCACAGTAGCTATATCCTGGGAGGTGCTTTTCTCCGGGGTACTTTGCCCATGGGGTTCCAGGGAGCTTTGCCAATTTGGCTGCGATATCACCTCCTCGTTTTTTTTTAAATCAGATTTCATAGACACAAATCTAAATTTCTTTGTACCACATTGCACGCATTTACCAGAAAGCGCTGATCGGTTATTTTTAGTTGTAACCGTCGTCACATCATCTGTGCCAGTACGCGTTTTACACTTCACACAATATAGATCCATAATTTATGTATAGAAATATGGATATAATTGATTTTTCGGCGACTAAAACAAGAGAACCAATTAAGCATCATGCAGCGCTACCAAACTCTATCCGGATGATTATAATCGGGCCATCTGGATCCGGTAAAACGCAATTGTTGCTCAATTTAATAATGAGATGGATGAAGTGGGATAAGTTGTATTTAATTGCCCCTAGCGTAGATGATCAACGATGTTATGAAGTGTTAAAGGATTTTAACGAGAATGCTTCAGAAATTAAGGGCGAGAACGCCATTGATTTTATAACCGATATCGATGAAGCACCGAGCATTGATGATATTGATGGAGATATTAACAATTTAGTCGTATACGACGATATAATGTTGGATAAACAAAAAAATCCTGCTAGGATCTTTTCCAGAGGCAGGCATAAAAACACTGACGTGATATATGTCACTCAACGCTACACACAGATTCCAAAAGTGATTAGAGATAACTGTAATATTCTTGCTGTGTTTAACGGCGTTGATACACATACGCTACGAAATATTTGGCAGACATGGTGTTCCGATATGGACTTCAATCAATTTAAAAATTTCTTTAGTAACGCTCAGTCAACCCCGCATGGATTTATAACAATAAATTTACATGATCCTCGGACTCGATATCGTATCGGACTGGATCAAATATTCGGTTAAAATCATTTCTTATTTTTTGTTAACCCATAGCAGCAGAGAGGGTGGATGACCACATCGTTGTGAGCAAAATCGTAAAATCTCCGTTTTACAAAAATGGAGACTTTTTTTTTTCGGTTAAAATGAGATTTGTGGGAAGCCTTATTTTTGCTTGAAAACGTGGTCTGTTCACCCTCTCTGCTGCTACACTACTAGACATGTGAATTGACCCGACTGTTGTTTACATTATTAAGGAAAGTGTGCAATCATTGTAAATGCTAGAACATTGAATAATCATCAGTTTTTATGCTATTTCTTTTTCAATCAGATACTTTTCTTTAAGAATCTACAGGTTATTCCAGTTTGCTTATGTATGAAAGCATATTGCGTACTCATTACAAGTATGTTTTGTAAAGTCTAAATTTCATCCGTATACATAGAGGAACAAAAATGAGAATGAAGTTGTTTGTTTTTAGGAAGCAAAGATAAGCCAGAAGAAGATGAACAGAAGATTAAAGCTAGAAGGGAGAAGACGAGGCTAAAGGTACAAGCCTAGAGAAAAAAACAGAGGGAAAATAAGGCGAAACATGAGGAGCTAAAAAGGGTTGATAGAGAAAGAAGAAAAGATGCAAGACTACTAAAAAAACAGCAATCACTTTCCGATTCAAATCTTCAGCAAGAATTAAGAAGGAAAAAACGTGAAGAAATGAAAAGGTATCGCCAGAAAAAGAAAGAAAAAGCAGCCCTGGCATTATCGGTTAATAATAGTGTTGATTTAAGAAGTCCGAAAACTGCTGAATTAAGTATAAACAAGAAAGAAGCTGTGAAAAGAACCCAAGCATGGAGAATGCGTATCAAACTGAATGAAAGTATACAGCAAGAGTGTATTCAGACTGATTGTGAAATAGGAAATACTGTGTCAGCCAGAGATTCACCAATGAATAAAGTGTTACCTAAAGCAACTCTGTACAGACAATTAAAAAAGGTAAAGGAAGTATTACCAAATACCCCAAAGAGAAAAGCAGTCATCATAAGTAAATTAATTGAATCTCCATCAACATCAAAGTTTCTAAATAGGAATAAAATGATAATGACACCAGATTGCAGAAAAAAACTTGAATTGACAGATACTGTTATACAATCTGTGTCAGAGAGCATTTCAGAAGTGAAAACAAGGAAAGGGGGTGCAAAGAAACATGCATACAACATCATTTGTGACGCATTACTGAAGAAATATAAAAGACACAGACTAAAAAAGTATTTCAAAGTATCAGTGAAAGGGCAAAAACCTAGTTCTACATGGTGGGAGACGAAACAAAGAAAAAGAAGAAGGGATGCACTTGACTCTCCATTAAAGAAATCTGTGAAAGATTTTTTTCTAAGTCCAGAAATCAGTAGGGAAGTGCCTAATAAACGTGAAACTGTGAAAGTAAGAAAAGGTGGTCAAAAGGAAATACTTCAAAAACATGTGATGACTATGACATTAGAAGAAGCCTACAAAGAGTACAAGTTAAGGAACCCTAGTCACAAAATAGGATTAACTTCATTTTCTAAATTGAAACCAGTGAATGTTAAAAAGGTGTCTGAAACAAGCAGAAGATCATGCTTATGCCAAAAGTGCTGTAACGTGGCCCTAAAAAATGAGGCATTAACAAATGTAAAAAAAGCAGTGAAAGAAAATGGAGATTTGGATGAAATTTCAGTAGATAAGAAAAGCTTAAGTGATGCTACTTTTTGTAAATACGACACCAATCCAGCTATTAAATGTTTAAGAAGAGAATGCAAACAATGCGGTGTGAAATGTTTGCAGAGTTACCTTGAACCATTTGTTGAAAAGTATAGTGACAGGCAGATATCATGGCATCAATGGGAAAGTATAGAAATAGCAAAAGATGATGAAGTAAAGTGTTGCGTTTCCTGTGTGCCTAAAGAAACAGACATAAAAACATTAATTACATGCTTAGAAACTGACATGCAAGAGTATCAAGAGCACGTTTTCAGGGCCAAATGGCAACAGCAACAGATGGGAATTTGTGTTGATAGAATTGGTGAGGGTTCTATTGCTATGGTCATGGACTTTAGTGAGAACTATGGGTTTGTTTTTCAAAGTGAAGTACAATCTGGATTCTTCGACAGGAACCAAGTTACAATACATCCAATCATGTGTTACTATACAGAAAAACAGGGAGAAAAAGAATTCAAGATAAAGCATGCCATTATTGGCATCAGTGAAGAAAACAAACATGATGCAGACTTAGCTATCACTTTTGAGAACAAAGCTATAGAAATTCTGAAGAAGAAAGGTGTGAAAGTAGAGGAGATCCATGAGTGGACAGATGGCTGTGCTGCCCAGTATAAGGGGAAGAAAGCCTTTGCTGACATAAGTCTGAGGAAAAAGCCATCTGTAACACAAAATTATTTCGAAACATCACATGGAAAGAGTGTTTGCAATGGTCTTGGTAATCAGCAATAGAAAGGTGATAGGTTGTGCAGAAGATGGATATCATTTCTGTACAGAGAAACTGAAAATGGAAAATACAGATAATGAAGCTAAAACAGTTTCGAGAAGGGAGTTCATCCTTGTTAAAGATGTTGAGAGAAATAGAGAAGAAACTGATGTGCAAACACTGCAAGGTACAAGAAAATTACATGCTGTAAAGTCAGGAAGCAATGATTATGAACTGAGCATAAGAAATCTGAGCTGTTATTGTGAGCAATGCATGAAGGTTGATGGGAGATGCAACTTCAGCGAAAATGTTAATGCCTGGGAAATGAGAAAGTTAGTACTCAATAAAGATAATTTAAGTCAGAAAGGAAAACAACTTAAAGACAAGAATCCATCAACAATAGAAAATAATGACAAGAAAAGAAAACAAGGAAGTTGTCACAGAATTAGGCGAAAATTGAACTGATTTTTGTTGTTCTTCAATTGCAAACGAAACTCACCATTTTTCTTGATTTCGTCGTACACGCATTACCTGGGGTGATTAAGTGGCGTGTAACGATTTGCATGTGCCAATTTGTAATTTACATGAAATCCGAAATACTCGTTGTACGTGGTGCACGTCAAGCTCGATGTGATTTATGTTCACCTATTGAGAGTATATAAGGCGATGGATTTCTCATTATTATTTACGGGAACTAAAATATCTAATCAAAGGATAGATAACCTCGTCTTGCAAATCTCCAGCCAAAGGGGTGAGTGTTAAATTTACATTTCGTTTTATTGTGAATTTTATTCAGATTATCATTTCGTATAATGATGCCTTTATTGCAATGAACGTGGAATATTTGGAATTACTAGTCACTTTTAGACTTTAAATACAATATCGTAATCTACAGCTTAGATTATTTTTGAGACAACTATTATTAGTCTGGTTTTGTTTATTATAGTTGATTCCGGAGATCTAATAACATCGTTGACTCCGTAGATCTGATAACATCTGACAATCATTGATTCCGTCTGATTCAGTCTGATTCCGTCTGATTCCGTCGTTGATACCGTAGAAGTACATCACTGATAGCGCATCTAATAACATCGTTGATACCGTCTCTGATACCGTAGCTGCTAACATAGTTGTTACATTGTTTCTGGTACCGTAGCTGCTAATAACATCGTTGATACCGTAGCTGCTAATAACATCGTTGATACCGTAGCTGCTAATAACATCGTTGATACCGTAGCTGTTAAACACATCTGATACCATCTTTTGATAAACGTCTTTGATATCGTTTGATTTGTTGTGGGACATCTATTGTTTGTTCTGGAACATCTCTGTATAAATATCTGAATGTGCTTGTGCCGTTAATTTGTGCAAACAGAATTGAAGTATCTGTCTGTGTGTCGAACTGTCTGTTCGTCAATATCTGTGTAACGTGTAAATATCCGGAAAGCTAGAAGTCCGAGTGTCGGAGCTGTCTTAGAGTTGTAAAACGTCCGGGTAGACATCTAGGGGAGTGAGGAACCGTTGGTTCGGGTAGATGTTGTATGCTGTCTGAACGTATAACTGTGGTGGATCCGTGTAGGGAAACGTCCGATAATAGTATTGGTCAACCCTCGGTTCTCGGGGAAACTGGGAGACGATTCAACTGTTGCTGAATCGTGCGGTTATACAGGGGAGACACATAGGTGTATTGAAATTGTAATATAATTTAATACATTGTTGTATTTGCATGCTTATGTCAGATCGCAATAATATTTCAAGTGATCACATAGATATCAATAAAAGCTAGCAACTTGATTCAATACAAGTATATGATCGTGCTAGTTATCGCAATCCATCGTGCGATAGATAGTTTGTCGTTTGTGTTTATTTTTTTTCGTAAATCATTCTTGCATTTATTTAACTTTCGTAAAGGATTCTTGGATCTGTGTATAATCCAAGAGATCCCTTTACATCTGAGATTCCTTTTGTATTGTTATTTAATTTATTCATGTATTGTGAATGGTTGTGAGTGTAATTGTGGGTTGAGTGCATGAGTTATTGTGTTGTTACATCTGTATTTTTTTCATTTATAATTTATTACATAAATTTATATTTTCTTTCACAAATTGTGTTTGTATTGTTCATTTAATCCACCCTCCTCTCGGTAACAATTCTGTTACAATGGTGTCAGAAGTGGGATCGTTGGATTAAGTGAACTGTCAATCATTTTTGTGAAGGTATACATTTAATGTTTATATTTGAGCGTGACCTTCTGTTAAGATAATACTCTAGTTGGAGTTTATTTTTGTTTAGTTTACTTAGGTCCGTGTGTCCAGTATAAACGTGTTTAAAGTATTGGTTTGGTTATATATCTATATTCATATTACAATTGTCATGTCATCCCTTAAGGACTTGGTTGCCTTAGGCAAAGAATTTGGGTATGAAGGTGAAAGTCTAAGGAAATTCATTCAAGAAGAACAAGCCCGGGAAAGGGAAGAAAGGGTTAGGTCAAGGGAATTAGAAAGGGAATCTGATGATAGGAAATGGGCCTTTGAAAGGGAAAAGATAGAATTCGAAAGGGAAAAGATAGAATTAGAGAAGCAGGCCGAAAGGGAAAAGATAGAATTAGAGAAGCAGGCCGAAAAGGATAGGATAGGATGGGAAATGGAAGCGGAGCAAAAGCGAATAGAGTTAGATGAAAAAGCAAAGCAACGGGATCATGAGCGTAAGGTAGAATTAGCGACATCTGGAAGAGAACACGGTTCTGCCACTAACAAATTAAGGGGCCCCAAATTACCTCCCTTTGACGATGAAAAAGATAACATAGATAGTTATCTTCATCGGTTTGAGCGGTATGCCGAAAACCAGAAGTGGAGTCAAAATGACTGGGCGCTGCATCTGAGTGCTTTATTAAAAGGTAAAGCACTGGATGTATACTCGCGACTTCCTAGGGACGATGTGTTCAAGTACGACGTCCTAAAGGAAGCACTTCTCAAAAGGTACGAGCTTACTGAACAGGGTTTCCGTAAAAAGTTCAGGTATAGCAAGCCCGATAAGGGAGAAACCTTTGGTCAGTTCACCGTCAGAATTGCGAACTATTTTGAGCGGTGGATTGAATGCGGCAAAGCGGTGAAAACGTTTGAAGGGTTGACTGATTTCTTGCTCAGAGATCAATTATTTAATACAGTTGGGCGAGAATTAGATCAATTTCTGAAGGAGAAAGTCTTCACGAACGTAAAAGATATGGCTAAGCAAGCCGATTTATTTGCCGAAGCTCATGGGGGAACCCAGAACGTGGTTTTAAAAGATTTTAAGTCTGGAAACCAGTCTGTAAGACCTATGCCTAGGGAGCCTGTAAAATCAGCTGAGGTAAAAAGGTCAGTTGGGAATCCAGTTTTTCAGCGTGTGCGGTGTTTCTTGTGTAATGCATTGGGTCATGTTCAAAAAGACTGTCCTAAAAGAAAGGCACTTATACATAAGGTAGCAGTGGCTATACAAAGTAAAGGTATAACTGATAACATCGTACAGGTAGAACCTTGTATTCATTCGCTTGGCACGTGTTTGTTTCCTGAAGCGCGTGTACCAACCGCGAGAGGGTTTGTCAACGGTCGAGAAGTCGTGGTATTGCGTGACACTGGTTGTACGGGCGTAGTGATCAAACGTAGTCTCGTGCAGGATAACCAAATGCTCGGGTGGGAATCCCCATGTATGTTACTTGATCAGACGATGGGTCGCATTCCCGTAGCAAGGATCACAGTAAAAACACCTTTCTTAACGGGAACTGTTGATGCCCTTTGTATGGACAATCCTATTTACGATCTGACGATCGGTAATGTTGAAGGTTCCCGTCTTCCAACCATGGCCGATTTTAAAATACCTTTGGCCCAGGCAGTCGAAACGCGAGCGCAAACACGGCGAGAGAAAACCGCGTTTCATAAATTAATAGTCCCTGAATCGATCTCAGGAATTTCCCGCGATGATTTCAAACAAGAGCAAGAACGTGATGAATCCATCAGAACAATTGTTGAGAAAATCACGTCCGGCGCGATTAAACATTGCAAGCGTGGGGGTAGCTCTAGATTCGTACGCAAGAACGGATTAATTCATAGGGAGTTTAGCGCTCGGGAGGGTAAGAAGTATTGGCAAGTGGTCGTACCCCAGAGATATAGATCTCAAGTACTTAGGGTGGCGCATGAGTCAAGCATGGCAGGACACCTAGGTAAGGCTAAGACCACTAGCAGGGTAGTCGCTGAATTCTACTGGCCAGGTGTTAATGGCGATGTCACACGGTTCTGTAGGTCGTGCGACGTATGTCAGAAAACCGTCTGTAAGGGAAGGGTCACAAGGGTGCCCTTGGGACAGATGCCATTAATAGATACACCGTTTAAAAGAGTGGCAGTAGATATTGTAGGACCAATACACCCAGTTACCGAAAGAAAGAATCGGTATATTCTTACTCTGGTTGACTACGCAACCAGATACCCTGAAGCCGTAGCGTTACCAACTATTGAAACGGAAAGGGTAGCTGAAGCATTAGTTGATATCTTCAGTAGGGTAGGGGTGCCAGAGGAAATCCTCACGGATTGTGGTGCCCAATTCACCTCTGACCTCATGGATGAAATAAGTAGGCTGTTATCCATCAAACAGCTGAACACTACCCCATACCATCCGATGTGCAATGGACTGGTAGAGAAGTTTAATGGTACCCTGAAAGCATGCTGAGAAAGATGTGCGCGGAACGTCCGCAAGACTGGGACCGTTATTTAAACGCTGTTCTGTTCGCGTACCGGGAAGTACCGCAGGAAAGTTTAGGGTTCTCACCCTTTGAACTGTTGTATGGTAGGACAGTTCGAGGCCCGATGCGGATACTACGCGAACTATGGACTGGTGATGTCGCGAACGAGGAAATAAAAACGACTTACCAGTACGTTTTAGATCTAAGAAATAAACTTGAGAGTACATGCCAGATGGCACGTGACGAATTGATTAAATCGGGGCGCAGATATGCCAAGTATTACAACCGCAGAGCGCGTAATAGGAAATTTCTTGTGGGAGATCAGGTTCTATTGCTTCTTCCAACGAGTTCGAATAAGTTATTAGTCCAGTGGAAAGGTCCCTATGAAGTTAAAGAAGTAAAAGGTGACATGGACTATAAAATTGACATGGACGGTAATGTAAAAACATTCCATGCGAACATGCTCAAGTTATACATCAAGAGACAAAGCGACAATGTCAATAAGGGGAGTTGAAAATATAGGCGCAGAGTACTTGAGTAGGGCATGATGGGGAAATTTGTATGAATTTGCCCAAGTAATAAAATCCAGTTTGTAGTATAACCAGTGTAAATGTTGTAAGATATCATCAGTAGTTATTTTTCTTCTATTCTGTGTTAGTTTTAAAAATGTGTACATTTTTATTCTTAGGGGGGAGGTATTGTCACAGAATTAGGCGAAAATTGAACTGATTTTTGTTGTTCTTCAATTGCAAACGAAACTCACCATTTTTCTTGATTTCGTCGTACACGCATTACCTGGGGTGATTAAGTGGCGTGTAACGATTTGCATGTGCCAATTTGTAATTTACATGAAATCCGAAATACTCGTTGTACGTGGTGCACGTCAAGCTCGATGTGATTTATGTTCACCTATTGAGAGTATATAAGGCGATGGATTTCTCATTATTATTTACGGGAACTAAAATATCTAATCAAAGGATAGATAACCTCGTCTTGCAAATCTCCAGCCAAAGGGGTGAGTGTTAAATTTACATTTCGTTTTATTGTGAATTTTATTCAGATTATCATTTCGTATAATGATGCCTTTATTGCAATGAACGTGGAATATTTGGAATTACTAGTCACTTTTAGACTTTAAATACAATATCGTAATCTACAGCTTAGATTATTTTTGAGACAACTATTATTAGTCTGGTTTTGTTTATTATAGTTGATTCCGGAGATCTAATAACATCGTTGATTCCGTAGATCTGATAACATCTGACAATCATTGATTCCGTCTGATTCAGTCTGATTCCGTCTGATTCCGTCGTTGATACCGTAGAAGTACATCACTGATAGCGCATCTAATAACATCGTTGATACCGTCTCTGATACCGTAGCTGCTAACATAGTTGTTACATTGTTTCTGGTACCGTAGCTGCTAATAACATCGTTGATACCGTAGCTGCTAATAACATCGTTGATACCGTAGCTGCTAATAACATCGTTGATACCGTAGCTGTTAAACACATCTGATACCATCTTTTGATAAACGTCTTTGATATCGTTTGATTTGTTGTGGGACATCTATTGTTTGTTCTGGAACATCTCTGTATAAATATCTGAATGTGCTTGTGCCGTTAATTTGTGCAAACAGAATTGAAGTATCTGTCTGTGTGTCGAACTGTCTGTTCGTCAATATCTGTGTAACGTGTAAATATCCGGAAAGCTAGAAGTCCGAGTGTCGGAGCTGTCTTAGAGTTGTAAAACCTCCGGGTAGACATCTAGGGGAGTGAGGAACCGTTGGTTCGGGTAGATGTTGTATGCTGTCTGAACGTATAACTGTGGTGGATCCGTGTAGGGAAACGTCCGATAATAGTATTGGTCAACCCTCGGTTCTCGGGGAAACTGGGAGACGATTCAACTGTTGCTGAATCGTGCGGTTATACAGGGGAGACACATAGGTGTATTGAAATTGTAATATAATTTAATACATTGTTGTATTTGCATGCTTATGTCAGATCGCAATAATATTTCAAGTGATCACATAGATATCAATAAAAGCTAGCAACTTGATTCAATACAAGTATATGATCGTGCTAGTTATCGCAATCCATCGTGCGATAGATAGTTTGTCGTTTGTGTTTATTTTTTTTCGTAAATCATTCTTGCATTTATTTAACTTTCGTAAAGGATTCTTGGATCTGTGTATAATCCAAGAGATCCCTTTACATCTGAGATTCCTTTTGTATTGTTATTTAATTTATTCATGTATTGTGAATGGTTGTGAGTGTAATTGTGGGTTGAGTGCATGAGTTATTGTGTTGTTACATCTGTATTTTTTTCATTTATAATTTATTACATAAATTTATATTTTCTTTCACAAATTGTGTTTGTATTGTTCATTTAATCCACCCTCCTCTCGGTAACAATTCTGTTACAATGGTGTCAGAAGTGGGATCGTTGGATTAAGTGAACTGTCAATCATTTTTGTGAAGGTATACATTTAATGTTTATATTTGAGCGTGACCTTCTGTTAAGATAATACTCTAGTTGGAGTTTATTTTTGTTTAGTTTACTTAGGTCCGTGTGTCCAGTATAAACGTGTTTAAAGTATTGGTTTGGTTATATATCTATATTCATATTACAATTGTCATGTCATCCCTTAAGGACTTGGTTGCCTTAGGCAAAGAATTTGGGTATGAAGGTGAAAGTCTAAGGAAATTCATTCAAGAAGAACAAGCCCGGGAAAGGGAAGAAAGGGTTAGGTCAAGGGAATTAGAAAGGGAATCTGATGATAGGAAATGGGCCTTTGAAAGGGAAAAGATAGAATTCGAAAGGGAAAAGATAGAATTAGAGAAGCAGGCCGAAAGGGAAAAGATAGAATTAGAGAAGCAGGCCGAAAAGGATAGGATAGGATGGGAAATGGAAGCGGAGCAAAAGCGAATAGAGTTAGATGAAAAAGCAAAGCAACGGGATCATGAGCGTAAGGTAGAATTAGCGACATCTGGAAGAGAACACGGTTCTGCCACTAACAAATTAAGGGGCCCCAAATTACCTCCCTTTGACGATGAAAAAGATAACATAGATAGTTATCTTCATCGGTTTGAGCGGTATGCCGAAAACCAGAAGTGGAGTCAAAATGACTGGGCGCTGCATCTGAGTGCTTTATTAAAAGGTAAAGCACTGGATGTATACTCGCGACTTCCTAGGGACGATGTGTTCAAGTACGACGTCCTAAAGGAAGCACTTCTCAAAAGGTACGAGCTTACTGAACAGGGTTTCCGTAAAAAGTTCAGGTATAGCAAGCCCGATAAGGGAGAAACCTTTGGTCAGTTCACCGTCAGAATTGCGAACTATTTTGAGCGGTGGATTGAATGCGGCAAAGCGGTGAAAACGTTTGAAGGGTTGACTGATTTCTTGCTCAGAGATCAATTATTTAATACAGTTGGGCGAGAATTAGATCAATTTCTGAAGGAGAAAGTCTTCACGAACGTAAAAGATATGGCTAAGCAAGCCGATTTATTTGCCGAAGCTCATGGGGGAACCCAGAACGTGGTTTTAAAAGATTTTAAGTCTGGAAACCAGTCTGTAAGACCTATGCCTAGGGAGCCTGTAAAATCAGCTGAGGTAAAAAGGTCAGTTGGGAATCCAGTTTTTCAGCGTGTGCGGTGTTTCTTGTGTAATGCATTGGGTCATGTTCAAAAAGACTGTCCTAAAAGAAAGGCACTTATACATAAGGTAGCAGTGGCTATACAAAGTAAAGGTATAACTGATAACATCGTACAGGTAGAACCTTGTATTCATTCGCTTGGCACGTGTTTGTTTCCTGAAGCGCGTGTACCAACCGCGAGAGGGTTTGTCAACGGTCGAGAAGTCGTGGTATTGCGTGACACTGGTTGTACGGGCGTAGTGATCAAACGTAGTCTCGTGCAGGATAACCAAATGCTCGGGTGGGAATCCCCATGTATGTTACTTGATCAGACGATGGGTCGCATTCCCGTAGCAAGGATCACAGTAAAAACACCTTTCTTAACGGGAACTGTTGATGCCCTTTGTATGGACAATCCTATTTACGATCTGACGATCGGTAATGTTGAAGGTTCCCGTCTTCCAACCATGGCCGATTTTAAAATACCTTTGGCCCAGGCAGTCGAAACGCGAGCGCAAACACGGCGAGAGAAAACCGCGTTTCATAAATTAATAGTCCCTGAATCGATCTCAGGAATTTCCCGCGATGATTTCAAACAAGAGCAAGAACGTGATGAATCCATCAGAACAATTGTTGAGAAAATCACGTCCGGCGCGATTAAACATTGCAAGCGTGGGGGTAGCTCTAGATTCGTACGCAAGAACGGATTAATTCATAGGGAGTTTAGCGCTCGGGAGGGTAAGAAGTATTGGCAAGTGGTCGTACCCCAGAGATATAGATCTCAAGTACTTAGGGTGGCGCATGAGTCAAGCATGGCAGGACACCTAGGTAAGGCTAAGACCACTAGCAGGGTAGTCGCTGAATTCTACTGGCCAGGTGTTAATGGCGATGTCACACGGTTCTGTAGGTCGTGCGACGTATGTCAGAAAACCGTCTGTAAGGGAAGGGTCACAAGGGTGCCCTTGGGACAGATGCCATTAATAGATACACCGTTTAAAAGAGTGGCAGTAGATATTGTAGGACCAATACACCCAGTTACCGAAAGAAAGAATCGGTATATTCTTACTCTGGTTGACTACGCAACCAGATACCCTGAAGCCGTAGCGTTACCAACTATTGAAACGGAAAGGGTAGCTGAAGCATTAGTTGATATCTTCAGTAGGGTAGGGGTGCCAGAGGAAATCCTCACGGATTGTGGTGCCCAATTCACCTCTGACCTCATGGATGAAATAAGTAGGCTGTTATCCATCAAACAGCTGAACACTACCCCATACCATCCGATGTGCAATGGACTGGTAGAGAAGTTTAATGGTACCCTGAAAGCATGCTGAGAAAGATGTGCGCGGAACGTCCGCAAGACTGGGACCGTTATTTAAACGCTGTTCTGTTCGCGTACCGGGAAGTACCGCAGGAAAGTTTAGGGTTCTCACCCTTTGAACTGTTGTATGGTAGGACAGTTCGAGGCCCGATGCGGATACTACGCGAACTATGGACTGGTGATGTCGCGAACGAGGAAATAAAAACGACTTACCAGTACGTTTTAGATCTAAGAAATAAACTTGAGAGTACATGCCAGATGGCACGTGACGAATTGATTAAATCGGGGCGCAGATATGCCAAGTATTACAACCGCAGAGCGCGTAATAGGAAATTTCTTGTGGGAGATCAGGTTCTATTGCTTCTTCCAACGAGTTCGAATAAGTTATTAGTCCAGTGGAAAGGTCCCTATGAAGTTAAAGAAGTAAAAGGTGACATGGACTATAAAATTGACATGGACGGTAATGTAAAAACATTCCATGCGAACATGCTCAAGTTATACATCAAGAGACAAAGCGACAATGTCAATAAGGGGAGTTGAAAATATAGGCGCAGAGTACTTGAGTAGGGCATGATGGGGAAATTTGTATGAATTTGCCCAAGTAATAAAATCCAGTTTGTAGTATAACCAGTGTAAATGTTGTAAGATATCATCAGTAGTTATTTTTCTTCTATTCTGTGTTAGTTTTAAAAATGTGTACATTTTTATTCTTAGGGGGGAGGTATTGTCACAGAATTAGGCGAAAATTGAACTGATTTTTGTTGTTCTTCAATTGCAAACGAAACTCACCATTTTTCTTGATTTCGTCGTACACGCATTACCTGGGGTGATTAAGTGGCGTGTAACGATTTGCATGTGCCAATTTGTAATTTACATGAAATCCGAAATACTCGTTGTACGTGGTGCACGTCAAGCTCGATGTGATTTATGTTCACCTATTGAGAGTATATAAGGCGATGGATTTCTCATTATTATTTACGGGAACTAAAATATCTAATCAAAGGATAGATAACCTCGTCTTGCAAATCTCCAGCCAAAGGGGTGAGTGTTAAATTTACATTTCGTTTTATTGTGAATTTTATTCAGATTATCATTTCGTATAATGATGCCTTTATTGCAATGAACGTGGAATATTTGGAATTACTAGTCACTTTTAGACTTTAAATACAATATCGTAATCTACAGCTTAGATTATTTTTGAGACAACTATTATTAGTCTGGTTTTGTTTATTATAGTTGATTCCGGAGATCTAATAACATCGTTGATTCCGTAGATCTGATAACATCTGACAATCATTGATTCCGTCTGATTCAGTCTGATTCCGTCTGATTCCGTCGTTGATACCGTAGAAGTACATCACTGATAGCGCATCTAATAACATCGTTGATACCGTCTCTGATACCGTAGCTGCTAACATAGTTGTTACATTGTTTCTGGTACCGTAGCTGCTAATAACATCGTTGATACCGTAGCTGCTAATAACATCGTTGATACCGTAGCTGCTAATAACATCGTTGATACCGTAGCTGTTAAACACATCTGATACCATCTTTTGATAAACGTCTTTGATATCGTTTGATTTGTTGTGGGACATCTATTGTTTGTTCTGGAACATCTCTGTATAAATATCTGAATGTGCTTGTGCCGTTAATTTGTGCAAACAGAATTGAAGTATCTGTCTGTGTGTCGAACTGTCTGTTCGTCAATATCTGTGTAACGTGTAAATATCCGGAAAGCTAGAAGTCCGAGTGTCGGAGCTGTCTTAGAGTTGTAAAACCTCCGGGTAGACATCTAGGGGAGTGAGGAACCGTTGGTTCGGGTAGATGTTGTATGCTGTCTGAACGTATAACTGTGGTGGATCCGTGTAGGGAAACGTCCGATAATAGTATTGGTCAACCCTCGGTTCTCGGGGAAACTGGGAGACGATTCAACTGTTGCTGAATCGTGCGGTTATACAGGGGAGACACATAGGTGTATTGAAATTGTAATATAATTTAATACATTGTTGTATTTGCATGCTTATGTCAGATCGCAATAATATTTCAAGTGATCACATAGATATCAATAAAAGCTAGCAACTTGATTCAATACAAGTATATGATCGTGCTAGTTATCGCAATCCATCGTGCGATAGATAGTTTGTCGTTTGTGTTTATTTTTTTTCGTAAATCATTCTTGCATTTATTTAACTTTCGTAAAGGATTCTTGGATCTGTGTATAATCCAAGAGATCCCTTTACATCTGAGATTCCTTTTGTATTGTTATTTAATTTATTCATGTATTGTGAATGGTTGTGAGTGTAATTGTGGGTTGAGTGCATGAGTTATTGTGTTGTTACATCTGTATTTTTTTCATTTATAATTTATTACATAAATTTATATTTTCTTTCACAAATTGTGTTTGTATTGTTCATTTAATCCACCCTCCTCTCGGTAACAATTCTGTTACAGAAGTAACCAGAAAGATCATAACTCAGCAACAAGCGAAAAGCCTAATAAGAAACGGAAGTCAACAGAAAGACAAAACATTGTGACAAAGAAGATCAAAGTTGACAAAAAAGCACCAACCAACACAGAGAAACCAATAGAGAAATACCACCCTGGAGAATTTGTTGCTGTAGGACTTAAGCCAAAGAAGGGACCTCTAGATGTATACTTAGCAGAAGTAATAGACATTCTTCATAACGAAGTTAGACTTAAATACATGAGAAAGTCTGGCAACATGTATGTTTGGCCTGAAAAAGATGATTATTCACAAGAGGCTCTAGATGCTATCTTGTACAGGGTAAAAGCTCCACAAATAGTCAATGAAAGGGGTCATTTCAAGTTTAATGAAGCTGAATTGTCTAAGCTCAAGTCAAATCTGGAAAAAAATCATAAGCACTTCTATTTGAAATGACAATATAAAGTCAAGGTTTAATGTGTAGTGTCTGTAACCTTAAGATCAATCACATATGGGTCTGTGTTTGAGTAAGCACCTTGGGTTGAACAATACTTTAGTGACTATGATTTATTGAACATTCATTATACTTCAATATTTTACTCTGACAAACACTATTTAGTATTAAACTTTCAAGTGCTATTTACCAGTTCATAATTTTAACACAAGTATTGGACATATACCTGTTACAATGTGGTTTTATCATTTTATTAACTAATCAACATTCATTTAATGAATAATTCTAGTCAATGTGTTCATGTTGAATTATTTTTGAAGTGAATTTTATGGAGATATGTATGGTTCTGCAGCTGTATTGAAATGCTATAGTTTTGTAGTGTCTGTATGGACAATGTACTTCTGACTCTTATGGAAGTTTGCAATACTTTTGGCCAGTATTAATGATTTTGTTTGTTTAAATATTCTTCTTGGTGTTAGATAAATGCCTAAATAAGATTATTCTATGTCTTTTATGTTTGTTATGCAAAAGTTTCATGGTTAATTTTTTTCTAAGTGATACATTTGTCATAGATGTTTTGATTTTGTTATTAAGTTGTTTACCACTTCCAGTTGTGTTGTTTACTTTAAATGTTGATATATTGTTACTGATGTTACTGTGAAAAAAAATAAAGTTTTAAAGTTTTCATGCTGTTTTTCTTGCATGTTATACACCAAGTGTAGTGTCTGTAACTGTTGTTATACCACAGAATTGAAATAATGGTTAAACAAAATCGCATGCATGTTCAAGCTAAATCTAACTTGATCTGACTAGGGGACACCCTAGGGTATATAAAGAGCTTCATTGAAATGTTCTATCAAACATTTCAATTTTGTAAGTGAGTGAGACTTTTCTCAGCACCAATACCGTGTTTTAGCTGATTGTATATATGGATTTTAGAGGCTAATTTAATTTTACCATCTCTGAATTCTAAAATTCTAATTTATTGTAAAAGAAATTCCTGTCAATGTTATCTCTGATCTGTGCAAAGAAAAGAAAATAATCAGAAAAATTCAAAATACTTAATTCTATAAAATATTGAAAGGTAAAAGAAAAGAAGGGTCACTCAACATGATAACAATGAAAGCAAAATTTGCATTTTAAATGTTAGATATTTATTAGAATTAGCATAAAATACACATGAGAACAACCACAGCTTTATACCAATAACTTACATGTACAAAGTCTGAACTCAACTGTGAGCATGATATATTTGGATATGACACACCATAACAGATCAAGTCTAGATGATTGATTGAAATCAAAGATAGAGAAATCACATTTGAAATCAAAGATAGAGAAATCACATTTGAAATCAAAGATAGAGAAATCACATTTGAAATCAAAGATAGAGAAAGCACATTTGAAATCAAAGATAGAGAAATCACATTTGAAATCAATGATAGAGAAATCACATTTGAAATCAATGATAGAGAAATCACATTTGAAATCAAAGATAAAGAAAGCACATTTGAAATCAATGATAGAGAAATCACATTTGAAATCAAAGATAGAGAAAGCACATTTGAAATCAAAGATAGAGAAATCACATTTGAAATCAAAGATAGAGAAAGCACATTTGAAATCAAAGATAGAGAAATCACATTTGAAATCAAAGATAAAGAAATCACATTTGAAATCAAAGATAAAGAAAGCACATTTGAAATCAAAGATAGAGAAATCACATTTGAAATCAAAGATAAAGAAAGCACATTTGAAATCAAAGATAAAGAAATCACATTTGAAATCAAAGATAAAGAAAGCACATTTGAAATCAATGATAGAGAAATCACATTTGAAATCAAAGATAGAGAAAGCACATTTGAAATCAAAGATAGAGAAATCGCATTTGAAATCAAAGATAGAGAAATCACATTTGAAATCAAAGATAGAGAAATCACGTTTGAAATCAATGATAGAGAAATCACATTTGAAATCAAAGATAAAGAAAGCACATTTGAAATCAATGATAGAGAAATCACATTTGAAATCAAAGATAGAGAAAGCACATTTGAAATCAAAGATAGAGAAATCGCATTTGAAATCAAAGATAGAGAAATCACATTTGAAATCAAAGATAGAGAAATCGCATTTGAAATCAAAGATAAAGAAAGCACATTTGAAATCAAAGATAGAGAAATCACATTTGAAATCAAAGATAGAGAAAGCACATTTGAAATCAAAGATAGAGAAATCACATTTGAAATCAAAGATAGAGAAAGCACATTTGAAATCAAAGATAGAGAAAGCACATTTGAAATCAATGATAGAGAAATCACATTTGAAATCAAAGATAGAGAAAGCACATTTGAAATCAAAGATAGAGAAAGCACATTTGAAATCAAAGATAGAGAAATCGCATTTGAAATCAAAGATAGAGAAATCACATTTGAAATCAAAGATAGAGAAAGCACATTTTAAATCAAAGATAGAGAAAGCACATTTGAAATCAAAGATAGAGAAAGCACATTTGAAATCAAAGAAAGAGAAAGCACATTTGAAATCAAAGATAGAGAAATCACATTTGAAATCAAAGATAGCGAAAGCACATTTGAAATCAAAGATAGAGAAAGCACATTTGAAATCAAAGATAGAGAAATCACATTTGAAATCAAAGATAGAGAAAGCACATTTTAAATCAAAGATAGAGAAAGCACATTTGAAATCAAAGATAGAGAAAGCACATTTGAAATCAAAGATAGAGAAATCACATTTGAAATCAAAGATAGAGAAAGCACATTTGAAATCAAAGATAGAGAAAGCACATTTGAAATCAAAGATAGAGAAATCACATTTGAAATCAAAGATAGAGAAAGCACATTTGAAATCAAAGATAGAGAAAGCACATTTGAAATCAAAGATAAAGAAAGCACATTGGAAATCAATGATAGAGAAATCACATTTGAAATCAAAGATAGAGAAAGCACATTTGAAATCAAAGATAGAGAAATCACATTTGAAATCAAAGATAGAGAAATCACATTTGAAATCAAAGATAGAGAAAGCACATTTGAAATCAAAGATAGAGAAATCACATTTGAAATCAAAGATAGAGAAATCACACTTGAAATCAAAGATAGAGAAATCACATTTGAAATCAAAGAAAATCACATTTGAAATCAAAGATAGAGAAAGCACATTTTAAATCAAAGATAGAGAAAGCACATTTGAAATCAAAGATAGAGAAATCACATTTGAAATCAAAGATAGAGAAAGCACATTTGAAATCAAAGATAAAGAAAGCACATTTGAAATCAATGATAGAGAAAGCACATTTGAAATCAAAGATAGAGAAAGCACATTTGAAATCAAAGATAGAGAAAGCACATTTGAAATCAAAGATAGAGAAATCACATTTGATATCAAAGATAGAGAAAGCACATTTGAAATTAAAGATAGAGAAAGCACATTTGAAATCAAAGATAAAGAAAGCACATTTGAAATCAATGATAGAGAAATCACATTTGAAATCAAAGAAAGAGAAAGCACATTTGAAATCAAAGATAGAGAAAGCACATTTGAAATCAAAGATAAAGAAAGCACATTTGAAATCAAAGATAAAGAAAGCACATTTGAAATCAATGATAGAGAAATCACATTTGAAATCAAAGATAGAGAAATCACATTTGAAATCAAAGATAGAGAAATCACATTTGAAATCAAAGATAAAGAAAGCACATTTGAAATCAAAGATAAAGAAAGCACATAAGAAATCAAAGATAGAGAAATCACATTTGAAATCAATGATAGAGAAATCACATTTGAAATCAAAGATAGAGAAATCACATTTGAAATCAAAGATAAAGAAAGCACATTTGAAATCAAAGATAGAGAAATCACATTTGAAATCAAAGATAGAGAAAGCACATTTCAAATCAAAGATAGAGAAAGCACATTTGAAATCAAAGATAGAGAAATCACATTTGAAATCAAAGATAGAGAAAGCACATTTGAAATCAAAGATGAAGAAAGCACATTTGAAATCAATGATAGAGAAAGCACATTTGAAATCAAAGATAAAGAAAGAACATTTGAAATCAATGATAGAGAAATCACATTTGAAATCAAAGATAGAGAAATCACATTTGAAATCAAAGATAGAGAAATCACATTTGAAATCAAAGATAGAGAAATCACATTTGAAATCAAAAATAAAGAAAGCACATTTGAAATCAAAGATAGAGAAATCACATTTGAAATCAATGATAGAGAAATCACATTTGAAATCAAAGATAGAGAAATTACATTTGAAATCAAAGATAGAGAAATCGCATTTGAAATCAAAGATAGAGAAATCACATTTGAAATCAAAGATAGAGAAATCACATTTGAAATCAAAGAGAGAGAAATCACATTTGAAATCAAAGATAAAGAAAGCACATTTGAAATCATAGATAAAGAAAGCACATTTGAAATCAAAGATAGAGAAATCACATTTGAAATCAAAGATAGAGAAAGCACATTTTAAATCAAAGATAAAGAAATCACATTTGAAATCAAAGATAGAGAAATCACATTTGAAATCAAAGATAAAGAAAGCACATTTGAAATCAAAGATAAAGAAAGCAAATTTGAAATCAAAGATAGAGAAATCACATTTGAAATCAAAGATAGAGAAAGCACATTTTAAATCAAAGATAGAGAAAGCACATTTGAAATCAAAAATAGAGAAATCATATTTGAAATCAAAGATAGAGAAAGCACATTTTAAATCAAAGATAAAGAAATCACATTTGAAATCAAAGATAGAGAAATCACATTTGAAATCAAAGATAGAGAAATCACATTTGAAATCAAAGATAAAGAAAGCACATTTGAAATCAAAGATAAAGAAAGCACATTTGAAATCAAAGATAGAGAAATCACATTTGAAATCAAAGATAAAGAAATCACATTTGAAATCAAAGATAGAGAAATCACATTTAAAATCAAAGATTGAGAAATCACATTTGAAATCAAAGATAAAGAAAGCACATTTGAAATCAAAGATAAAGAAAGCACATTTGAAATCAAAGATAGAGAAATCACATTTGAAATCAAAGATAGAGAAAGCACATTTTAAATCAAAGATAGAGAAAGCACATTTGAAATCAAAGATAGAGAAATCACATTTGAAATCAAAGATAGAGAAAGCACATTTGAAATCAAAGATAAAGAAAGCACATTTGAAATCAATGATAGAGAAAGCACATTTGAAATCAAAGATAAAGAAAGCACATTTGAAATCAATGATAGAGAAATCACATTTGAAATCAAAGATAGAGAAATCACATTTGAAATCAAAGATAGAGAAATCACATTTGAAATCAAAGATAGAGAAATCACATTTGAAATCAAAGATAAAGAAAGCACATTTGAAATCAGAGATTAAGAAAGCACATTTGAAATCAATGATAGAGAAATCACATTTGAAATCAAAGATAGAGAAATCACATTTAAAATCAAAGATAAAGAAATCGCATGTGAAATCAAAGATAGAGAAAGCACATTTTAAATCAAAGATAAAGAAAGCACATTTGAAATCAAAGATAGAGAAATCACATTTGAAATCAAAGATAGAGAAAGCACATTTGAAATCAAAGATAAAGAAAGCACATTTGAAATCAAAGATAAAGAAATCACATTTGAAATCAAAGATAAAGAAAGCACATTTGAAATCAATGATAGAGAAATCACATTTGAAATCAAAGATAGAGAAATCACATTTGAAATCAAAGATAAAGAAAGCACATTTGAAATCAAAGATAGAGAAATCACATTTGAAATCAAAGATAGAGAAAGCATATTTGAAATCAAAGAAAATCACATTTGAAATCAAAGATACAGAAAGCACATTTTAAATCAAAGATAGAGAAAGCACATTTGAAATCAAAGATAGAGAAATCACATTTGAAATCAAAGATAAAGAAAGCACATTTGAAATCAAAGATAGAGAAATCACATTTGAAATCAAAGATAGAGAAAGCACATTTGAAATCAAAGATAAAGAAAGCACATTTGAAATCAAAGATAAAGAAAGCACATTTGAAATCAAAGATAGAGAAAGCACATTTGAAATCAATGATAGAGAAATCACATTTAAAATCAAAGATAGAGAAAGCACATTTGAAATCAAAGATAAAGAAAGCACATTTTAAATCAAAGATAGAGAAAGCACATTTGAAATCAAAGATAGTGAAATCACATTTGAAATCAAAGATAGAGAAATCACATTTGAAATCAAAGATAGAGAAATCACATTTGAAATCAAAGATAAAGAAAGCACATTTGAAATCAAAGATAGAGAAATCACATTTGAAATCAAAGATAGAGAAATAACATTTGAAATCAAAGATAGAGAAATCACATTTGAAATCAAAGATAGAGAAATCACATTTGAACTCAAAGATAAAGAAAGCACATTTGAAATCAAAGATAAAGAAAGAACATTTGAAATCAATGATAGAGAAATCACATTTGAAATCAAAGATAGAGAAAGCACATTTGAAATCAAAGATAGAGAAATCGCATTTGAAATCAAAGATAGAGAAAGCACATTTGAAATCAAAGATAGAGAAAGCACATTTGAAATCAAAGATAAAAAAAGCACATTTGAAATCAATGATAGAGAAATCACATTTGAAATCAAAGATAGAGAAATCACATTTGAAATCAAAGATAGAGAAATCACATTTGAAATCAAAGACAAAGAAAGCACATTTGAAATCAAAGATAGAGAAGGCACATTTGTAATCAAAGAGAGAGAAAGCACATTTGAAATCAAAGATAAAGAAAGCACATTTGAAATCAATGATAGAGAAATCACATTTGAAATCAAAGATAGATAATGCACATTTGAAATCAAAGATAGAGAAATAGCATTTGAAATCAAAGATAGAGAAATCACATTTGAAATCAAAGATAGAGAAAGTACATTTGAAATCAAAGATAGAGAAATCACATTTGAAATCAAAGATAAAGAAAGCACATTTGAAATCAATGATAGAGAAAGCACATTTGAAATCAATGATAGAGAAATCACATTTGAAATCAAAGATAGAGAAAGTACATTTGAAATCAAAGATAGGGAAATCACATTTGAAATCAAAGATAAAGAAAGCACATTTGAAATCAAAGATAGAGAAATCACATTTGAAATCAAAGATAAAGAAAGCACATTTGAAATCAAAGATAGAGAAATAACATTTAAAATCAAAGATAGAGAAAGCACATTTGAAATCAAAGATAAAGAAATCACATTTGAAATCGAAGATAGAGAAATCACATTTGAAATCAAAGATAGAGAAATCACATCTGAAATCAAAGATAAAGAAAGCACATTTGAAATCAAAGATAAAGAAAGCACATTTGAAATCAAAGATAGAGAAAGCACATTTGAAATCAATGATAGAGAAATCACATTTGAAATCAATGATAGAGAAATCACATTTGAAATCAAAGATAAAGAAAGCACATTTGAAATCAAAGATAGAGAAAGCACATTTGAAATCAAAGATAGAGAAATCACATTTGAAATCAAAGATAGAGAAATCACATTTGAAATCAAAGATAGAGAAAGCACATTTGAAATCAAAGATAAAGAAAGTACATTTGAAATCAAAGATAGAGAAATCACATTTGAAATCAAAGATAGAGAAATAACATTTGAAATCAAAGATAGAGAAATCACATTTGAAATCAAAGATAGAGAAATCACATTAGAAATCAAAGATAAAGAAAGCACATTTTAAATCAAAGATAAAGAAAGAACATTTGAAATCAATGATAGAGAAATCACATTTGAAATCAAAGATAGAGAAAGCACATTTGAAATCAAAGATAGAGAAATCGAATTTGAAATCAAAGATAGAGAAAGCACATTTGAAATCAAAGATAGAGAAAGCACATTTGAAATCAAAGATAAAGAAAGCACATTTGAAATCAATGATAGAGAAATCACATTTGAAATCAAAGATAGAGAAATCACATTTGAAATCAAAGATAGAGAAATCACATTTGAAATCAAAGATAAAGAAAGCACATTTGAAATCAAAGATAGAGAAAGCACATTTGAAATCAAAGATAGAGAAAGCACATTTGAAATCAAAGATAAAGAAAGCACATTTGAAATCAATGATAGAGAAATCACATTTGAAATCAAAGATAGAGAAAGCACATTTGAAATCAAAGATAGAGAAATCGCATTTGAAATCAAAGATAGAGAAATCACATTTGAAATCAAAGATAGAGAAAGTACATTTGAAATCAAAGATAGAGAAATCACATTTGAAATCAAAGATAAAGAAAGAACATTTGAAATCAAAGATAGAGAAATCGCATTTGAAATCAAAGATAGAGAAATCACATTTGAAATCAAAGATAAAGAAAGCACATTTGAAATCAAAGATAGAGAAAGCACATTTGAAATCAAAGATAAAGAAAGCACATTTGAAATCAAAGATAAAGAAAGCACATTTGAAATCAATGATAGAGAAATCACATTTGAAATCAAAGATAGAGAAATCACATTTGAAATCAAAGATAGAGAAATCACATTTGAAATCAAAGATAGAGAAATCACATTTGAAATCAATGATAGAGAAAGCACATTTGAAATCAAAGATAGAGAAAGCACATTTGAAATCAAAGATAAAGAAAGAACATTTGAAATCAAAGATAGAGAAAGCACATTTGAAATCAAAGATAGAGAAATCACATTTGAAATCAAAGATAGAGAAAGCACATTTGAAATCAAAGATAGAGAAAGCACATTTGAAATCAAAGATAGAGAAAGCACATTTGAAATCAAAGATAGAGAAATCACATTTGAAATCAAAGATAAAGATAGCACATTTGAAATCAAAGATAAAGAAAGCACATTTGAAATCAAACATAGAGAAATCACATTTGAAATCAAAGACAGAGAAATCACATTTGAAATCAAAGATTGAGAAATCACATTTGAAATCAAAGATAAAGAAAGCACATTTGAAATCAAAGATAGAGAAATCACATTTGAAATCAAAGATAGAGAAAGCACATTTTAAATCAAAGATAGAGAAAGCACATTTGAAATCAAAGATAGAGAAATCACATTTGAAATCAAAGATAGAGAAAGCACATTTGAAATCAAAGATAAAGAAAGCACATTTGAAATCAATGATAGAGAAAGCACATTTGAAATCAAAGATAAAGAAAGCACATTTGAAATCAATGATAGAGAAATCACATTTGAAATCAAAGATAGAGAAATCACATTTGAAATCAAAGATAGAGAAATCACATTTGAAATCAAAGATAGAGAAATCACATTTGAAATCAAAAATAAAGAAAGCACATTTGAAATCAAAGATAGAGAAATCAGATTTGAAATCAATGATAGAGAAATAACATTTGAAATCAAAGATAGAGAAATCACATTTGAAATCAAAGATAGAGAAATCGCATTTGAAATCAAAGATAGAGAAATCACATTTGAAATCAAAGATAGAGAAAGCACATTTGAAATCAAAGATAGAGAAATCACATTTGAAATCAAAGATAAAGAAAGCACATTTGAAATCAAAGATAAAGAAAGCACATTTGAAATCAAACATAGAGAAATCACATTTGAAATCAAAGACAGATAAATCACATTTGAAATCAAAGATTGAGAAATCACATTTGAAATCAAAGATAAAGAAAGCACATTTAAAATCAAAGATAGAGAAATCACATTTGAAATCAAAGATACAGAAAGCACATTTTAAATCAAAGATAGAGAAAGCACATTTGAAATCAAAGATAGAGAAATCCCATTTGAAATCAAAGATAGAGAAAGCACATTTGAAATCAAAGATAAAGAAAGCACATTTGAAATCAATGATAGAGAAAGCACATTTGAAATCAAAGATAAAGAAAGCACATTTGAAATCAATGATAGAGAAATCACATTTGAAATCAAAGATAGAGAAATCACATTTGAAATCAAAGATAGAGAAATCACATTTGAAATCAAAGATAGAGAAATCACATTTGAAATCAAAGATAAAGAAAGCACATTTGAAATCAAAGATAGAGAAAGCACATTTGAAATCAAAGATAGAGAAAGCACATTTGAAATCAAAGATAAAGAAAGCACATTTGAAATCAATGATAGAGAAATCACATTTGAAATCAAAGATAGAGAAAGCACATTTGAAATCAAAGATAGAGAAATCGCATTTGAAATCAAAGATAGAGAAATCACATTTGAAATCAAAGATAGAGAAAGTACATTTGAAATCAAAGATAGAGAAATCACATTTGAAATCAAAGATAAAGAAAGCACATTTGAAATCAAAGATAGAGAAATCGCATTTGAAATCAAAGATAGAGAAATCACATTTGAAATCAAAGATAAAGAAAGAACATTTGAAATCAAAGATAGAGAAAGCACATTTGAAATCAAACATAAAGAAAGCACATTTGAAATCAAAGATAAAGAAAGCACATTTGAAATCAATGATAGAGAAATCACATTTGAAATCAAAGATAGATGAAATCACATTTGAAATCAAAGATAAAGAAAGCACATTTGAAATCAAAGATAGAGAAATCACATTTGAAATCAATGATAGAGAAAGCACATTTGAAATCAAAGATAGAGAAAGCACATTTGAAATCAAAGATAAAGAAAGAACATTTGAAATCAAAGATAGAGAAAGCACATTTGAAATCAAAGATAGAGAAATCACATTTGAAATCAAAGATAGAGAAAGCACATTTGAAATCAAAGATAGAGAAAGCACATTTGAAATCAAAGATAGAGAAAGCACATTTGAAATCAAAGATAGAGAAATCACATTTGAAATCAAAGATAAAGAAAGCACATTTGAAATCAAAGATAAAGAAAGCACATTTGAAATCAAACATAGAGAAATCACATTTGAAATCAAAGATAGAGAAATCACATTTGAAATCAAAGATAGAGAAATCATATTTGAAATCAAAGATAGAGAAATCACATTTGAAATCAAAAATAAAGAAAGCACATTTGAAATCAAAGATAGAGAAATCAGATTTGAAATCAATGATAGAGAAATAACATTTGAAATCAAAGATAGAGAAATCACATTTGAAATCAAAGATAGAGAAGTCGCATTTGAAATCAAAGATAGAGAAATCACATTTGAAATCAAAGATAGAGAAATCACATTTGAAATCAAAGATAGAGAAATCACATTTGAAATCAAAGATAAAGAAAGCACATTTGAAATCAAAGATAAAGAAAGCACATTTGAAATCAAAGATAGAGAAATCACATTTGAAATCAAAGATAGAGAAAGCACATTTTAAATCAAAGATAAAGAAATCACATTTGAAATCAAAAATAGAGAAATCACATTTGAAATCAAAGATAGAGAAATAACATTTGAAATCAAAGATAAAGAAAGCACATTTGAAATCAAAGATAGAGATAGCACATTTGAAATCAAAGATAGAGAAATCGCATTTGAAATCAAAGATAGAGAAAGCACATTTGAAATCAAAGATAGAGAAAGCACATTTGAAATCAAAGATAAAAAAAGCACATTTGAAATCAATGATAGAGAAATCACATTTGAAATCAAAGATAGAGAAATCACATTTGAAATTAAAGATAGAGAAATCACATTTGAAATCAAAGACAAAGAAAGCACATTTGAAATCAAAGATAGAGAAAGCACATTTGTAATCAAAGAGAGAGAAAGCACATTTGAAATCAAAGATAAAGAAAGCACATTTCAAATCAATGATAGAGAAATCACATTTGAAATCAAAGATAGATAAAGCACATTTGAAATCAAAGATAGAGAAATCGCATTTGAAATCAAAGATAGAGAAATCACATTTGAAATCAAAGATAGAGAAAGTACATTTGAAATCAAAGATAGAGAAATCACATTTGAAATCAAAGATAAAGAAAGCACATTTGAAATCAATGATAGAGAAAGCACATTTGAAATCAATGATAGAGAAATCACATTTGAAATCAAAGATAGAGAAAGTACATTTGAAATCAAAGATAGAGAAATCACATTTGAAATCAAAGATAAAGAAAGAACATTTGAAATCAAAGATAGAGAAAGCACATTTGAAATCAAAGATAAAGAAAGCACATTTGAAATCAAAGATAGAGAAATAACATTTAAAATCAAAGATAGAGAAAGCACATTTGAAATCAAAGATAAAGAAATCACATTTGTAATCGAAGATAGAGAAATCACATTTGAAATCAAAGATAGAGAAATCACATCTGAAATCAAAGATAAAGAAAGCACATTTGAAATCAAAGATAAAGAAAGCACATTTGAAATCAAAGATAGAGAAAGCACATTTGAAATCAATGATAGAGAAATCACATTTGAAATCAATGATAGAGAAATCACATTTGAAATCAAAGATAAAGAAAGCACATTTGAAATCAAAGATAGAGAAAGCACATTTGAAATCAAAGATAGAGAAATCACATTTGAAATCAAAGATAGAGAAATCACATTTGAAATCAAAGATAGAGAAAGCACATTTGAAATCAAAGATAAAGAAAGCACATTTGAATTCAAAGATAGAGAAATCACATTTGAAATCAAAGATAGAGAAATAACATTTGAAATCAAAGATAGAGAAATCACATTTGAAATCAAAGATAGAGAAATCACATTTGAAATCAAAGATAAAGAAATCACATTTGAAATCAAAGATAGAGAAATCACATTTGAAATCAAAGATAGAGAAATCACATTTGAAATCAAAGATAAAGAAAGCACATTCAAAATCAAAGATAGAGAAAGCACATTTGAAATCAAAGATAGAGAAATCGCATTTGAAATCAAAGATAGAGAAAGCACATTTGAAATCAAAGATAGAGAAAGCACATTTGAAATCAAAGATAAAAAAGCACATTTGAAATCAATGATAGAGAAATCACATTTGAAATCAAAGATAGAGAAATCACATTTGAAATCAAAGATAGAGAAATCACATTTGAAATCAAAGACAAAGAAAGCACATTTGAAATCAAAGATAGAGAAAGCACATTTGTAATCAAAGAGAGAGAAAGCACATTTGAAATCAAAGATAAAGAAAGCACATTTGAAATCAATGATAGAGAAATCACATTTGAAATCAAAGATAGATAAAGCACATTTGAAATCAAAGATAGAGAAATCGCATTTGAAATCAAAGATAGAGAAATCACATTTGAAATCAAAGATAGAGAAAGTACATTTGAAATCAAAGATAGAGAAATCACATTTGAAATCAAAGATAAAGAAAGCACATTTGAAATCAATGATAGAGAAATCACATTTGAAATCAAAGACAAAGGAAGCACATTTGAAATCAAAGATAAAGAAAGAACATTTGATATCAATGATAGAGAAATCACATTTGAAATCAAAGATAGAGAAAGCACATTTGAAATCAAAGATAGAGAAATCGCATTTGAAATCAAAGATAGAGAAAGCACATTTGAAATCAAAGATAGAGAAAGCACATTTGAAATCAAAGATAAAGAAAGCACATTTGAAATCAATGATAGAGAAATCACATTTTAAATCAAAGATAGAGAAATCACATTTGAAATCAAAGATAGAGAAATCACATTTGAAATCAAAGATAAAGAAAGCACATTTGAAATCAAAGATAGAGAAAGCACATTTGAAATCAAAGATAGAGAAAGCACATTTGAAATCAAAGATAAAGAAAGCACATTTGAAATCAATGATAGAGAAATCACATTTGAAATCAAAGATAGAGAAAGCACATTTGAAATCAAAGATAGAGAAATCACATTTGAAATCAAAGATAAAGAAAGCACATTTGAAATCAAAGATAGAGAAATCGCATTTGAAATCAAAGATAGAGAAATCACATTTGAAATCAAAGATAAAGAAAGCACATTTGAAATCAGAGATAGAGAAAGCACATTTGAAATCAAAGATAAAGAAAGCACATTTGAAATCAAAGATAAAGAAAGCACATTTGAAATCAATGATAGAGAAATCACATTTGAAATCAAAGATAGAGAAATCACATTTGAAATCAAAGATAAAGAAAGCACATTTGAAATCAAAGATAGATAAATCACATTTGAAATCAATGATAGAGAAAGCACATTTGAAATCAAAGATAGAGAAAGCACATTTGAAATCAAAGATAAAGAAAGAACATTTGAAATCAAAGATAGAGAAAGCACATTTGAAATCAAAGATAGAGAAATCACATTTGAAATCAAAGATAGAGAAAGCACATTTGAAATCAAAGATAGAGAAAGCACATTTGAAATCAAAGATAGAGAAAGCACATTTGAAATCAAAGATAGAGAAATCACATTTGAAATCAAAGATAAAGAAAGCACATTTGAAATCAAAGATAAAGAAAGCACATTTGAAATCAAACATAGAGAAATCACATTTGAAATCAAAGACAGAGAAATCACATTTGAAATCAAAGATTGAGAAATCACATTTGAAATCAAAGATAAAGAAAGCACATTTGAAATCAAAGATAGAGAAATCACATTTGAAATAAAAGATAGAGAAAGCACATTTTAAATCAAAGATAGAGAAAGCACATTTGAAATCAAAGATAGAGAAATCACATTTGAAATCAAAGATAGAGAAAGCACATTTGAAATCAAAGATAAAGAAAGCACATTTGAAATCAATGATAGAGAAAGCACATTTGAAATCAAAGATAAAGAAAGCACATTTGAAATCAATGATAGAGAAATCACATTTGAAATCAAAGATAGAGAAATCACATTTAAATCAAAGATAGAGAAATCACATTTGAAATCAAAGATAGAGAAATCACATTTGAAATCAAAAATAAAGAAAGCACATTTGAAATCAAAGATAGAGAAATCACATTTGAAATCAATGATAGAGAAATCACATTTGAAATCAAAGATAGAGAAATCACATTTGAAATCAAAGATAGAGAAATCGCATTTGAAATCAAAGATAGAGAAATCACATTTGAAATCAAAGATAGAGAAATCACATTTGAAATCAAAGATAGAGAAATCACATTTGAAATCAAAGATAAAGAAAGCACATTTGAAATCAAAGATAAAGAAAGCACATTTGAAATCAAAGATAGAGAAATTACATTTGAAATCAAAGATAGAGAAAGCACATTTTAAATCAAAGATAAAGAAATCACATTTGAAATCAAAGATAGAGAAATCACATTTGAAATCAAAGATAGAGAAATCACATTTGAAATCAAAGATAAAGAAAGCACATTTGAAATCAAAGATAAAGAAAGCACATTTGAAATCAAAGATAGAGAAATCACATTTGAAATCAAAGATAGAGAAAGCACATTTTAAATCAAAGATAGAGAAAGCACATTTGAAATCAAAGATAGAGAAATCACATTTGAAATCAAAGAGAGAGAAAGCACATTTTAAATCAAAGATAAAGAAATCACATTTGAAATCAAAGATAGAGAAATCACATTTGAAATCAAAGATAGAGAAATCACATTTGAAATCAAAGATAAAGAAAGCACATTTGAAATCAAAGATAAAGAAATCACATTTGAAATCAAAGATAGAGAAATCACATTTGAAATCAAAGATAGAGAAATCACATTTGAAATCAAAGATAATGAAAGCACATTTGAAATCAAAGATAAAGAAAGCACATTTGAAATCAAAGATAGAGAAATCACATTTGAAATCAAAGATAGAGAAAGCACATTTTAAATCAAAGATAGAGAAAGCACATTTGAAATCAAAGAAAGAGAAATCACATTTGAAATCAAAGATAGAGAAATCACATTTGAAATCAAAGATAAAGAAAGCACATTTGAAATCAATGATAGAGAAAGCACATTTGAAATCAAAGATAAAGAAAGCACATTTGAAATCAATGATAGAGAAATCACATTTGAAATCAAAGATTGTGAAATCACATTTGGAATCAAAGATAGAGAAATCACATTTGAAATCAAAGATAGAGAAATCACATTTGAAATCAAAGATAAAGAAAGCACATTTGAAATCAAAGATAAAGAAAGCACATTTGAAATCAATGATAGAGAAATCACATTTGAAATCAAAGATAGAGAAATCACATTTGAAATCAAAGATAGAGAAATCGCATTTGAAATCAAAGATAGAGAAAGCACATTTTAAATCAAAGATAAAGAAAGCACATTTGAAATCAAAGATAGAGAAATCACATTTGAAATCAAAGACAGAGAAAGCACATTTGAAATCAAAGATAAAGAAAGCACATTTGAAATCAAAGATAAAGAAAGCACATTTGAAATCAATGATAGAGAAATCACATTTGAAATCAAAGATAGAGAAATCACATTTGAAATCAAAGATAGAGAAAGCACATTTGAAATCAAAGATAGAGAAATCACATTTGAAATCAAAGATAGAGAAATCACATTTGAAATCAAAGATAGAGAAATCACATTTGAAATCAAAGATAGAGAAAGCACATTTTAAATCAAAGATAGAGAAAGCACATTTGAAATCAAAGATAGAGAAATCACATTTGAAATCAAAGATAGAGAAAGCACATTTGAAATCAAAGATAAAGAAAGCACATTTGAAATCAATGATAGAGAAAGCACATTTGAAATCAAAGATAAAGAAAGCACATTTGAAATCAAAGATAAAGAAAGCACATTTGAAATCAATGATAGAGAAATCACATTTGAAATCAAAGATAGAGAAATCACATTTGAAATCAAAGATAGAGAAAGCACATTTGAAATCAATGATAGAGAAAGCACATTTGAAATCAAAGATAAAGAATGCACATTTGAAATCAAAGATAAAGAAAGCACATTTGAAATCAATGATAGAGAAATCACATTTGAAATCAAAGATAGAGAAATCACATTTGAAATCAAAGATAGAGAAATCGCATTTGAAATCAAAGATAGAGAAAGCACATTTTAAATCAAAGATAAAGAAAGCACATTTGAAATCAAAGATAGAGAAAGCACATTTGAAATCAAAGATAGAGAAATCACATTTGAAATCAAAGATAGAATTTGAAATCAAAGATAGAGAAATCACATTTGAAATCAAAGATAGAGAAAGCACATTTGATATCAAAGATAGAGAAATCACATTTGAAATCAAAGATAGAGAAAGCAAATTTGAAATCAAAGATAAAGAGAGCACATTTGAAATCAATGATAGAGAAATCACATTTGAAATCAAAGATAGAGAAATCACATTTGAAATCAAAGATAGAGAAATCACATTTGAAATCAAAGATAGAGAAATCACATTTGAAATTAAAGATAGAGAAAGCACATTTGAAATCAAAGATAGAGAAATCACATTTGAAATCAAAGATAGAGAAATCACATTTGAAATCAAAGATAAAGAAAGCACATTTGAAATCAAAGATAAAGAAAGGACATTTGAAATCAATGATAGAGAAATCACATTTGAAATCAAAGATAAAGAAATCACATTTGAAATCAAAGATAAAGAAAGCACATTTTAAATCAAAGATAGAGAAAGCACACTTGAAATCAAAGATAGAGAAATCACATTTGAAATCAAAGATGGAGAAATCACATTTGAAATCAAAGATAAAGAAAGCACATTTGAAATCAAAGATAGAGAAAGCACATTTGAAATCAAAGATAGAGAAAGCACATTTGAAATCAAAGATAGAGAAAGCACATTTGAAATCAAAGATAAAGAAAGCACATTTGAAATCAATGATAGAGAAATCACATTTGAAATCAAAGATAGAGAAATCACATTTGAAATCAATGATAGAGAAATCACATTTGAAATCAAAGATAAAGAAAGCACATTTGAAATCAATGATAGAGAAATCACATTTGAAATCAATGATAGAGAAATCACATTTGAAATCAAAGAGAGAGAAAGCACATTTGAAATCAAAGATAAAGAAAGCACATTTGAAATCAAAGATAAAGAAAGCACATTTGAAATCAAAGATAGAGAAAGCACATTTGAAATCAAAGATAGAGAAATCACATTTGAAATCAAAGATAGAGAAAGCACATTTGAAATTAAAGATAGAGAAATCACATTTGAAATCAATGATAGAGAAATCACATTTGAAATCAAAGATAAAGAAAGCACGTTTGAAATCAAAGATAAAGAAAGCACATTTGAAATCAAAGATAGAGAAATCTCATTTGAAATCAAAGATAGAGAAATCACATTTGCAATCAAAGATAGAGAAATCACATTTGAAATCAAAGATAGAGAAAGCACATTTGAAATCAAAGATAGAGAAAGCACATTTGAAATCAAAGATAGAGAAATCACATTTGAAATCAAAGATAGAGAAATCACATTTGAAATCAAAGATAGAGAAAGCACATTTGAAATTAAAGATAGGGAAAGCACATTTGAAATCAAAGATAGAGAAATCACATTTGAAATCAAAGATAGAGAAAGCACATTTGAAATTAAAGATAGAGAAATCACATTTGAAATCAAAGATAGAGAAAGCACATTTGAAATCAAAGATAAAGAAAGCACATTTGAAATCAAAGATAAAGAAAGCACATTTGAAATCAAACATAGAGAAAGCACATTTGAAATCAAAGATAGAGAAATCACATTTGAAATCAAAGATAGAGAAAGCACATTTGAAATTAAAGATAGAGAAATCACATTTGAAATCAATGATAGAGAAATCACATTTGAAATCAAAAATAAAGAAAGCATATTTGAAATCAAAGATAAAGAAAGCACATTTGAAATCAATGATAGAGAAATCACATTTGAAATCAAAGATAGATAAATCACATTTGAAATCAAAGATAGAGAAATCACATTTTAAATCAAAGATAAAGAAAGCACATTTGAAATCAATGATAGAGAAATCACATTTGAAATCAATGATAGAGAAATCACAATTGAAATCAAAGATAGAGAAAGCACATTTTAAATCAAAGATAGAGAAAGCACATTTGAAATCAAAGATAGAGAAATCACATTTGAAATCAAAGATAGAGAAATCACATTTGAAATCAAAGATAAAGAAAGCACATTTGAAATCAATGATAGAGAAAGCACATTTGTAATCAATGATAGAGAAATCACATTTGAAATCAAAGATAGAGAAAGCACATTTGAAATCAAAGATAGAGAAATCGCATTTGAAATCAAAGATAGAGAAATCACATTTGAAATCAAAGATAGAGAAAGCACATTTGAAATCAAAGATAGAGAAAGCACATTTGAAATCAAAGATAGAGAAATCACATTTGAAATCAAAGATAAAGAAAGCACATTTGAAATCAAAGATAAAGAAAGCACATTTGAAATCAATGATAGAGAAATCACATTTGAAATCAAAGATAGAGAAATCATATTTGAAATCAAAGATAGAGAAAGCACATTTGAAATCAAAGATAGAGAAATCACATTTGAAATTAAAGATAGAGAAATCACATTTGAAATCAAAGATAGAGAAATCACATTTGAAATCAAAGATAGAGAAATCACATTTGATATCAAAGATAGAGAAATCACATTTGAAATCAAAGATAGAGAAAGCACATTTTAAATCAAAGATAGCGAAAGCACATTTGAAATCAAAGATAGAGAAATCACATTTGAAATCAAAGATAGAGAAAGCACATTTGAAATCAAAGATAAAGAAAGCACATTTGAAATCAATGATAGAGAAAGCACATTTGAAATCAAAGATAGAGAAATCACATTTGAAATCAAAGATAAAGAAAGCACATTTGAAATCAAAGATAGAGAAATCACATTTGAAATCAAAGATAGAGAAATCACATTTGAAATCAAAGATAGAGAAATCACATTTGAAATCAAAGATAGAGAAAGCACATTTTAAATAAAAGATAGAGAAAGCACATTTGAAATCAAAGATAGAGAAATCACATTTGAAATCAAAGATAGAGAAAGCACATTTGAAATCAAAGATAGAGAAAGCACATTTGAAATCAAAGATAAAGAAAGCACATTTGAAATCAAAGATAGAGAAAGCACATTTGAAATCAATGATAGAGAAATCACATTTGAAATCAAAGATAGAGAAAGCACATTTGAAATCAAAGATAGAGAAATCGCATTTGAAATCAAAGATAGAGAAATCACATTTGAAATCAAAGATAGAGAAAGCACATTTGAAATCAAAGATAAAGAAAACACATTTGAAATCAATGATAGAGAAGTCACATTTGAAATCAAAGATAGAGAAAGCACATTTGAAATCAAAGATAGAGAAATCACATTTGAAATCAAAGATAGAGAAAGCACATTTGAAATCAAAGATAGAGAAAGCACATTTGAAATCAAAGATAAAGAAAGCACATTTGAAATCAATGATAGAGAAATCACATTTGAAATCAAAGATAGAGAAATCACATTTGAAATCAAAGATAGAGAAATCACATTTGAAATCAAAGATAGAGAAAGCACATTTGAAATCAAAGATAAAGAAAGCACATTTGAAATCAAAGATAAAGAAAGCACATTTGAAATCAAAGATAGAGAAAGCACATTTGAAATCAAAGATAGAGAAATCACATTTGAAATCAAAGATAGAGAAAGCACATTTGAAATCAAAGATAAAGAAAGCACATTTGAAATCAAAGATAAAGAAAGCACATTTGAAATCAAAGATAGAGAAATCACATTTGAAATCAAAGATAGAGAAATCACATTTGAAATCAAAGATATAGAAAGCACATTTGAAATCAAAGATAAAGAAAGCACATTTGAAATCAATGATAGAGAAATTACATTTGAAATCAAAGATAGAGAAATCACATTTGAAATCAATGATAGAGAAATCACATTTGAAATCAAAGATAGAGAAATCACATTTGAAATCAAAGATAGAGAAAGCACATTTGAAATCAAAGATAGAGAAATCACATTTGAAATTAAAGATAGAGAAATCACATTTGAAATCAAAGATAGAGAAAGCACATTTGAAATCAAAGATAAAGAAAGCACATTTGAAATCAAAGATAAAGAAAGCACATTTGAAATCAATGATAGAGAAATCACATTTGAAATCAAAGATAGAGAAAGCACATTTGAAATCAAAGATAGAGAAATCGCATTTGAAATCAAAGATAGAGAAAGCACATTTGAAATCAAAGATAGAGAAAGCACATTTGAAATCAAAGATAAAGAAAGCACATTTGAAATCAATGACAGGGAAATCACATTTGAAATCAAAGATAGAGAAATCACATTTGAAATCAAAGATAGAGAAATCATATTTGAAATCAAAGATAAAGAAAGCACATTTGAAATCAAAGATAGAGAAAGCACATTTAAAATCAAAGATAGAGAAAGCACATTTGAAATCAAAGATAGAGAAAGCACATTTGAAATCAATGATAGAGAAAGCACATTTGAAATCAAAGATAGAGAAAGCACATTTGAAATCAAAGATAGAGAAAGCACATTTGAAATCAAAGATAGAGAAAGCACATTTGAAATCAATGATAGAGAAATCACATTTGAAATCAAAGATAGATAAAGCACATTTGAAATCAAAGATAGAGAAAGCACATTTGAAATCAAAGATAGAGAAATCACATTTGAAATCAAGGATAAAGAAAGCACATTTGAAATCAATGATAGAGAAATCACATTTGAAATCAAAGATAGAGAAAGCACATTTGAAATCAAAGATAGAGAAATCGCATTTGAAATCAAAGTTAGAGAAATCACATTTGAAATCAAAGATAGAGAAAGCACATTTGAAATCAAAGATAGAGAAAGCACATTTGAAATCAAAGATAGAGAAATCACATTTGAAATCAAAGATAAAGAAAGCACATTTGAAATCAAAGATAAAGAAAGCACATTTGAAATCAATGATAGAGAAATCACATTTGAAATCAAAGATAGAGAAATCACATTTGAAATCAAAGATAGAGAAAGCACATTTGAAATCAAAGATAGAGAAATCACATTTGAAATTAAAGATAGAGAAATCACATTTGAAATCAAAGATAGAGAAATCACATTTGAAATCAAAGATAGAGAAATCACATTTGATATCAAAGATAGAGAAATCACATTTGAAATCAAAGATAGAGAAAGCACATTTTAAATCAAAGATAGCGAAAGCACATTTGAAATCAAAGATAGAGAAATCACATTTGATATCAAAGATAGAGAAAGCACATTTGAAATCAAAGATAAAGAAAGCACATTTGAAATCAATGATAGAGAAAGCACATTTGAAATCAAAGATAGAGAAATCACATTTGAAATCAAAGATAGAGAAAGCACATTTGAAATCAAAGATAGAGAAATCACATTTGAAATCAAAGATAGAGAAATCACATTTGAAATCAAAGATAGAGAAATCACATTTGAAATCAAAGATAGAGAAAGCACATTTTAAATCAAAGATAGAGAAAGCACATTTGAAATCAAAGATAGAGAAATCACATTTGAAATCAAAGATAAAGAAAGCACATTTGAAATCAAAGATAAAGAAAGCACATTTGAAATCAAAGATAGAGAAATCGCATTTGAAATCAAAGATAGAGAAATCACATTTGAAATCAAAGATAGAGAAAGCACATTTGAAATCAAAGATAGAGAAAGCACATTTGAAATCAAAGATAAAGAAAGCACATTTGAAATCAAAGATAGAGAAAGCACATTTGAAATCAATGATAGAGAAATCACATTTGAAATCAAAGATAGAGAAAGCACATTTGAAATCAAAGATAGAGAAATCGCATTTGAAATCAAAGATAGAGAAATCACATTTGAAATCAAAGATAGAGAAAGCACATTTGAAATCAAAGATAAAGAAAGCACATTTGAAATCAATGATAGAGAAGTCACATTTGAAATCAAAGATAGAGAAAGCACATTTGAAATCAAAGATAGAGAAATCACATTTGAAATCAAAGATAGAGAAAGCACATTTGAAATCAAAGATAGAGAAAGCACATTTGAAATCAAAGATAAAGAAAGCACATTTGAAATCAATGATAGAGAAATCACATTTGAAATCAAAGATAGAGAAATCACATTTGAAATCAAAGATAGAGAAATCACATTTGAAATCAAAGATAGAGAAAGCACATTTGAAATCAAAGATAGAGAAAGCACATTTGAAATCAAAGATAAAGAAAGCACATTTGAAATCAAAGATAAAGAAAGCACATTTGAAATCAAAGATAGAGAAAGCACATTTGAAATCAAAGATAGAGAAATCACATTTGAAATCAAAGATAGAGAAATCACATTTGAAATCAAAGATAGAGAAAGCACATTTGAAATCAAAGATAAAGAAAGCACATTTGAAATCAATGATAGAGAAATCACATTTGAAATCAAAGATAGAGAAAGCACATTTGAAATCAAAGATAGAGAAATCGCATTTGAAATCAAAGATAGAGAAATCACATTTGAAATCAAAGATAGAGAAAGCACATTTGAAATCAAAGATAGAGAAAGCACATTTGAAATCAAAGATAAAGAAAGCACATTTGAAATCAATGATAGAGAAATCACATTTGAAATCAAAGATAGAGAAAGCACATCTGAAATCAAAGATAGAGAAATCACATTTGAAATCAAAGATAGAGAAATCACATTTGAAATCAAAGATAGAGAAATCACATTTGAAATCAAAGATAGAGAAATCACATTTGAAATCAAAGATAGAGAAAGCATATTTGAAATCAAAGATAAAGAAAGCACATTTGAAATCAAAGATAGAGAAAGCACATTTGAAATCAAAGATAGAGAAAGCACATTTGAAATCAAAGATAGAGAAATCACATTTGAAATCAAAGATAAAGAAAGCACATTTGAAATCAAAGATAAAGAAAGCACATTTGAAATCAAAGATAGAGAAATCGCATTCGAAATCAAAGATAGAGAAATCACATTTGAAATCTAAGATAGAGAAATCACATTTGAAATCAAAGATAGAGAAATCACATTTGAAATCAATGATAGAGAAAGCACATTTGAAATCAAAGATAGAGAAAGCACATTTGAAATCCAATATAGAGAAATCACATTTGAAATCAAAGATAGAGAAATCACATTTGAAATCAAAGATAGAGAAATCACATTTGAAATCAAAGATAGAGAAATCACATTTGAAATCAAAGAAAGAGAAATCACATTTGAAATCAAAGATAAAGAAAGCACATTTGAAATCAAAGATAAAGAAAGCACATTTGAAATCAAAGATAGAGAAATCACATTTGAAATCAAAGATAGAGAAATCACATTTGAAATCAAAGATAGAGAAATCACATTTGAAATCAAAGATAGAGAAAGCACATTTGAAATCAATGATAGAGAAAGCACATTTGAAATCAAAGATAGAGAAAGCACATTTGAAATCAATGATAGAGAAATCACATTTTAAATCAAAGATAGAGAAAGCACATTTGAAATCAAAGATAGAGAAAGCACATTTTAAATCAATGATAGAGAAATCACATTTGAAATCAAAGATAGAGAAAGCACATTTGAAATCAAAGATAGAGAAATCGCATTTGAAATCAAAGATAGAGAAATCACATTTGAAATCAAAGATAGAGAAATCACATTTGAAATCAAAGATAGAGAAAGCACATTTGAAATCAAAGATAGAGAAAGCACATTTGAAATCAAAGATAGAGAAAGCACATTTGAAATCAAAGATAAAGAAAGCTCATTTGAAATCAATGATAGAGAAATCACATTTGAAATCAAAGATAGAGAAAGCACATTTGAAATCAAAGATAGAGAAATCGCATTTGAAATCAAAGATAGAGAAATCACATTTGAAATCAAAGATAGAGAAATCACATTTGAAATCAAAGATAGAGAAAGCACATTTGAAATCAAAGATAGAGAAAGCACATTTGAAATCAAAGATAGAGAAAGCACATTTGAAATCAAAGATAGAGAAATCACATTTGAAATCAAAGATAGAGAAAGCACATTTGAAATCAAAGATAAAGAAAGCACATTTGAAATCAAAGATAGAGAAATCACATTTGAAATCAAAGATAAAGAACGCACATTTGAAATCAAAGATAGAGAAATCACATTTGAAATCAAAGATAGAGAAATCACATTTGAAATCAATGATAGAGAAATCACATTTGAAATCAAAGATAGAGAAAGCACATTTGAAATCAAAGATAGAGAAATCACATTTGAAATCAAAGATAGAGAAATCACATTTGAAATCAAAGATAGAGAAAGCACATTTGAAATCAAAGATAGAGAAATCGCATTTGAAATCAAAGATAGCAAAATCGCATTTGATATCAAAGATCAATTACATTTAAAATTAAAGATAGATTAAATTTGAAATCAAAGATTAATCAATCACATTGAAATCAAAGATAGAGAAATCACATTTGAAATAAAAGATAGATAAATAATATTTGAAAATAAAAGATAGATAAATAATATTTGAAAATAAAAGATAGATCAATCTCATTTAAAGTCAAAGATAGATCAAATCACATTTGCTTTAGATCTACTATGATTTGTGACAGCAAATTTGAATCTATGCTATTTTATTTGGCATTCACTGAACTCCAGAAATGCAATCATTACAAGTAATTAATTTTTAAAGTTTACAAATTAATCAACAATACTATAAGAACTGCAGTCTAAAATAATGATGACTGTTTACTAAAACTGTGATATCATTCCAGCAACCTGCATATTAAAAAAAAAAAAACCACAAATCAATGACACAAAAATAGTCCTCATGTATGTATGTTATGTGTCAGATCTAAATGCACACAGCACAGATCCAAACATTCCATAGCATCAATTGCTGGCAGATCTGGGTCTATTCAGTTTATCAATAGGCAATGAACAAACAATAGAGACATTGACCGGCCAGCATATTCATTCATTCATTCATTCACTGCCCGTCACTCCTATCAGGGTATGGACCGCCAACTACAGATCTCCAGAGTCCTCTGTCCTGGGCCATTTTTTCTAGCTGGTTCCAGGTGTAGCCCATCTTGGTGGTGTCAGCCTGGAGGTTGCGTCGCCAGGTGTTTCTTGGACGGCCTCTCTTCCGCTTGCCTTGTGGGTTCCACCTCAGCGCCTGCCTGGTGATACTGGTTGGTGGTTTTCATAGGGTGTGCCCTATCCAGCCCCATCTCTTCTTCCTGATTTCTTCTTCAGCAGGAAGTTGGGAGGTCCTTTCCCAAAGATTGGCATTGCTGATGGTGTCAGGCCAGCGGATCCGGAGAATCCTTCTGAGGCAGCTGTTGATGAAGGTCTGGACTTTCCTGATGGTGGTCTTGGTCGTCCTCCAGGTCTCTGCTCCATACAGTAAGACTTCACGTTGGAGTTGAACAGTCGGATCTTGGTGGTCAAGGACAGCTCTTTGGAGGTCCAGATATTCTTGAGCTGGATGAAGGCGGCTCTTGCTTTGCCGATCCTTGCCTTGACGTCTGCGTCTGTACCGCCCTGCTGGTCAATGATGCTACCCAGGTACGTGAAGGACTGCACTTCTTCCAGGGGGCTTCCATTCAGGGTGACTGGTTCGGTACTTGTGGAGTTGATCTTCAGGATCTTGGTCTTGTTCTCGTGGATGTTGAGGCCAACTTGTGAAGACGTGGCTGCCACAACGTTTGTCTTTTCTTGCATCTGCTGTTTGCTGTGTGAAAGGAGTGCAAGGTCGTCAGCAAAATCCAAGTCGTCTAGCTGGCTCCACAAAGTCCACTGAATTCCGTTCCTGCGCTCGCTGGTGGACGTCTTCATAATCCAGTCGATGGCGAGGAGGAAGAGAAACGGTGATAACAAGCATCCTTGTTGGACTCCAGTTCGCACCTGGAAGCTGTCTGTGAGCTGCCCTCCATGGATAACTCTGCAGGACATGCCGCCGTAGGAGTTCCTGATTAGGTTGACCATCTTGGCTGGGATGCCGTTGTGCCGAAGGAGTTTCCAGAGGGTTTCTTGATCCACGCTGTCGAACGCCTTCTCATAGTCTATGAAGTTGATGTACAACGGGGAGTTCCACTCTAGGGACTGTTCGACTAGGCCAGCATATTAGATGTGGTAATAGGCAACAAACAACAAACAATAGAGACATTGACCGGCCAGCATATTAGATGTGGTAATAGGCAACAAACAATAGAGACATTGACCGGCCAGCATATTAGATGTGGTAGGGTGGATAATGATCTGTTTGGTGTAATGTATGAAGTCAGAGTGTATCTATCTTATTTGCAAATGGAGGAAAGTTGTACACAAATCAGTAATGGACCAGATTCCACTTAACTTACATTAAATTACAGGTAAAAGAACAACATTTATTTCAGATTGATAATATCTACCAAAGAAAAAAATATATTTAACTATATGATGTCCGAAAAAGTAAAGTAAAATTTCAAAAATCTTTTTTTTAAAAATCCAATTACATGTAAATTTTTCATTGTTATTTCTTAACATCACTGGATCCTGACAGTGTTAATTCCTTCTTCATTACTTTTTTTTCCAACAGATGGTGTACAAAATATTTTAATATAATCATGAACCAGTCATGCTGATCTAGAATTTTTGTATAGCCAGCAATATTTCAGATATCGTACTTGACAATTCAGGTTTTAAAACACATATACTTATCTCACTTGCCATTTCTATAACATACTGAGATAATGTAAATTAAATAAAGCAATACTTCCATGAGATCAAATGTACTTAAAGTGTTCCCTCGCTGTTTTAAGGAAATAGATCTTCTTCCGTATTTTTTTACTTGCTGAAATTGACTTTTCAAAAAGCATCTCTCACCCTAAAAGAACAGCATCAACATTTTTGCACAGAAAATATTCATTTTTAAAAATCAAAACTGCTTCTAACTTGAGCCTTTCCTATGACATCAAAGTTCAAACCTGAATACGATATCTGACCATACACTAAAACACCCGATATATTAATGGAAACTGGTACAGTTGTATTGAAGTTCATAAAAATATATCAACTTTCATTTCAGACAAAGGGGCAACCTTTTATAAATCTGCTTAACTGCATTCATTCTGGAATAAACAATAATTTAAGAAATGAACAACTAAAAGTTATTTTTCTCAACTTTTAATTCCTAAAAAATTAGAACAATCAGTCACAAATTAATATAGCAACATGAGCGACCAGGGTAATCACATTTAGAAAGAGAATTGTACATGTTTACTTGGCTGATCGTACAAGAAACTAGTTTAAAGACAGGTACTATGGTGGATCATACTCTAATTAAAGAGGATTTCATAAAAGCTGTAATTAGATCTATGTAATTAGATCTATGTACTTTCCATCTTTTATAAACAACACTATGCATATGTTGAGCTAAGCAGTTAGGGAAAGGTAAAACAGAATGCAATGTAACTATTACAAGTTTAGCCTCAGTTAGTACTCGTCAGTTCACTCAATCAAGTTGTTTGTTTTAGTTAGACCCAAAATATGCAACAGTGTTCTAGATTTTTGTTTCATTATCAAATACCATATAAACTCGTTTTACAAGTCAAGTCAAACTGCAAACAGAAATGACTGTAATCTGCCAAAGCATAATACACCTGCATATCAGGGTCTATGTTGTTTGTTTTTCTGATTATTAATTATTAATTATTATAATAATTTCAGATTATTAATTATTAATTATTATAATAATTTCTTCTTATTATAATAATTTCTGATTAAGTATTAATTATTATAATAATTTCTGATTATTAATTATTATCATAATAATTTCTGATTATTAATTATTATCATAATAATTTCTGATTATTCCCAAAGAACTGCATAGACCCAGATCTACTGGCAAATTATGCAACAGTCAATCTGGGTCTGTACAGATGGACTTGTCTTATAAGAAGTATAAATGGTATTCCAGTAAGACTTGTCTTATAAGAAGTATTAATGGTATTCCAGTAAGACTTGTCTTATAAGAAGTATAAATGGTATTCCAGTAAGACTAGTCTTATAAGAAGCATAAATGGTATTCCAGTAAGACTAGTCTTATAAGAAGCATAAATGGTATTCCAGTAAGACTTGTCTTATAAGAAGTATAAATGGTATTCCAGTAAGACTTGTCTTATAAGAAATATAAATGGTATTCCAGTAAGACTTGTCTTATAAGAAGTATAAATGGTATTCCAGTAAGACTTGTCTTATAAGAAGTATTAATGGTATTCCAGTAAGACTTGTCTTATAAGAAGTATAAATGGTATTCCAGTAAGACTTGTCTTATAAGAAGTATAAATGGTATTCCAGTAAGACTTGTCTTATAAGAAGTATTAATGGTATTCCAGTAAGACTAGTCTTATAAGAAGTATTAATGGTATTCCAGTAAGACTTGTCTTATAAGAAGTATTAATGGTATTCCAGTAAGACTAGTCTTATAAGAAGTATTAATGGTATTCCAGTAAGACTTGTCTTATAAGAAGTATTAATGGTATTCCAGTAAGCTTCAGCCACCAAATTGGTATAAGAGACCCTGATCACATCATAAAAACATGCCGTTCTACATGCCATAATGGATGATACATGGTGGCCATTATAAGTGGTGGATGAAAGCCCCTGGAAAACCCTAGTAAAAACTACTGAACAACATGAAACTACATGTACCAGCAAGCTTTAATACATATCCACTTAGGGGTCCTGAGTGGCCAAGTGGTCTAAAGCGCTCTCCATTACGGATCACAGCCATCTCACCTCTGTCTGTGTGGGTTCGAGTCTCAGATTCAGCCAATGTGGGTGTGTGAGAAAGCTTGCCAGTAGCTTCTCATGGGGGATTTTCCCAGGTTCTTCCTTCACCATTAATACTGGCTGCCATGTATACCCTATTGTGTGCTGAAAAATGGCATAAAACCCAACAACAACATATCCACTTAGGCAGAGCCTGAAACTCAAATCCTTGTGGACAAAGGTGAGATAGCTGTAATTGGTAAGAGCAAGTTCTTGGACGCCTGAGGCTAGTACTCTTTCAACATTAAACTTGACGCTTTAATGACAACTCCAATCCAGAACTTCTCTTATAACAAACATAGTGTAGAACATGTAAAAATCTGGATCCAAAAACAGAAACAGCACAGTCTCAGCCGAAGCATTGCTTCAAAATGGACGTCATCCAAGAAGTAATAATAGCAAAAGACCTTGACAAAAAGTTTAGCAGCAACTCTAAAGTTAAGTTTCATTTTCTCTTCATAAAATAAAAAGTTAAAAGGGCATAGAAATAGTGACTTTCCATTTATAGACTTTACATAGCTGTTTACCAATTTAAACTTTCAATACTGACTGTTCCAAATACCCTAGCCTGAATTTTCTTGACTGCCAGCTTATGCATTAGATATTTCACACTTTATTTTGACGTGAATGTGATTGTGATAAAATATTCATTAGACATGCAAATTAGAGAACATGAAAGTTAATAATTTAGTGACAAGGTGCCAACAGATTTCCATCTGCCTAAGAACAGATTTTCATATGCCTAAGAACAGATTTCCATATGCCTTAGAACAGATTTCCATATGCCTAAGAACAGATTTCCATATGCCTAAGAACAGATTTCCATATGCCTAAGAACAGATTTCCATCTGCCTAAGAACAGATTTCCATATGCCTAAGAGACTAAAGTGCCCTTTATACATCAACTGACTGAAGCATCTGAATAATTTAATTCTACAAATTGAATGCCTGATTAGTTAAATTCTAATTTTTACTCATTTTTTTTCTCCCAGCAAAATGATCTCCATCAAAACTGGAAATTCCTGGTTTTGTTCATTTCCCCCCGAAATTATTGGTCTTTATGGAGTTGGGAATAAATGCTATTTTTGTTCCTGACTTTTTCCAAATTTTCCAGTAGCATGAGAACCCTATGCTTAGTGTGAGAAACAATATCATTGCATGAGAATGGGAACAGTTCAGAATGGTCCTTTTCATATACTGAGGAAGATTTTACTTACTGTAAGATATCTGCTACACAATAAACATTTTATAAACAATAAAACTAAATCACAGTGGGCAAAGTACGCAAAATACAATGCAAACAAAACATCAACTTAAAGTGACAATTATGTAGCCATTGGACTGACTGATGAAAATGGAATTATTTAAAGTATTTTAAATAACAAAATATATTTATACAACAAAGTTAATAACAAAAACAGTAAACTAAAATATCTAGTAGTCTATACAGGACTAAAGGACGTATGGCTGATTTTGATATGAAATTCCATTTATATTTTGAAATGAAAATGTATGACAGCTAATTCCTATATTGGCTGAATAAGCAAATTTGTGACTTGGCTACTTTATTATTGCAAAGACATCACATTTTAAAGTTATATTAAAACCATGACATTATATGAGTAAAGGTATGCATAAAGTTTTCAAAGAGCAGGTCATGGGGTTTTCTGACGGGATTTAATTTTAAAGGATGCAGTTTGTTTTGTATAAATGTGTACTAATATGACAGGAAAACATGGTTCAACTAAATCCCCCAATAGCTTACCATTATCTATAAAGAATTAATTTAATCTGACCGTTTAATAAAACCATTGATTAAAACTGATAGATTGACAAGCTCAATCTGCATGCTACCAACTATGAGTCACTTGTTAAATTTTTTTTCAAATTCCAACAGACCACCAGCCAATCACAAACTAGGCTATGTATGAATAATTATGTTATTATACCAGCCAATCACAAACTAGGCTATGTATGAATAATTATGTTATTACACCAGCCAATCAAAAACTAGGCTATGTATGAATAATTATGTTATTACACCAGCCAATCACAAACTAGGCTATGTATGAATAATTATGTTATTACACCTGGAGCATAAAGCTTTTATAACTTGATAGTAAATTGGTTCTCGGAAGGTCAGGTATCTGACAAATTGATACTACATAATATAAACCGATTCCAACTGCTGTAACTTTGGTCTTGTTTGTAAAAAATATTTTAAAGTTTGCACCAAAAAGAGAAAATGACTCATATTTTTTCAAACAAACAAAAACACCTTAATTCATTAATGCTCATTGTCAAAACTGGCCTAATTTTCAAACTCTCTTGACATCCCAATTACAATATCGAAGATGACATTGACAAAATAATGTAATCAAAGTTGTGCAACAGCAATTTGCACAAATATATCTCAGATCATCACGCAATAAATAATAAATAGGTAAATTATGGTGAATATAGACTTTATTTAATATAAACTCTACATAAATTTTAAACATAAACAAAAATGGAAAACAGGACAGCCATATTGTAATACCAATTAATTACAAAAAATGGAATTGCTATAAAAGTAGACCACTACATTATACAATGTAATATTTCTTGTAAGATACTGCAGTTAGGGCATGAGAACTATTTATTAATTTGTGTATCATACCCACTTACTTATCTGGTGATAAATCCATGCCCTACTGATGAGCCACCCCCCATCTTAATGTGCAGTTATACCTAATCTTGGCAAACATCTGCCACCCCATATTTTGTGAAAATTTCATTAGACTGGGCCCCTGGTGTTATCATTGGAGAAAGATTATTAGAATATGATATTCTGAATGATCAAAGTGACTTTGGCATCAGACTGGAACTATATTGTTTTTGTTCTAGACCTCCAATTATGACCTGAAGGAGGAAATTTTTAACTTGGACTGGCAACCAGCACCAGGGAAGAAATAGCAATTTAATAAAACAGTTAATGTATCTATGGCTATTAATTTATATTATATGTTATAAAATTGCCAAATATTTAAATACATACATTTGGGTTTTTTTATCAAGAAGTGCAGGCTGAATAGTGTTAGCTCTCTATAATGTTAAGTGTCTACTAAAAACAGGGAGACATGCACATTTTTATATTTCTGCAACAATAATTAGCTTGCATGGATAAATTAAATGAAACTGTACTTGTAAATTTTACTGTTTAACATATGAAATTCTAACAGCCTTAATATTCAAGAAATAATCATGTATGCAAATTAGGAAGATTTTTCAGTACATTTCATGAATGTTACCAGGTACATTGCTTCAAAGCTAGAAATGTGTACTACAACATCTTTGCCAATATGGTGCAGTTTAAGAATTCTCAGTTCAATAGTCCCATATGCATGGCATCATTTAAGTTAATTAGGGGAAATTTCTGTCAAAATTTGCTATAAGAAATCAAGCTTGATCTTTTCAAGTTTATCAAAGGAAATTAAATTGCTTTTGACAGGAAAAGACAGTCAACATGAATAAAAATGTATGATGAACCGATTGTAAAATATGTTTAAATTATAACCTAGAAAAGTCACAGGCATTTTATACTGTAATACAAATCTTTACTACTGAAAATATCAACACCTGAACTTGAATAAATGTGACAAATGTGGACAAAAAAAGCTTAAATCCAGTTGTCCTAATTATTGCATTTGTATTGACAGTAATGATATTAATCATTTAACATACACTTTTATAGTTTTAATATGTAAAACTAACATCGTTTTCCTTATTTAAACTTCATGAATAGAACTATTATGTACGATGCAGTCTTTAAGTCAAAAAGAATTTAGTCTTCAATAAACAACTTTTGCTAAATTCAATTACATCTGGTGATATTTTTTGTCATAACTATATCTGAAAAGATAAATATAAAGGACTTTAATGAAGAAACAAATATATATATTTTTCTCTTCCTGACAATGGGAAAACCTACCTCTCTTTTAAAGACTTACGGATGTTCACTATGTTGAGCCTGGTATGTATGTTTCTATGGTGACCTGCATTAATACACATCACTAAAGATACCTGATCTGTGATGGAGATCATGAAACTGAGTAAGAGATTGAGTTTAAATTCTCAACCAATCAAAATTGACCTTTCATAAGTAACATAATTTGTGATTGGCCAAAACAAAATTTCAAGCTCAACCTCGTTCTTGACAGTTTTTTGATCTTTGGGTCTGGACCTAAGTTTCTGATAATTCTCAGATTTGAAATAAAACTGAAAGAGTTAATTTACATCTGATTGGCTAACAACAAATCACAGAACATAGCATCTGATTGGCAAACAGCAAATCACAGACCGTGACATCTGATTGGCTAATAGCAAATCGCAAACCAATCAGAATCTGGTGATAAAAACATTTTAAATTCTGGCCATTGATCAATTTTGACAGGGGTAAAAAAAACCAATAATTATTGTTTTTGGATCAAATGTAATAATGTAATACCTAAAACTGGAGAGAAACAAACTTATTCATAATCTCTGGATATGAACCATTATCCTATCTGTCATTGTTACTCGTACATGCAAAATCTAGGAATGTGATCAAAATGATAAATAATTAGCAAAACGTTAAAAAGATATATAAAAACTTCACAAAATATGGTAACAATACCTACTGATGAATAATAATAGTTAATATTTATCACAAAATGGAATATTTAACATATGACATATCACAGTTATTTTGTTTGGTAACATATACACACATTTCCATTTACAATACATGGTATATTTAAAGAAATGTACACAATTTTATTTGGAATCCTTGTGCAACAGCAAAAAAAACTTATAATACGGGATTATGTGCTGCAGAATGAAAACTTATAAAATTGACTTGGTTACATTAAAAAGGCTTAAAAAAGTTTTAGCAAATAGATTTGAATATGTAAAATTCATTTTATTTTCTTAAAACTAGGTCAGTTAAACAAGAAAGGACAGTGGTATGAAACTCAAGAACCCTCAAACTTAACCAAAGAACTTTGCGTTAACAACAAAATTAGTATTTTCATAGGAGGATTCTTAAACATTGCCATCTTCTATAAGCAGTTATATTGGGGATTAGTAAAAGTTCAACTGTTTTAAAGGAGATATCTGGCAGAAGACAAGAGATAAAATATTTGAGGAAAATTGCTCATGGCTAGTTCATACTCAGGTTGGATTTTGCGAAAGCATAGTAGACACTTTGCAGACTACTCTGCATATTACAAAATATCTATCATTAATTTGGAATCAAAGCTTATAATGTTTCAGTGATAGTTGTATGTTTCATTGACAGTTGTATGTTTCAGTGATAGTTGTTTGTTTCATTGACAGTTGTTTGTTTCATTGATAGTTGTATGTTTCAGTGATAGTTGTATGTTTCAATGACAGTTGTTTGTTTCATTGACAGTTGTATGTTTCAGTGATAGTTGTATGTTTCATTGACAGTTGTATGTTTCATTGATAGTTGTATGTTTCAGTGATAGTTGTATGTTTCAATGACAGTTGTTTGTTTCATTGACAGTTGTATGTTTCAGTGATAGTTGTATGTTTCATTGACAGTTGTATGTTTCAGTGATAGTTGTATGTTTCAATGACAGTTGTTTGTTTCATTGACAGTTGTTTGTTTCAGTGACAGTTGTTTGTTTCATTGACAGTTGTAAGTTTCATTGACAGTTGTATGTTTCATTGACAGTTGTATGTTTCAATGACAATTGTTTGTTTCAATGACAGTTGTATGTTTCAGTGATAGTTGTTCGTTTCATTGACAGTTGTTTGTTTCATTGATAGTTGTATGTTTCAGTGATATTTGTATGTTTCAATGACAGTTGTTTGTTTCATTGACAGTTGTTTGTTTCATTGACAGTTGTATGTTTCATTGACAGTTGTATGTTTCAGTGATAGTTGTATGTTTCAGTGACAGTTGTTTGTTTCATTGACAGTTGTTTGTTTCATTGACAGTTGTATGTTTCATTGACAGTTGTATGTTTCAATGACAGTTGTTTGTTTCAATGACAGTTGTATGTTTCAGTGATAGTTGTATGTTTCATTGACAGTTGTTTGTTTCATTGACAGTTGTTTGTTTCATTGACAGTTGTATGTTTCAGTGATAGTTGTATGTTTCATTGACAGTTGTATGTTACAGTGATAGTTGTATGTTTCAATGACAGTTGTTTGTTTCATTGACAGTTGTTTGTTTCATTGACAGTTGTATGTTTCATTGACAGTTGTATGTTTCAGTGATAGTTGTATGTTTCAGTGACAGTTGTTTGTTTCATTGACAGTTGTTTGTTTCATTGACAGTTGTACGTTTCATTGACAGTTGTATGTTTCAGTGATAGTTGTATGTTTCAATGACAGTTGTTTGTTTCATTGACAGTTGTTTGTTTCATTGACAGTTGTTTGTTTCAGTGATAGTTGTATGTTTCAGTGACAGTTGTATGGTTCAGTGATAGTTGTATGTTTCAGTGACAGTTGTATGTTTCATTGACAGCTGTATGTTTCATTGACAGTTGTATGGTTCAGTGATAGTTGTATGTTTCAGTGACAGTTGTATGTTTCATTGATAGTTCTATGTTTCATTGATAGTTGTATGTTTCATTGACAGTTGTATGGTTCAGTGATAGTTGTATGTTTCATTGACAGTTGTATGTTTCATTGATAGTTGTATGTTTCATTGACAGTTGTATGTTTCAGTGATAGTTGTATGTTTCATTGACAGTTGTATGGTTCAGTGACAGTTGTATGTTTCAGTGATAGTTGTATGTTTCAGTGATAGTTGTATGTTTCAATGACAGTTGTTTGTTTCATTGACAGTTGTATGTTTCATTGACAGTTGTATGTTTCATTGACAGTTGTATGGTTCAATGACAGTTGTATGTTTCAGTGATAGTTGTATGTTTCAGTGATAGTTGTATGTTTCAATGACAGTTGTTTGTTTCATTGACAGTTGTTTGTTTCATTGACAGTTGTATGTTTCAGTGATAGTTGTATGTTTTAGTGACAGTTGTATGTTTCAGTGATAGTTGTATGTTTTAGTGACATTTGTATGTTTCATTGACAGTTGTATGGTTCAGTGATAGTTGTATGTTTCATTGACAGTTGTATGTTTCAGTGATAGTTGTATGTTTTAGTGACAGTTGTATGTTTCAGTGATAGTTGTATGTTTTAGTGACATTTGTATGTTTCATTGACAGTTGTATGTTTCATTGACAGTTGTATGGTTCAGTGACAGTTGTATGTTTCACAAAGCATCATCTATCAACCTTAGCAGTTCCATCAATAAACACTCTGGTGACAAAGATTCATTAACACAATAGCATCATGTTGGACAACAAGCCTGACAAAGAAAAGAGGGTTTTCTTAATAATGGCAACATTCAAGGAAAATAAAACAAAAGATTTGTGTGACAAATTTTATAAACCTCACTTTACCATGTGTATGAGATCTAAAATACAAGCTCAAATTTTACTCATACAAAAAGATTATTATCCCATTTTTAAAATGATTTGGGTATATGTCAGAAATTATTAAAAATACTCATAGCACAAAATGAACATAGTTATACATGACAAAAACATACATAATCTTTCCGAAAGTGTCATAAACTCTACAGCAAACTGGAATTTTTAAAGGTATCAGTAAAGCTTTCTTAATCTATGTTAATACACACAGTGATGTAAATTGGCACAAAGTAGACTTAATATTTATAATGATATAACACTGTTATATATAGTATTGGAATTAAACATACATAGATACATGTAATTCTAGTATATAAGTAATATAAATTAAAATTAATAAATCTGTAATATTAATAATGCTATAATGTAATATTTCATATCCAGCAATAATTTTCAACCTAATATTTAATCAAGATGCATATTTACAAACAAATATGTATTGTCTTATATTTTACAAGGCACCAACAATTGCAGAGAAATAACTCTAATTTATCAAAAAATAACATGTTGTAATCAACAGAGAAAACATGGTTGCTAATAATAAGAAACGACAATAGATGATTTATTTACAGATAATATTTAGCTTTTCTCATCTGGTTTTTACAATTTTCTATTACTATTTATTAAGACTGGTTCTTCATCCGGTTTTTACTATTTTCTAATACTATTTATTAAGACTGGTTCTTCATCTGGTTCTTACTATTTTCTATTACTATTTATTAAGACTGGTTCTTCATCTGGTTCTTACTATTTTCTATTACTATTTATTAAGACTGGTTCTTCATCCGGTTTTTACTATTTTCTAATACTATTTATTAAGACTGCACTCAATAGTCCATAAACACAGGCCATAAAGTACTGCATTGTGTTATTATTTTTAATAATTTAAATTATTTTTAATATTATTCCAATAGGTCTGTTTAGATTAACCATCAATCTGTTTTAATGTTTATCAATAAATCATTCCAAATTTTTTAAATTGACATATCTTTACCACTTTACCAAATGTAAGATGTTCAACAATGAGTGATAAAATGTTGAGTGTTTGTACAGAAGGAGGAGGGGGAAATTTGAGGGGCAAATAAAACAATCTCACTGAAACAATTTAGAGCTCAATGTTTAAGCGATGTCTTCAGATCTATAACTGTTAAATGAACTAGAATTTCCCATGTTGTTGCAAAGTTTTACCCTAAACAATATGAATACGTTCAATTATCAAGTGTCTTGGCTCTGTAGAATAATCCATTCCAGATATTGTTCACATTCATATTGAGTCACTAGTGATCTTATGTAGACTAATGAATTCTCTTAAATTAGGCAATCTTGTCTTTAAAGCGTGCAGTAAAAGTTTCAGTGGAATACAAACCCTGTCTTTAGTTCAACCTTCAGACATGTATGTCCCTGCTTACAAAAACCAGGTCAAAACAGTTAAATGACTATTCCAGAAAGAAATCTATCTATGAAATAATTTTCAGTTGAGCTTTCATTCCACACTTTAAAAAATGCTCTATTTCACATACTCATCAAACTGAAAATAAGCAAATGTTTCTTTCCGTTTCATTAAAGCAAGTAAGTATGATTGCTCTACATATTGATATCAATTGATAATTGTTAATTGTTCAGTTTTTCCAGTCATATTTATGTATTCCAAGCGCCAAATGTTATTTTCATTGGATGGTTTGTTTACTGAATCAAGACTTGCATTCGATTTATGTTTATTTAACAATATGTGAACTCCACTTAAGAAAATCAATAATCTGAAAGAACCTTACCCTAGCAGTTTATACAGTTCTATCCTATAAAGTCAGATCATTCTTTGCAAATTTCCTAAAACAATCTAAAACACTGTTGCCTTTACAGCTCACCCTGTACTAAAATTGTTAAAAACAATAAAATCAGCTTTAAATCAAACTGACTTGATTAATCTGAACCAATATCCACAACATTATTTTGACTGATTCTATCTTTAAGTCCAAATCAATTTGCTCTTTTTTCCTTTAATTTCAAGTAGCTTTCTCTGCCCAGTTTTGCCTGCGCCTCGAGTTCACCTTTTGCTTGCTGATGTAGTTGGGGCAACTTCTCCTTGGGGATACTGTTCATATCTCCACCACAGAGAATCCATGAGTGGCATAAAACATCTGTTGCTGTGTACCTTTTTTTCTTGTCAACAACTAACAGGTGTTCTATCAGATCCTTGGCAGCTGATGATGAAAAAAAGTCCTTTTAGAGAAAATATTGAAATGAAAGAAAAAATGGGTGTCACCTTCAGATATGGTGTGTGTGTGTGTGTGTGTGTGTGTGTGCGTGTGTGATCTTGATTTGTAACATAACATATTTAAAAAATTCAGTCATAACACTATAATGTGGCAATTAATATTAATGTCTTGTACAGATATCATGTTGCAGACATGTAACATGATTTCCCACCCAGTCACATTATCCTAACACCAAGCAGACATATAACATGATTTCCCACCCAGTCACATTATCCTAACCAAGCAGATATAGAGCATGATTTCCCACCCAGTCACATTATCCTAACACCAAGCAGACATATAGCATGATTTCCCACCCAGTCACATTATCCTAACACCAAGCAGACATATAGCATGATTTCCCACCCAGTCACATTATCCTAATACCAAGCAGACATATAGCATGATTTCCCACCCAGTCACATTATCCTAACACCAAGCAGACATATAGCATGATTTCCCACCCAGTCACATTATCCTAACACCAAGCAGACATATAGCATGATTTCCCACCCAGTCACATTATCCTAACACCAAGCAGACATATAGCATGATTTCCCACCCAGTCACATTATCCTAACACCAAGCAGACATATAGCATGATTTCCCACCCAGTCACATTATCCTAATACCAATCAGACATATAGCATGATTTCCCACCCAGTCACATTATCCTAACAACAAGCAGACCAGTCCTAGTCCTAACACTAACCTTTTAATGCTGAAAGACTAGCAAGGCAGTTGTAAGTACAATTTTTATAAATCTTTGGGATGACATGGTTGGGGTTCAAACCCATGACCTCCTGCCTCCAAAATGGATGCTCTAACCAACTATCAGATACAATTACATTAAATGACTGTCAAGTAACATATATAAATAATATGACAGTAAATCAGTCTATACAATGAAATAAGATGTGCTTTAGAGTAACATATATCAAGAATATGACAGTAAATCAGTCTATACAATCAAATAACAAGATGTGTTTTAGTTTTAGCCTCTTGAACACATGACTTCAAGAAATTTCTGCATATTTCCAACCAGTTGGGAATATAATTTGTCAGAACTGTCAAGAGAATTAACTGGCTCAATCATGAATTTGTCAGTTGCACCGACAAATACACTGCCTGTATTTGCAACCTACACCAGTTGGGGATATTGTTTGCAACAACTGCACAACATTGTTTTAATGAGTTAATGAATTAAAGCCAATCAACTCAACATGGCTGAAAATTTCCCCATAACTTAGTAAAATCATATTGGAAATATAGGTATAAAAATCAACTCAACATGGCTGAAAATTTCCCCATAACTTAGTAAAATCATATTGGAAATGTTTTGCTACTAAAGAGTCTGGCTTGTGTCTCTTTGAAGAAATAGTTTCACACTCATTCTTCTGTTTTACTCCTCCAACCTCCTCGCTGAATGACTTTTTCTGAATATTCCTTGCAAATATAACCTCACTCATTGACTGACTTTTTCTGAATTTTCCTTATTATCTCCCTTGCAAATATAACTCACTCATTGACAGACTTTTTCTGAATATACCATTTTATCGTCCTAGCACATATAACCTCATTGACTGACGTTTTTCTAAATATGATAAAAGGAACACTTTATTTGATCAAACTAAATAGCTTTGGGTGTTCGGCTATGGGATTTGCTCAGCTCTGAGGGATAAAATTATTTTCTCCTACAAGAGAAAACAGGGATTTTTTTTACGATTCTTAAACATTACAAGCTGGGATTTGCTTGCATTACCTTCTGGGTATTGACTGTTAATAACCTAAGATATCAACAACCAACACAAAAATGTTTTCCTAGCATTAGAATCCCGTGCATTTAAATTAACTCAAATGCCAAGATACTGTGTCAACAGAAACTGTTGGCTGAGGATTATCCACTCCCAGCTTTGCTTCAAAATCCAGTACCTTTAGTTTACTAGGAGCTGCTGAATCTGATAATGCTTTCACCCCCAAATCCCCCATTTGACTATTTTCAAATTTCTGCAAAAAATTTAAAACCCAGGTGAACACAATAAGTTGATTTTATTAAATATATAGAGTAAATACCTAAGGAGATATTGTCCCAGTATGGGCTAAGAAATTCATATTCTCCTGCCTTGATGAATTCAAAAAGTTCTGTCTGATTTCTATCGGGACTGCGAAATGGTGGAAAACCACACAAAAGGATGTAACTGATCACTCCAACCGCCCACATATCCACCTCTAGTCCATATCCTGAAGAATAAAAACAGCTTTAATTTCAATTGATCCTTTCAACCCATTTTGATCTCAATCACCAGTTCTGCTATGACAGGCTAAGAAATAATTCCTAAAAATGTATTTTGCAATTCCTGCATTACTGTCCTTTGGTCCACATTTGGAAAAAATACACTGCTTGACACGTACCTATATAAATACACTTCTTCACATATACCTATCTAAACACACTGCTTCACATATACCTATCTAAATACACTGCTTCACATATGCCTATCTAAATACACTGCTTCACATATACCTATCTAAATACACTGCTTCACATTATACCTATCTAAATATACTGCTTCACATATACCTATCTAAATACACTGCTTCACATTATACCTATCTAAATACACTGCTTCACATATACCTATCTAAATACACTGCTTCACATTATACCTATCTAAATACACTGCTTAACATATACCTATCTAAATACACTGCTTCACATTATACCTATCTAAATCCATACAGGCATTGTTAATACCTACCCAGAACGTTATTTTCTTTAAACTTGCTATCATGCATACCAAGTGCCTCATTACCACATATTGGGAGGAAAAACATGGGAGATAATTTCTTAAACATATATATATATATATATATATATATATATATATATATATATATATATATATATATACACACACACACACACACACACATTACATAAGGGGAGATAATTTGGTAAACATATACATATACCTGTATATGCAGTTTTTTTCACTTTATTGGTGTACCTCCATTACCATGAGCTTTAACCTAGCAATTCATACCTAAATAATAACCTAGCAATTCATACCTAAATAATAACCTAGCAATTCATACCTAAATAATAATTTATGAAACCAAAATTACCTGCCATACTTATAAAGTGAAAGAATTTCTGTATAAATGCAAATTTGCTGTTATTTAATTAATATATATAACACCATGTTTTCCCATTGCAAAGACTTTATATTATGCTGGTAATAATTAAATGACTGTATTTTTTTAAAACAATTACAATTCAAATCTTTTTACATATACAAAATAACATACTAAACATTAGAACATTATAGAACATATAAATATTACTGGGAAAAGTAGTGCTATGGTACTAATAGACCAGGAAAAAGCCTTTGACATACTTGAACAAAACTATCAATACAAGACACAAGAGAAATTTGGATTTGGAAAAATTTTCCAAAACTGGACTCAAATCTTGTACAAAGATATTAACTCATGTGTACAGGTAAACGGGGCCCGAACGTACAAATTCAATATCAAAAGATCTGTGAGGCAAGGATGCCCACTATCCATGTTATTATACGTAATAGCAATAGAATTACTTAGCATTAAAATTAATAAAAATCATGGGATCATAAGTATTAAAGTTCCAAACATTAAAAAAGAAGTGAAAATGTTGCAACATGCAGACGACTGTACTAACTTTATACAAGACATGCAGATGATTGTACTAACTTTATACAAGACATGCAGATGATTGTACTAACTTTATACAAGACATGCAGATGATTGTACTAACTTTATACAAGACATGCAGATGATTGTACTAACATTATACAAGACATGCAGATGATTGTACTAACTTTATACAAGACATGCAGATGACTGTACTAACTTTATACAAGACATGCAGATGACTGTACTAACTTTATACAAGACATGCAGATGATTGTACTAACTTTATACAAGACATGCAGATGATTGTACTAACTTTATACAAGACATGCAGATGATTGTACTAACTATACAAGACAAACATTCCTATAATGAACTGATAAAGGAATTTGAACAATTTGGAAAAGTGTCAGGATCAAAGATCAACACCGACAAAACATAAATATTTTTAATACGAGACTGGAGAGGCAAGCAACATGGGCTACCTCCCCCTTTAATTAAGGACAAAGTAAAAACTCTAGGAGTAAATTTTGGAAAAAATGAGGTTAAACAAAACCTTAAGGAAATCAGGGAGAATATTAATAAAAATATACAAATATGGGCACTCACGCCATTATGCCTATTTGAAAAGGCACTGGTCACAAAAAATTATATGTATGTGCACCTTAACTATAAATTAAAATCATTAGACATAAAAAAAACGCAACGTCGAAAAGATAGATACCGAAATTAAAATGCACTACATCAACAAAGATACCTTGTATTAGGAAGGGAAATAAGGGAGGCCTTCCCCACCCGACCCTAATTAAAAACACCAACATTCTCAATAGATTTAAGGAAATGAAAGCAGAGCCTGAAATAGCTTGACAAGGGCTATATATATATTATTTTGGTTTCTCAATGAAGCAGAGAAACGACATATATAGGAATAATAAACTTATAAAATTACTAGAGGTGCCAAGGAAATTAAGATCAATAAAGGAAATTTTATATAAATACAGGGATACTAAAGATTTATGGGAAATGGACACAAAATCCACATACAAATGGTTAACTGAACATATGATAAATAAGGACAAAAATAAAATAGAACAAGAAAACATAAATATCAACTCGGATAGGGCCTGGGGAAACTGGATCAGATTAGGATCATTGAAAATGAAAAGTATCCTATTCAAATACATGCATGATGCGTGGTTGACAGGAGAAACCGCAGTGAGAATGCATATGATCGTAGTGTCGCCTAAATGTCCACTGTGTAAAAATCACTCTTTCTCCAAAAAAATTATAACCCAATGTATCACAAACATACAAGAGAGAGCTGATATATTTACAAATATTAAGAAAACACAACTATACAATGACACACAATTATTTTACCTAGATGGAAAATTTACAATAGATTTATTATATGAAATAACCAATTATATAGTTAAGAATTATGATAGCATGTGGTCCAGTAATAACATTAGGGGAACACATTAGATAGAAAGGGGGATACAGGGACCTCAGGAGGAGAAGTACTAGTAAGGAAAGCATGGGACTAAATGACATGGCGCTACGCGTAGTGGGCAGGCCCGTGAAAGAGCTGGGAAACAAACTCACCTAGAGAAGAAAATAAGCACAGCAACACAACTCACACATCAGTTAGCTCTAGCAAAGAAAAATAGGTGTTTCCCAACAAAGCATACTATCAAATTACAGTCACTAGTGACCTATAATTATGTATACTCTGTAGAGCTTCGTATGAACTATACAGAAAGCCTGTTTTAAAGGAACTATAAATAAACATATATTTGGCATGAAACAGGTCATAAATAAATAAATCAATAAATAAAGGACAAAAAAATGATCGAGAAGGGTGAAGTACAAATAAAATTAAAAAATGTACCGATCCTGACTCAAACAAAGTAGACCTATTGGATAAATAAGGAAATATACAAGTCATGGAACGAAAAAATGCAATCATTAATACAATAAGAAGGGTAATAACCCTTTAAAATTACAAAACCTAGAACACCATTCTTGTACAAAATTCAAAATTAAATAATAACCAAACGGAAATATTCAATATATAAAAAGCACAACAAGTTTTAAGATCACTTTAGAGGTCTATGAACTGGTAAACAACTGGGAAATATGATCTAGAAAAAGGCCATCCTAACAAAAAACACTGTATATATTGTATACAATAGCAACACACAAATAGCATACACAGGATGCAAGGAACCCCTAGCCAGGGTTGACTATGTAAAATATAAGAAAAAGGAGACCCAAGATATGAAATTAAAACCCAACTTAGGAAACTGTCTCATAGAAAACACTAAGGACTAAAAAAACCTCCTATTTTATATATAATCCCGATGGGAAAAAATTAAGGTTAGATTTTAAAATTAAAGAAAATATTCTAAGAAAAACACATAACAACACATCATGGGGAACACACTCACACATAAACACATTTTTTTTCTAGTTTTTTAAATAGGGGGAGGGGCATCTGTTTGGTGCCCCCCCCAATTTTTTTTTTAAATATATATAATTTTATTGAATGTTACAGTAAACATTGGATAACATATGTGTACTGTAACATCATTTTTAACAGTGCTCATACTTGACCCCCAAAAATGGACCATGAAAAAACTGGCTAGTTTTGGAAGAACTAGGTGTTACCTATTTCAGAGAGTATTTCTGGAGCCACATAAGTTGGGGTGCCACATACAGTGTAAATGGGTTCCTTCACCTCCATAGCCAGTCCAAAGTCTGCCAGTTTTAAGGTGATCGTCATATCCTTGTTTCTGTGCACCTAAATATGAAAAGTTTAACTTTGTTTAGAATGCATAAGAAGTAGATTGAATGCATCTTGCAGGCAACATCACCGAGCTAAACTATCAAGCTAACAGTAGTGTCAACTGTCTTTTAAGCTAACAGTAGTGACAACTGTCTTTTAAGCTAACAGTAGTGTCAACTGTCTTTTAAGCTAACAGTAGTGTCAACTGTCTTTTAAGCTAACAGTAGTGACTACTGTATTTTAAGCTAACAGAGCTTCAAGAGACCACAAAACCTTTTATTTCTGGAAAACAGATTAAATTTGTAAGTCAATATAACAAAAGGGTATTCACAGTGTCTTTTAAATGAGCCCATGTACTTTATGTGAAATCTACGACTTAATGTGCAAAAAGGTACATGTATAAATAAATTAATGTCTTTAATAAACTTGTGTCCATTACATACAGGTGAAGCTCATAGCTTAATTCAAGAAAGGGCAGTTAATAACTGGTGTAGTCTTATTCTCCCATCCTTTCACTTGTGCAAGATATTCTTTGTCACTCCCCAAACTGCTTATGTTCGAGTTATCTCTCTTTGTCAGGTAATACAATTAAAATGTCTAAAACAATGGGATGAAATAACAGTAAAATTTCCAGACAGACAATGAGCTTAACCAAACAAATCCACATGAACAAATGACTCTCTCTCTCTCTCTCTCTCTCTCTCTCTCTCTCTCTCTATATATATATATATATATATATATATATATATATATATATATATATATATATATATATATATATATATATATATATATATAACCTTGATTTGATAATTCATGCACAACTAGGTTAAAAAAAGCCACTAACCACAATGTGTAAGCATGGGTACAAGTTAATGAAGGATCCTTGATGTATGGGGATGGGGAGTGCAGCTTGATAAATGGGGATGGGGAGTGCAGCTTTATATATGGGAATGGGGAGTGGAAATTGATATATGGGGATGGGGAGTTCAGCTTGATATATGGGGATGGGGAGTGGAGCTTGATATATGGGGATGGGGAGTTCAGCTTGATATATGGGGATGGGGAGTGCAGCTTGATATATGGGGATGGGGAGTGCAGCTTGATATATGGGGATGGAGAGTTCAGCTTGATATATGGGGATGAAGAGTGCAGCTTGATATATGGGGATGGGGAGTGCAGCTTGATATATGGGGATGGGAAGTTCAGCTTGATATATGGGGATGGGGAGTGCAGCTTGATATATGGGGATGGGGAGTTCAGCTTGATATATGGGGATGGGGAGTTCAGCTTGATATATGGGGATGGAGAGTGGAGCTTGATATATTGGGATGGGGAGTTCAGCTTGATATATTGGGATGGGAAGTTCAGCTTGATATATGTAGATGGGGAGTGCAGCTTGATATATGGGGATGGGGAGTGCAGCTTGATATATGGGGATGGGGAGTGGAGCTTGATATATGGGGATGGGGAGTTCAGCTTGATATATGGAGATGGGGAGTTCAGCTTGATATATGGGGATGAGGAGTGCAGCTTGATATATGTGGATGAGGAGTGCAGCTTGATATATGGGGATGGGGAGTGCAGCTTGATATATGGGGATGGGGAGTGCAGCTTGATATATGGGGATGGGGAGTTCAGCTTGATATATGGGGATGGGGAGTTCAGCTTGATATATGGGGATGGGGAGTGCAGCTTGATATATGGGGATGGGGAGTGCAGCTTGATATATGGGGATGGGGAGTGCAGCTTGATATATGGGGATGGGGAGTTCACCTTGATACATGGGGATGGGGAGTGCAGCTTGATAAATGGGGATGGAGAGTGGAGCTTGATACATGGGGATGGGGAGTTCAGCTTGATATATGGAGATGGGGAGTTCAGCTTGATATATGGGGATGGGGAGTGCAGCTTGATATATGGGGATGGGGAGTGCAGCTTGATATATGGGGATGGGGAGTGCAGCTTGATATATGGGGATGGGGAGTGCAGCTTGATATATGGGGATGGGGAGTGCAGCTTGATATATGGGGTTTGGGAGTGGAAATTGATATATGGGGATGGGGAGTTCAACTTGATATATGGGGATGGGGAGTGCAGCTTGATATATGGGAATGGGGAGTGCAGCTTGATATATGGGGATGGGGGGTGCAGCTTGATATATGGGGATGGGGAGTGGAAATTGATATATGGGGATGGGGAGTTCAACTTGATATATGGGGATGGGGAGTGCAGCTTGATATATGGGGATGGGGAGTGCAGCTTGATATATGGGGATGGGGAATGCAGCTTGATATATGGGGATGGGGAGTTCAGCTTGATATATGGGGATGGGGAATGCAGCTTGATATATGGGGATGGGGAGTGCAGCTTAATATATGGGGATGGGGAGTTCAGTTTGATAAATGGGGATGGGGAGTGCAGCTTGATATATGGGGATGGGGAGTGAAGTTTGATATATGGGGATGGGGAGTGCAGCTTGATATATGGGAATGGGGAGTGCAGCTTGATATATGGGGATGGGGGGTGCAGCTTGATATATGGGGATGGGGAGTGGAAATTGATATATGGGGATGGGGAGTTCAACTTGATATATGGGGATGGGGAGTGCAGCTTGATATATGGGGATGGGGAGTGCAGCTTGATATATGGGGATGGGGAATGCAGCTTGATATATGGGGATGGGGAGTTCAGCTTGATATATGGGGATGGGGAATGCAGCTTGATATATGGGGATGGGGAGTGCAGCTTAATATATGGGGATGGGGAGTTCAGTTTGATAAATGGGGATGGGGAGTGCAGCTTGATATATGGGGATGGGGAGTGAAGTTTGATATATGGGGATGGGGAGTGCAGCTTGATATATGGGGATGGGGAGTGCAGCTTGATATATGGGGATGGGGAGTGCAGCTTGATATATGGGGATGGGGAGTGCAGCCTGATATATGGGGATGGGGAGTGCAGCATAATATATATGGGGATGGGGAGTGCAGCTTGATATATGGGGATGGGGAGTGCAGCTTGATATATGGGGATGGGGAGTGCAGCTTGATATATGGGGATGGGGAGTGGACATTGATATATGGGGATGGGGAGTTCAACTTGATATATGGGGATGGGGAGTGGAGCTTGATATATGGGGATGGGGAGTTCAGCTTGATATATGGGGATATGGAGTTCAGCTTGATATATGGGGATGGGGAATGCAGCTTGATATATTGGGATTGGGAGTGCAGCTTGATATATGGGGATGGGGAGTTCAGCTTGATATATGGGGATGGGGAATGCAGCTTGATATATGGGGATGGCGAGTTCAGCTTGATATATGGGGATGGCGAGTTCAGCTTGATATATGGGGATGTGGAGTGCAGCTTGATATATTGGGATGGGGAGTTCAGCTTGATATATGGGGATGGGGAGTTCAGCTTGATATATGGGGATGGGGAGTTCAGCTTGATATATGGGGATGGGGAATGCAGCTTGATATATGGGGATGGGGAGTGCAGCTTGATATATGGGGATGGGGAGTGCAGCTTGATATATGGGGATGGGAAGTTCAGCTTGATATATGGGCATGGGGAGTGGAACTTGATAAATGGGGATGGGGAGTGCAGCTTGATATATGGGGATGGGGAGTGCAGCTTGATATATGGGGATGGGGAGTTCAGCTTGATATATGGGGATGGGGAGTGCAGGTTGATATATGGGGATGGGGAGTTCAGCTTGATATATGGGGATGGGGAATGCAGCTTGATATATGGGGATGGGGAGTGCAGCTTGATATATGGGGATGGGGAGTGCAGCTTGATATATGGGGATGGGGAGTGCAGCTTGATATATGGGGATGGGGAGTGCAGCTTGATATATGGGGATGGGGAGTTCAGCTTGATATATGGGGATGGGGAGTTCAGCTTGATATATGGGGATGGGGAATGCAGCTTGATATATGGGGATGGGGAGTTCAGCTTGATATATGGGGATGGGGAATGCAGCTTGATATATGGGGATAGGGAGTGCAGCTTGATATATGGGGATGGGGAGTTCAGCTTGATAAAGGGGGATGGGGAGTGCAGCTTGATATATGGGAATGGGGAGTGGAACTTGATAAATGGGGATGGGGAGTGCAGCTTGATATATGGGAATGGGGAGTGGAACTTGATAAATGGGGATGGGGAGTGAAGCTTGATATATGCGGATGGGGAGTGCAGCTTGATATATGGGGATGGGGAATGCAGCTTGATATATGGGGATGGGGAGTGCAGCTTGATATATGGGGATGGGGAGTTCAGCTTGATATATGGGGATGGGGTGTGCAGCTTGATATATGGGGATGGGGAGTTCAGCTTGATATATGGGGATGGGGAGTGCAGGTTGTGGCTGTTTAATGGTTTAATGCTCATTTTATATCTGCATTGGCAATAACTGTCTATAATAACTTTTTTCAGTCTAAATTACTTTTTTCTCCAGATAATCAATTTCAAACTTAGTTAATTAAAAAACAGTACTCTACGAGGTTTCTACACACATCCCAAAACAATGCACACTATGTCAATACTTTTGCATGTGAGTTTATTCTCGTCTTCAAGCAAATCTCTGAGTGTCAGTTTGGGAATTTGAAATTCACTAACATCAGAATGTGCTTCTCCATAATGAAACAAAGCTTTTCATGTACCAAGCACTCCCTTGCTGTCCTTTAATTGATATTCATGTACTAAGCACTCCATTGCTGTCCCTTAATTGATTGTGTGAATAAGTACAGTAAGGTTAAGTACCGTAAAGATATTACATAATACAAGTTATAACATTATTTGATTGGTCAGTTAAAGATGTTACATAATATGAGTTATAACATTGCTTGATTGGTCAGTTAAAGATGGTACATAATACAAGTTATAACATTGTTTGATTGGTCAGTTAAAGATGTTACATAATACAAGTTATAACATTGTTTGATTGGTCAGTTAAAGATGTTACATAATACAAGTTATAACATTGTTTGATTGGTCAGTTAAAGATGTTACATAATACAAGTTATAACATTGTTTGATTGGTCAGTTAAAGATGTTACATTGCTTGATTGGTCAGTTAAAGATGGTACATAATACAAATTATAACATTGTTTGATTGGTCAGTTAAAGATGTTACATAATACAATTTATAACATTGTTTGATTGGTTAGTTAAAGATTTTACATAATACAAGTTATAACATTGTTTGATTGGTCAGTTAAAGATGTTACATAATACAAGTTATAACATTGTTTGATTGGTCAGTTCAACTGTCATACTACTGTGACCGCTACTCTTACAATGGAAACATTTGCATGCCTTTTGACTTCTACCACCCCACCCACCCCATATTTGATCTGACACAGAAATCAATTTCATAATACAAGCTGGTCTACATTTAATTGACTGTAACAATATAACAAACATTTATATGCAAATCAGAGATCAAAACATATCTAGCACTTAATTAGGTTCTCAGTGAAACTGTTGATAACATAACGATGACCGGAGATTGAGATTTGTATATCTGAATACATTATCATATTAACACTGAAAAAGAATAAAAAAGACAACTAAAACACGAATTTCATAAGATGAAACTTTCGTAATTGACAATTATCTTTTAAAATGAGAATTATTGACAGGATGAAATTATTTTACAATTTTGTTATTGATAGTGTACTAAGAACATTTTTGCAAAGCAAAATGTAGCAAAATATGACTTCTTATTAAAAGCAGCAATTTTAACAATGTAAATGCAAATTCTGGCACTGACCAAATTTAAAGTTATCAGAAAGGTACATCTGCACTACAGTTTCATAAGTGCTTTTGGTTTCTTCCATTCCAAATTATAACCATATTTTGTCATACTGGCCTACAGAAGTAGTTAATGGAGTTAATTAAACTTGTTATTCAATACTGTGTATAACAAATCAGTTATAACATATCAGTTATAACATATATCAGTTATAACATATCAGTGTATAACATATCAGTTATAACATATCAGTTATAACATATCAGTTATAACATATCAGTTATAACATATCAGTTATAACATATATCAGTTATAACATATCAGTGTATAACATATCAGTTATAACATATCAGTTATAACATATCAGTTATAACATATCAGTTTCTTAAATTTGACATTGTTATACTTACCAGAAGATTTTCAGGCTTTAGATCTCTGTGAACAATGATGCGGGAGTGGAGATAAAACAGGGCATTACACAAGTCTTTCACCATGTGAGCAGAATCCACTTCTCCAAATTTCACACTCTGTGTGATTGCATCAAACAAGTCACCACCCTAAAAGGGAGAATAATGTAATAAATGTGGCACACAATAACCAATACTTATACTCAAACTAAATTGACAATATAACTGATTTTTTTTTTCTCTCCTTCATCCGAACAGGTTCTGAATTAGTGAGTGAAATTTAGACAAAATGACAAAATACTTGAACTGTAGCCTTGACCCTTTAGATATGCCCTGAACTACATCATTTCTTATACAACACCTTCATAAACGAGTTTTAACTAAGTATTTCAAGTCGGAACAGTAAATGCTATCTAAAGTTTGTGTTACATCCATTGTTCTCTGATGAATTGAGATTTTCAGTTTAGAATGTTGGAGACTGTAGATTTTCCAACTATGAAAAATCCAAATCATTTACACTGTACTAACTACAGATGACTAACAACCAAATCCTTCACACTGTACTTAAAAGCAGATGACTAACAAATAAATCCCTCACACTGTACTTAAAGCAGATGACTAACAACCAAATCCCTCACACTGTACTTAAAGCAGATGACCAACGACCAAATCCCTCACACTGTACTTAAAGCAGATGACTAACAACCAAATCCCTCACACTGTACTTAAAGCAGATGACCAACGACCAAATCCCTCACACTGTAGTTAAAGCAGATGACCAACAACTGCCACAATTACATGCACCTGTTTGTATTAGAAAAAGGTAAACGCTTGACAACTCCAATGCCTGTTTTCACAATAAACAAATGGTGACTAATTCTACACCCACCCACCCTTTTTGATTCTATGCTAATTTTTCTTATCTCACTGATAGCAGTCATATGGTGGAAATATTCCAAATTGTTCCCTACATATCATTTCTAATCATTTAATAGTCTCTTGGATCTGAAGTTTCTCTCTTGCTTTTTATCTACATGGCTCAGGTGTAAAAGCCTCAACTTCCAATGTGTCATACAGTGAATAATGTAATTAGGTCACATTGGTGGTTATTTTTAGGCCACATTGGTGGTTATTTTTAGGTCACATTGTTTTTGTACCCTGGGCTGGATGAAACAAAAACAACCATGCATAACTGAATGAGGAATATTTTAATGGAAGTGAAGGCTTCCAAATTCAATCGTAGTAGACATCAGAATCAACTGAAAAACTCTGAATAAATAGTCTGTAAAATACATGTGTGTGTGTGTGTGTGTGTGTGTGTGAGAGAGAGAGAGAGAGAGAGAGAGAGAGAGAGAGAGAGAGAGAGAGAGAGAGAGAGATTTGGATTTTTAATGTGGCTGCAGTGTGGCAGTTTATATGTCTAGCTCTGAGGTATCATGCCCCATACATGTAGCATGATGTCCCACTCAGCGACATTATCTTGACAATGCCTGAGTAAACTTGATACCAAGAAAGCTACAGGACTTCATCAGATTGGTCCAAGACTCATTAAATCTTCTGCCTCTGCTATTTTAGATAGCATAACATTCATAATCAATTTAAGTATTGCAACCTCATCTGTCCCCAAATTATGGAAAACTGCAAAAGTAACTCCTATTTACAAATCTGGATCTAAGAATGATGCTGATAACTACCGACCAATCTCAATACTACCATACTTGCCAAAATTGATTGAGAAACATGTCCATGAATCATTCATGTCATATTTTACCAAACACTTGCTGTTACACCCTAATCAATCAGGCTTTAGACAGAAACATTCATGTGAGACTGCCTTGATCTCCCTAACTGATAAATGGCTTCAAGCACTTGACCAAGGTAAAATAATAGGATCTGTAGTTGTAGATTTCAGGAAAGCGTTTGACATGGTGGATCATGAAATCCTTTTGAAGAAACTGAAAATCTACCAATGCGATGAAAAAACAGTTTGATGGTTAACTTCATACTTAAATGAGAGAACACAACATGTTTATATAAATAACATTCTGTCTGAACCTGAAACAATTAGATATGGAGTACCACAAGGCTCAATTCTAGGTCTGTTACTATTTATTTTATTTATTAACGACCTACCACTTTTACTAAGAAACTTGATATCATCTACAGATCTCTATGCAGATGACACAACATTGTCGGACATCCAAAACACAAAGCATGAACTCGAAATTTCATTACAGAATGCATTAAACAAGCTTTGAAAACTGGTGCACATGCAATGGCATGGTAGTAAATACTGGTAAAACTAAAATATTACTTATCTCAACAAGGAAAAAAAGGAAAAATCTGTCTAGCAATGAACTATGTCTGACATGGAAGGATAAAAATTTGCAATGGTCTGTCATGACAGACTACTTGGTGTTCTGGTAGATAATAACCTATACAGACTACTTGGTGTTCTGGTAGATAATAACCTATCATGGTGGATTAGTTCTTAGCTAATTGTGTTACCCTCTTTAAATAAAGTCATTATTATTATTATTATTATTATTATTATTATTATTATTATTATTATTATTGACTGGTCATATCAAACATATCAGTAAAAAGGCCAATTCAAGTTTATGGCTTTTCAGTAGGATAAGACATTTTCTCCCTGAAAAGCACCAAAAACTTTTTTATAACAGTTACATACAACCCTATTTAGGCTACTGTAATACAGTATGGGGTAATTCAAATGATAAAAACATAGCAACGCTGGAACATCTTCAAAAAAGAGCATTTAGACTAATATCAAACCAGAAAGAAAGCAAAGAAAATTTAGCTGGTAAGTTAAAAATATTACCTATTAAAGACTGAATATGTTTAAGAAAAGCCAAATTAATGTGCAGGATATCCAATAATAGTGCTCCTGAATATTTACAATCCCTATTCCAGTATAGGCTACCTGGCAATACACCCCACCTGTGATCCAAACAGTATAAAATTCCCAAACCAAATAAGGAATTATTTTAAAAATGTTTCCAATACTCTGAAACTTTGCTCTGGAATAGTATTCCAGTTGAGATTAGAAATAACAACTCTATTTCCATCTTCCAAACCCAAATTATCCAGTGGCTTCTAAGATGCTGCTGAAATAAATAAATTCCTTTGTATGAGGGCCTCAAGGTATATTAGTTCTTAGCTAATTGTGTTACTCTCTTTAAAGTCATTACACCAGGCAGACCAGTCCTAACACTACACTCTTAAGGCTGAGCAGTGCACCCAGCAAGGCAGCCGTTAGTATCATTTTTATAAATCTTTGGTATGACTTGGCCAGGGTTGAAACCTGCAGCCTCCTGCATCCAAGGAAATAGCTCTAACCAATAAGCCACCAGAGCGGTCATGTACCCATGACAACTCACTTAGATGAATTCTCAATTTAAATAATAAAATGGCAAGTGATAATAATTATTCATGACTACTGAGTTTAAAGTAAATCAGATAATGTAAATATAGTATTATGCTAATTCTTAATTCCTTACATTGATATGGGTCTCAATATCTTATCAACATACTGATGTACTACCAATGAATCATTTCACCCCAAAACATTATGCTTTAGAATAGATAAAATATATCAGTTTAATAACATCAAGTAACTTACCAACATACTGATGTACTACCAATGAATCATTTCACCCCAAAACATTATGCTTTAGAAAAGATAAAATATATCAGTTTAATAACATCAAGTAACTTATCAACATACTGATGTACTACCAATGAATCATTTCACCCCAAAACATTATGCTTTAGAAAAGATAAAATATATCAGTTAATAATATCAAGTAACTTATCAACATACTGATGTACTACCAATGAATCATTTCACCCCAAAACATTATGCTTTAGAAAAGATAAAATATATCAGTTTAATAACATCAAGTAACTTACCAACATACTGATGTACTACCAATGAATCATTTCACCCCAAAACATTATGCTTTAGAAAAGATAAAATATATCAGTTTAATAACATCAAGTAACTTACCAACATACTGATGTACTACCAATGAATCATTTCACCCCAAAACATTATGCTTTAGAATAGATAAAATATATCAGTTTAATAACATCAGTTTAATAACATCAAGTAACTTATCAACATACTGATGTACTACCAATGAATCATTTCAAACCAAAACATTATGCTTTAGAATAGATAAAATATATCAGTTTAATAACATCAGTTTAATAACATCAAGTAACTTATCAACATACTGACTACCAATGAATCATTTCACCCCAAAACATTATGCTTTAGAACAGATAAAATATATCAGTTAATAATATCAAGTAACTTATCAACATACTGATGTACTACCAATGAATCATTTCACCCCAAAACATTATGCTTTAGAATAGATAAAATATATCAGTTTAATAACATCAAGTAACTTATCAACATACTGATGTACTACCAATGAATCATTTCACCCCAAAACATTATGCTTTAGAATAGATAAAATATATCAGTTTAATAACATCAAGTAACTTATCAACATACTGATGTACTACCAATGAATCATTTCACCCCAAAACATTATGCTTTAGAACAGATAAAATATATCAGTTTAATAACATCAGTTTAATAACATCAAGTAACTTATCAACATACTGATGTACTACCAATGAATCATTTCACCCCAAAACATTATGCTTTAGAACAGATAAAATTTATCAGTTAATAATATCAAGTAACTTATCAACATACTGATGTACTACCAATGAATCATTTCACCCCAAAACATTATGCTTTAGAATAGATAAAATATATCAGTTTAATAACATCAAGTAACTTATCAACATACTGATGTACTACCAATGAATCATTTCAAACCAAAACATTATGCTTTAGAACAGATAAAATATATCAGTTTAATAACATCAGTTTAATAACATCAGTTTAATAGCATCCAGTAACCCACATTATAACTGGAGAGTAGTATATAAAATGGCTTTATAAAGAGGGAAAACGGTCATGTGACGTTCATGTACACAAATGAAAGATAAAAGATGGAAGAAAATTACCACAGATCCATCCCAAAATGATATAAATAAGGAATCGACAGTAAAAATGCAACTGCAAATTAATTTTTTATGGTTACATTTCTTTCAATGTTCTTATAACCAACACTGAGAAAGGAAAACAAATTAAACACCAAAGGTTCAATTCCAAACTCCAGAAGCAATCTTAAAAGTATACAACTATGTGTAGTATGAATGAAGAAAGTTGGAATTCCCATAATGTCTGTTTTTGTCATTACGTAAGTCAGCAATATGTTTACTTTTAGAAGCCTACTCAAAGAAATATCACCACACACAAAGTAAGTATATTTATTATCCAGTTTTTAGAACACTAGACTCATAATTATCAGGATGTGGGTTAAAAAACTCTCAATACCCACCAGGGTTTTCTTCCTTGGTGTGTCACAGGTAAAGGAAATGAAATCACATTTCCTAGGCAAGATGTAGTCAATAATATCCTAAAGTTGTCATTATAACAAACAGAAACGTAAGATTATCATCAACATGCAGTGTCTAAGACAAAATCTGTGACTAAACACTGGCATTTTATATCCTGTAACATAATCCAAAAAACGGTAAAGAAGAGTATGGGACCAAAGTAAAGAAGAGTATGGGACCAAAGTAAAGAAGAGTATGGGACCAAAGTATTAACTCAGTACATATGTCTGTCTATAAATTATGCTGCCACCATTTATTTCAAACTTTATGAAATCAGTTAAATATATTACAGTCACTAAGACTCAAGACTTAATTCAATTACTCAATTTTGGAACTTAATCTTCTGTAAACATTTACGCGTGCTAATATTACAATTTTCGCTCAGCTGAAGTCATGAATGAGAGATTATTCAGTAAGTGCATGGAATCACAAAGACTTCAAAATCTGAATAAATAAGTTCAGGTATTATGAACCCCTCTGAAATTCCCGAACTGAAAAGTTTGGGTGAAAATTACCCCTACGTCTGAATACAATAGAAGCAATTTTTAGAATAAAGGAGAGATTCAGTGAATAAATTAATACAGAAAATGAAAATATTAATATGTATTTATCATACAATGGACCCTGTCATTGTCCCTGAAATATTAATATGTATTTAACATTTATAGTACATGTATATTGTTCTTTCAACAGAAAACAATATTAAAAAATGACAAATAGAGAAAAACAACGCTGTTTCACAGAAACAATGATTTTCTGCTACTAGGAAATGATTCAAATGTTTATCAACTAGTCCAATTAACAACACTCACACTGGAACAAAGGTCAGTCCACTTTTTCTGCCTCTACTGCCCTCCTACTAGTAGAAAAAACAAGCTGACTGAATCAAAGTCAACTGGTATTACAGAACCATCTATCTTATTGCGCAAGAATCTAATTTACAATTACCACTGAGATTTCGTGATAAAAGGTTACTTTGTTCTTACAAGTTTAACAGTTTAAGCATTGTAGTTACAAATGACACTTTCTTTACATCAAGACCTCAAGTATAAATTTTTAAAAACCCTAACAATAGTGTAAAAATGTTCAGTCTAAGCCATTATAAAATACTGACCTCAATGGATCGTTTACATTCCAGGCTGTATTACTCTTACAACTCCCAATTACATGTACATTGTCGTACAACAGAATTAAAAATGACACAAAAATGGCAAATGCCATTAAAAACCACAGAACATATCTTATGCATGTGACACCTAGAATTCAGTAGGAAATAACTTGACACAGCTAAGTTAGCTGCACAAAGATGTATATTTTGGAGTTCATACTGTTTCAAATTATTTACACCTCTCCTTCAATAATTCATGCACAATGAGGAAACAAAGCAAAGACTGCATTCAAATCGAATGTACGTGATATTAAAGGGACATCTGAAAAATGAAGATTAGAGTGCTATCCTGGCTCGACATCTATGTGATATTAAAGGGACATCTGAAAAATGAAGATAAGAATGCTATCCTGGCTCAACATCAATAAGACCATGGAAGAGATATAACTGTTAACAAAGTTCTTGATAATTCTAGTCACACTGCGGGGGGAGGGGTCCCGAGTGGAAGAGTGGTCTAAAGCGCTTTCCGTTACTGATCACTGCCGTCTCACCTCTATTTGCGTGGGTTTGAGTCTAAGATTCGGCAAATGTAGTTATGTGAGAAAGCTTGCCAGTAGCTTCTTGTGGTTCGCTGGTTCTTTCCGGGGGTTTTCCCAGGTTCTTCCTCCACCAATAATACTGGCCGCCATGTATAGCCTATAGCGTGCTGAAAAATGGCATTAAACACTAAAAACAAAACAAACTAATCACAATGGGAATAAATGTCAATAAACAGATTATCTAAACTAATCACACTGGGAATAAATGTCAATAAACAGATTATCTAAACTAATCACACTGGGAATAAATGTCAATAAACAGATTATCTAAACTAATCACACTGGGAATAAATGTCAATAAACAGATTATCTAAACTAATCACACTGGGAATAAATGTCAATAAACAGATTATCTAAACTAATCACACTGGGAATAAATGTCAATAAACAGATTATCTAAACTAATCACAATGGGAATAAATGTCAATAAACAGATTATCTAAACTAATCACACTGGGAATAAATGTCAATAAACAGATTATCTAAACTAATCACACTGGGAATAAATGTCAATAAACAGATTATCTAAACTAATCACACTGGGAATAAATGTCAATAAACAGATTATCTAAACTAATCACACTGGGAATAAATGTCAATAAACAGATTATCTAAACTAATCACACTGGGAATAAATGTCAATAAACAGATTATCTAAACTAATCACACTGGGAATAAATGTCAATAAACAGATTATCTAAACTAATCACACTGGGAATAAATGTCAATAAACAGATTATCTAAACTAATCACACTGGGAATAAATGTCAATAAACAGATTATCTAAACTAATCACACTGGGAATAAATGTCAATAAACAGATTATCTAAACTAATCACACTGGGAATAAATGTCAATAAACAGATTATCTAAACTAATCACACTGGGAATAAATGTCAATAAACAGATTATCTAAACTAATCACACTGGGAATAAATGTCAATAAACAGATTATCTAAACTAATCACACTGGGAATAAATGTCAATAAACAGATTATCTAAACTAATCACACTGGGAATAAATGTCAATAAACAGATTATCTAAACTAATCACACTGGGAATAAATGTCAATAAACAGATTATCTAAACTAATCACACTGGGAATAAATGTCAATAAACAGATTATCTAAACTAATCACACTGGGAATAAATGTCAATAAACAGATTATCTAATGAAATTATTGACTCTTTGGTTTACATTTCATGATGACTAATCTCTGAAAGGTCATGAAAACATAACTCCATATATATGGACATCATATACATATATCCTGCGTTTTGAACTTGGAAAACATTATGCATTACATCAATGCCTTTCACACAACAAAAAAATTTCTTTTGTTTAAAAAAAGTACAAACATTTGTTTCATTGAAAAGCCGTTGCCATTTGATTTCTTAAATGGTTTTATTACTGAAATATTGATATGACCATGATTTTGATGCAAGTAATAGTGACAATTCTGCTCATCCTGAAAATCTCCAATACCAATTAAGGAATTTTAAGATGACTACAAAATGTATTATGGTACTGTTTACATATTTTAATTGAAAATTCATCAGCACCTAATGAATAGGGTAAATTCCCTTGCAAATTCTATTTTAAAATAAATGGGATAAAAATTCATCAGCACCTAATGAATAGGGTAAATTCCTTTGCAAATTGTATTTTAAAATAAATGGGATAAAAATTCATCAACACCTAATGAATAACGGGTAAATTCCTTTGCAAATTGTATTTTAAAATAAATGGGATAAAAATTCATCAACACCTAATGAATAGGATAAATTCCTTTGCAAATTGTATTTTAAAATAAATGGGATACCCTTGCCTGCCCCTCATTGTGAGTAGGATTGCACCTTATCATGGAAGCAATGTATTCATACTTGAATGGAAAGATGGATGACCAAATCTATATATGCAAAAATGAAAATCTCAATAAAGATCTGTATTACAGGTATTTACTTATATGAAAGTTATTAGTATATTTCTTAGTATTCCAGACTTAAATGATAGATGGATGGACCATTACGCCCTGGATACATACAGCAGACAGACAGAGATAGACATATAGAAAGACAGGTAGGTAGGCAGGTAGGTTGACATACAGACATATAGACAAACAAACAGATGTATTTATGTATGTATGTATGTATGTATGTATGTATGTATGTATGTATGTATGTATGTATGTATGTATGTATGTATGTATGTATGTATGTATGTATGTATGTATGTATGTATGTATGTATGTATGTATCATTTAGCCCTGGAAACATACAGCAGACAGACAGATAGACATACAGAAAGACAGGTAGGTGTGTAGCTAGGTAGGTAGGTTGACATATAGACAGACAAATAGACGGATGGACAGACAGACAGACAGGTAGTATTTTCTTCGTTAATGGCCTATGAGAAGGAGTCATTTGATGCATTGTCTATTTGAATATTTGGTGACCATATCTGGATTTAGCATGATTTTCATGAATCTGAAGTCCTTCATGCCAGTATACTAAGACAAACAAATTCTATGCAGTTTTTGAGAAGGATGTTTTATTTTTAATAATGGTGGCTGTAACTGACACCTGATCAGCACCATTTGTACAAAACTTGAAAGCATTTCAACACTAAGAAGCCTTCTGTAAACTTTTGTCAAATTCTGCTCAGTTGGCTTTTTTTAGCCATTTTTTTGAAATTTCTCTTTATTCACTAACTGTGTCCATAATTAACTTTAAAAACTTGATTTATGTCACAACACTTCTGGGAATATCTGGAAAAATTCTGTTCACTGGTTATTAAGAAAGTGTTCAAAGGTTTATCTATTTTTAGCAATGGCAGCCATATTTGATGATGTTAGCATCATTTGCAACAAAACCAATTTAGAAGCCTTCATGCTGGGATGATTTCTTCCAAGTTCAGTTAAAATTGGTATTGTTGTTTTTTGCAAAAGAAATTAAAGACTGATGATATATAAATTCATTTGGCATTACAACATTAGGATGAGAAAACAAAAATTGTGAAATTCAACTGATCAAAGAAGATGAACTGCAAATATATACATGTCGATGTCAATACATGCTGCAATGTGTACAATACTGTGATGACATCAATAAAACAGCAGTTGTAAATTTGCCCACAGTAAACCTATCCAGCAATGTTTTCTCAAACACTAAATTTAAAGTTCAGTATCAATAGCTATTCACAACTGTCAAAGGTACAACAAGTTTTAATTCAGGAAAAAGACATATGGCACACAAGTATGCCTCAATGACGACTGGGTTTGAATGCTCTCAAGTGTTTTGGAATATCAGATTTTAAACTTCCATTTACACCTGTTGACATACTGACAGATTTTTTTAATAAAAAATGTTTGCTTCCTTCTGATGATTCAACAAGTTTGAACAAAATGTGCTACTAGTAGTAATCAAATATTCCAAATGATAATAACCAAATATTCCAAATGATAATAATTGTCAAGTGCCAAATTTTTCGTCAGTCAAATCCATTAATTAATTCTTAGTCTAGCCGACAATTAACTGTTATCTTGTGGGAGAGTTTGGATGAAGGAATGTTTTCTTACCTCAGGTCATGCTGGTCCTATGTTTATAGCAAACACGAATTGGTAGTATGACGGGATAGGAAAGGGAAAATTCTCACGTATAGCTGTCAAAATGATTGAGACAAATGAAAGGTGGCATTCTGACACATTTTTAGACGGTTTTTAAAATGTCCGTAGGAATAGCATTTATTCCGATTGGTCAAATGTAGAAGGAGGGGGGGTGTCGAACCGTAGGATCGGGGAAATATATTCTCTGAGCTAATGAGTTTAAATCAGTCTTCTGGAAGGTGCTTTGCAAGAAAGCAGTGTTGAACTACTATCATTGATTCCGGAATAAAGACTCTGGGGGTATTCTTACAGCAGTGCCTTCGTAACAATAAGCTCAGGAAAGTCCGCCGGAAATCAAACAGCAGAAGCACGCCAAACACACAAGGGAAAATAGTTTGTTTGGAAAGAGTGAGAATTAGCAAGAAGTCAAGAAAAGGAGGGAAAAGGAGTCTAGAAAAAGGAGGGAAAAGAAGTCAGAAGTCAGAGTGTGGAATTCCCCATTCAATCAAAGGGCAAGCTAAAGTTGTGACGCACGCAAAAGGAAAAAACCAGTCGACGAACAAGGTCATTGTGAATCACCCAACAGTCCAATGTTAATGAACATTCGATTCCATGATGAAAGTTACTATCAGTTATTAACGGTTAAATTCATCTATTTTATTAGTGTTTGAATTTTAATTAACGTATCTGCTATTTTAAAGCTTCGGTTTTGAAGTACTTCTGAACGAAGAATAGTCAGAAGGAAAGAAAATTGTAATTTACTGTGTCATTCTTCTCTTAATTGTATTTTAATTAAATTCTCTTTTTTATCTTTACGGGGGCTCGTGTGTTGTCTTGTTCAAAATACCATCTCAGATTACCATATCCACTCTATGACCAGGCAAATTACACCGTAGGGGTCATTCCTTTGATAAACTAGTATTAACAGGAGGCGGTGTCAAGTGTTGTTTTTCCAAGTTGCGCAATACCTCTGACCAGGGACTTGTGCAATATTGTACTGATAACCCTTGATACCGAGCCAGCCGTTACAATAATTAAATATTCCAAATGATAATAATCAAACATATTCCAAATGATAATAATCAAATATTCCAAATGATAATAACCAAATATTCCAAATGATAATAACCAAATATTCCAAATGATAATAATCAAATATTCCAAATGATAATAATCAAACATATTCCAAATGATAATAATCAAATATTCCAAATGATAATAATTCTAAATGATAATAATCATGTCACTTGAAGTTTTTCAACATCTGTGTTAGTTATAAGCTATTGTTTGGATGAAACCAATCTAAACAAGCATTTAGTATACTGGGTAGTTTATTCCCTGGATTTTGAAACAAACTGGATTTTTATAAACTCGATAATTTTTTTATGCAAAACTCTTAAGATATAAACTTGTCTTACAAAATTAAATCATAATCATCAAGATGCTATAAATTTGAATGTATCCAGTGACTAAGATTAATTCAGGGTGTATTTGATTATATGGCTATGGGTAAATTTTATACTTTTAAATGTGCATGAAACATATGGAACCTGAATCTATGGCATAGTTTAAATTGATCAAATGTGCCATCATACATCAGATAGACTGTTATCATGAGAGGAGCAATAAACTGACAACTTTTAATCTTGTAATTTAAACATATTAAGAAACTTCTTTATGTTTTTTGGTTGATTTGTTAAATGTGCAAATATGCTGCTTATGTAAAGTTCTGGCCACTCATTATCAAAGTTATCAAAGTTCTGGTCACTCATAATCAAAGTTATCAAAGTTCTGGCCACTCATTATCAAAGTTATCAAAGTTCTGGTCACTCATTATCAAAGTTATCAAAGTTCTGGTCATTCATTATCAAAGTTATCAAAGTTCTGGCCACTCATTATCAAAGTTATCAAAGATCTGGCCACTCCTTATCAAAGTTCTGGCCACTCCTTATCAAAGTTCTCAAAGTTCTGGCCACTCATAATCAAATTTATCAAAGTTCTGGTCATTCATTTTCAAAGTTCTCAAAGTTCTGGCCACTCATAATCAAATTTATCAAAGTTCTGGTCATTCATTTTCAAAGTTATCAAAGTTCTGGTCACTCATTTTCAAAGTTATCAAAGTTCTGGTCATTCATTATCAAAGTTCTGGTCACTCATTTTCAAAGTTCTGGTCATTCATTACCAAAGTTCTGGCTACTCATCAAAGTTCTGGTCACTCATTTTCATAGTTATCAAAATTCTGGTCATTCATTATCAAAGTTTTCAAAGTTCTGGCCCTTCATTATCAAAGCTTTCAAAGTTCTGTACACTCATTTTCAAAGTTATCAAAGTTCTGGTCATTCATTATCAAAGTTCTGGTCACTCATTTTCAAAGTTATCAAAGTTTTGGTCATTCATTATCAAAGTTCTGGTCACTCATTTTCAAAGTTCTGGTCATTCATTACCAAAGTTCTGGCTACTCATCAAAGTTCTGGTCACTCATTTTCAAAATTATCAAAATTCTGGTCATTCATTATCAAAGCTTTTAAAGTTCTGGCCACTCATTTTCAACGTTATAAAAGTTCTGGCCACTCATTACCAAAGTTCTGGCCACTCATTATCAAAGTTATAAAAGTTCTGGCCACTCATTACCAAAGTTCTGGCCACTCATTATCAAAGTTATAAAAGTTCTGGCCACTCATTACCAAAGTTCTGGCCACTCATTATCAAAGTTAAAAAAGTTCTGGCCACTCATTACCAAAGTTCTGGCCACTCATTATTAAAGTGATCAAAGTTCTGGTCACTCATTATCAAAGTTCTGGCCACTAATTATCAAATATCTGGTCACTCATTATCAAAGTTAGTAAAAAGACAATATTGTAACAGCAATTACTGAAATAAAAATGCTTAACAAGGCATCAATTCTGAACATGCTTGTTGGATTAATCTCCCTTTAGATTCAAACCAATCCTTCCTCAAAATGTTGGAAAATCAATAACATTTTCTACCACAAAATGATGTTTTGCATGAAAAAGCCATGACAAATGCATTCAAATATTATTTTAAATAAGAGAAATGAAGAGCACCAATGCTCAACATGAGATGAAAAGGACAGCCAAATGAAGATCACAATGCTCAACATGAGATGAAAAGGACAGCATACAGTTTAAGTATATTTCAAAATTTAATATACAACTCAGCTTCCACATTTCTACAAAACAAGCATTCCCTTGTGCATACACTGTATGACATAAAAGTATGTATTCTTGATATCATTGTCAATAAAATAGGGTACTATATGGAGATAGAAATTTCTAAAACAAATTAAGAAACCACCTTCTAGTCGACCATGTATTTTATTTAGGCAGAGAGTAACAAAATTTAACACTAAACTTAGTCTAAACAAATTAAATACTGACCCTATACCTGGGCCTGGATGGATGCATGGATGGATGGATGAATGGATAGAGAAACAAGCACATGGATGTTTAAGTGACCAATATGTCCAGCTTCAACAAAAATGGGCAAGGGCAGATGAATGGATGGAAAATACACACATGGATAAAAAAAGCAGCTTATATGTTGATTTTCACCAATATGGGTCTGGATGGATGGATGGAAAGATGGACAGACACATAAATACAAAAGTGACATATGCTAATTTTCCACCAAGGTGAGTCTGAACAAATTAATGGACAGATGGACAAACAAAATGGATAGCAAAGTGACTGCTATGTTGATTTTACACTAAGGTGGGTTGAAAAGGGTGTATGGACAGATGGATACATACATGGATACCTAAGTGACAGGTATTTTGCTCTTCCAGGCTGGGTCTCAACATCCATTGCAGATGGATGGATGGATGGATGGATAGATGGACAGACAGATGGATGGATGGATGGATGGATGGATGGATGGATGGATGGATGGATGGATGGATGGACAGACAGATGGATGGATGGATGGATGGATGGATGGATGGATGGATGGATGGATGGAAAGACATGCACATGAATACTAAAATGACCAATATTTAGAGCTTCTGCCAAGGTGGATTTGACAAAAATGAACCCCATGGTAAATGATGCAAAATTGCAAATACCCTATTCCTGGAAAATACAGAAGAAAATCACTACAGTAATCCTCATTCATCTGGAAAAATGTCTCAGCTCAACAAAAAGTGGAATTTAATTGTAAAGCATGTATTTTTAACAGGAATAAATGTTTCGATTCTGTTAAAAAAAAGTACATGTTTTCAGATTTGGGCTTCTTATATTTTAGCTACTGATGATGTAGTTTGATTGGATTTCTTTTCACAATCTCATTCTAAGGTTATAACCAGAAAAGATTTCTCCATTTGCCCAAAAAATGACCATTATATGGTATTTTCTCCTCATTCTTCAAAGCAATATCCTGACATGCATTCCATGCTAATAGGTCGGAAAACTGAGAGTACTTGCAGTTTCTAAGTTAACATGATCATGGCATGAAAATTATTTCCCTTCAGATAAATTTATATACTACACAGCTGAAAATGTCAAATGTTTACATACCTTTACAAGTTCCATAACGAGGTAGATTTTGTCCACAGTCTCATATTCTTCATACAACTTGACGATGTTTGGATGGTTGCAGTCCTTCATTATTTCTATTTCATTTTCTACCATGTGTTCCTTACCCTTTAGTTTAGATTTGTCTATGACTTTCATGGCATATTCTGTGCCAATATTTTTTAATTTACTGTACCTCACAACTGCGAAATTACCATCACCCAAAGTCCGACCAAGCTCATATTTGGTATATACATAATCATCATTGGATATTTGTCTTTCAAGTTTGGTTTTCCTAACAATCTTTTGTTTTTGCTTCTTTTTCTTTTTTTCAACTTTCTCTGTGCCATCATTTTTATTCTTATCACTTTGAAATTCTGCATCCTTTTCTTTCTCAGAATCTTTTGCTTTCCCTTCTTTCTCCTTTTCACCTTTCTCTTTATCTTTCTCAGCTTGCTCTTTATCTTTTTCTACTTTTTCTGACTTTGCTTTTTCAACTTTTGTTTCAGTGGCTTTTGAATCTGTAGCTTGCACATCTGGAGCTTTCAAAGCCTTCTCTGCTTTTTCCTTTTCTTTTTCCTTCTCCTTCTCTTTCTTAATTCTCTCCTTTTCTTTCTCCTTCTCTTTTTCAGCCTTTTCTCTCTCAAGTCTTTCCTTTTCAGCTTTCTCCACTGCTGCTGCTTGTCTTTCCCTTGCAGCAATTTCAGCTTTTTCTCTTTCTTGCCTTTCCTTCTCTTTTTGTCTATCATCTTCTTCTTGAAGACGTTGTTTCTCTTCTTCTCTCTTTCTCCTTGCTTCTTCCCTTTCTCTCGCTTTCTGCTCTCTTATGGCTTTTTTGAAAGGATCTTCCACTTGTTTACCTGGCACTAAATTTTTTTTCCGATTCTCATCTTCAACAATTCTTCTCTCTGTTTCCATAACTTTCATACGTCTTCTTTTTGCTCTGTCCCGTTCATCTCTATCGGCTTTCTCTTTTTCTTGTTCTAATCTCAATCCAACTTCCATATCACGTGGATAATCATTTTTATGGCGTCCTTTTTCCTGCGGTCGAGTTTTATGAATCACATATTCTTGCTCCTGCTCACGATTACTTCCATCACTACCTTCCCCAAAACCACTATCTCGTTTATCTGCCTCATGCTGATGAGCTGCAGCCAATTTCTTCTTCTTCTGCTTATCCAAATCTTTTATTAAATTCTTTGCATAGGGGCTGTCAGGGAATAATTCTTCAATAATATCTTGTATATCTGATTCTGTCAACTGATCACTGCCCACACCTATGAAAATATCATCGTCACGGAAAAAGTCAGATATACCCTGTACTTCATGACCCTTCGTTGTAAACAATTTACGAACCTTATTATTCTTCCATTTAGGCCCAAAGGCCTCAGTAATGTCCCCCATAAGCTGCTCAAATGACTGAACACTACGCCTGTTGAGCAAAATTTTGACGTTATTTCGTGGCCTAGCCCCATTTCGAACTATAGTCACAACTTTTGGTTTCAAAGGAACATTTTCTGACTGTTGCATAAGATACGTGTTTCGATTTGCAGGGCCAAAAGCACCTGGAAATCGCCGATGCCCTTGGTAATAGCGTGCAGGATGGAAGGAATTAGACCCAACAAACCCTCGCCCTCTGTAGCTGCCCTGCGTGTAATTCTGGTTCTCATCATGGAGTTCATTGTGTGCATGTGCTCGTCCTGAAAATAAAAAGTGAAATATGCAACTCTGATAATGGCAACATAATGGTAACAAATTATATATTTAGATTCATACAGTTAAAAGGAGAAATATACACCTTTGATAATGACAACAACTTATATCTTTAGATTCATACAGTTAAAAGGTAAAATATACACCTTTGATAATGACAACAACTTATACCTTTATATTTATACAATCAACAGGAGTAGAAACTGAGGCAACTACAAAAACAAACCTTTATCACAAACATGACAACTATCTCACAATTTATTGTAATTATAAAGTTAAAAAGTAATGACTACCACTCAGTGACTGATAAAAAATTATCCCACAATTACCTCATGTACATAATACTAAGTGTTTCATTATTGTTTTTTATCACAATTTGTATGATGCATGAATACCGTAAGACTGGATAGTGATTAACAGTAGAACCTATTCTGAAAAACCACCCTTTCTGCCAAAACTGATGGTCTCTCAAAACAGGTGGTCTCCCATTATAGATCATAAGACTATTTTATCAATAAATCTGTGCCTTAAGAATAAAGTATCTCAAAATAGGTGTACCGCTCCTGTGGCCTAGTAGTTAGAGCGTCCGCCGCGGAAGCGGGAGGTCCTGAGTTTGATCCCCAGCCGAGTCATACCAAAGATTTATCTGTGGCATGATGCCCCAGTGCTAGACATCACTATAAACTGCCTCACTGCTGACATCGTAGCGATATGACTGAAGAATTGTTAATGCTATGTTAAAAATCCTAATCAAACAAACAAGACAGGTGGTTTCAACAAGACAGGTGGTCTCACATAAAAGTGGTCTCTCAATACGTTTTATTTCTTTGGTACAAATGTTTGCCATTTCCCAAAAACAACATTTTGACTACAACCACTGACAGGAGAAGGAATTCTATTTGTCTTCGCATTTGGATTGTTGAGTCTCAAATTTTGTGGTTGCTAGCAACAACAAGGTCTAAATAAATGGCATAGCCAGTTTTAGCTACCTGTGTACTGGGTATAAAATTCAGATTTCACCAAATTTTGGAAATGTCCAGACAAGTATGGACCCAACTCAGCTTTAAATTATTATTGGACATATTACTGTATTATCTTTCATTTTTTTTTTTTAAGTTTTGTTAAATATTCTGCCAGAAACAAGCCCTTGGGAAGAATTACCACAAAGCAGGGAGACCTGGGTGGCCAAGTGATCTAAGCTACTTGCCTTTAAAGGTTACTCTCACACATCTCGACTCTGTCTGCATGACACTCAGTCTGGGCTTAACTGGGCATATGTGAGAAAGCTTTAGTTCCCCCATGGATATATGCTTCTTCCCCAGCAAATATACTGCCTTCCATGTGATGAACATGTAGAGCCTATGATGTACTGAACAATGGCATTAAACACCACAAAACCCAAAACAAACAACACATGGTATGTTAATGTTAACCATAGGCCACCACCTGAACTATCTTGGGACTGTAGCACCAGCTATAGGCAACTAGATGAACTGTCATGGGCCTGTAGTACAAGCCACATGCCATCATCTGAACTGTCATAGGACTGTAGCACTAGCTATAGGCAACTACATGAACTGTCATGGGACTGTAGTACTAGCCACATGCCACCATCTGAACTGTCATGGGAATGTAGTACTACCCATAGGCCACAACCTGAACTGTCATGGGACTGTAGCACTAGCCATAGGCAACTACATGAACTGTCATGGGCCTGTAGTACAAGCCATAGGCCACAACCTGAACTGTCATGGGACTGTAGAACAAGCCATAGGCAACTACATGACCTGTCATGGGCCTGTAGTACTAGCCTCACGTCACCATCTAAACTGTCATGTGACTGTAGTACAAGCCATAGTCCACCATCTGAACTGTTATGGAAATGTAGCACTACCCATAGGCCACAACCTGAATTGTCATGGGACTGTAGCACTAGCCAGAGAACACCATCTGAACTGTCATGGGTCTGTAGTATCTGCTATATGCCACCAACTGAACTGTCATGGGCCTGTATTACTAGCCACAAACCACTACCTGAACTGTCATGGGGCTGTAGTACAAGCAATATGCCACAACCTGAACTGTGATGGGACTGTAGTGCTAGCAATAAGCTACCATCTGAAATATGGGCAAGTAGTACTGGCTGTCACATGAACTGTCATTGGACTGTAGTGCTAGACATTGACTGTCACATGAACTGTCATGGGACTGCAGTCTAGCCACAACCACTGCACCAGTTAATACAGAGAAAACAAATGATTGCTAACTGTGTAACCATGGCTACTGACTGTTGCTTCCATATTGACAAGTAACTGTATTAGATGCATACAAAAAATGATGATAACAAAGAACATAGTTTTTAATTTTAACTTTTAAACATTTAAAATACATGTATATACATGACCAAGTTCACGCTTATATTTTAACTCAAGCAAAACCTTTTTCAAATTTGTCCCACTAAATTCAGATTTTCTCAATTTTATGGGCAGTCATGGTGCACCAAACACTTTTACTGTTACAGTATATCTCATACAAAAAACTGCACTTGTCTAAGAAAAAGACTAACACTGCATGTAAGAACAAGGAAGATGGATGGACACTTAGGTTGTACTGATTCCATGAATTACAAAAATAAATGAATGTGGCTATAAGCGATCTTAGAACACTATTGGAATAACTGCCTGCACAGGCAAACCCTACCAAAACACTGTAGATGGAGTCAGTTATAACCGCCTTTACAGGGGAACAACACCAAAATTGACACACACACACACACACAACACACACACACACACACACACACACACACAACACACACACACACACACACACACACACACAGTTGAAGCATGTTCATTTAAATGTTTTGTTTATTATGTTCATATATAAATATAGATTATCAATGCATTTGTGTGTGTGTGTGTGTATTTTGTGTGTTTTGTGTGTGTGTGCATGTGTGTGTGTGTGTGTGTGTGTGTGTGTGTGTGTGTGGCTATGTACATGTAATGTGAATGTAAATATTAACATAACAGATGACCACAAGAATTAGTTGCACACAACTGCATCACCATCTTTAAATAAAGTTTTTTTTATTATTGTAAGAACACTATGTACCTAACCATGTGATAAAGAGAGTGATCAAAACTGTAATGAATGTGTGTACTGAGTATTGGGGATTTCTACTACCTGAAACACTTTAATTACTATCTGAAACACTTTATTTACTATCTGAAACACTTTATTTACTATCTGAAACACTTTATTTACTATCTGAAACACTTTAATTACAACTGATTGAGAAATTCACTTTTAATTTAGACCATATAGGGCCATACATACATACATACATACACACACACACACACACACACACACACACACACTCATACATACATACATACATACATACATACATACATACATACATACATACATACATACATACATACATACATACATACATACATACATACATACATACATACATACATACATACATACATACATACATACATAAACACATACACACACAAACATCAGACCTGCCAACCGTGACGAGTCTGTTTCAGTAATGTGTAACAAAATATCAATATTGTAAAGCTGTAAACATAATTCAAAGTTTGACACATCAATAATAAACATTATGTTCAACTGAAAAGTTTGTAAAGTACGCATATACTTTATTTACTTCTAGCACAGTTGTACAAACTCCAGATCCAAACCCTATACAGCTCAATGACTTGTTGCTATCCCTCAGTTTGACATAAGTCTTGGAATTCTTTTCCATTTTACATGACGATGGCAATCATATCTCCTGCCACAAAATATGTGATGGCCAATAACCACAATTGTGTTTTTTTCTAGCTTTTTATTTACATGTATCTGAATTCTACATTTTATTGTTGATTATTAACACTTTTATAAAAGTTTATTTTCCCTCTTATCTTAAACATGCATCACTTCCTGTACAAGCAAAGCAAATAATTCATTGTGTGGTCAGTCTGTTTTTATAAACTCAAAGAGTTACTCTGACATAGTTCATTGTGTGGTCAGTCTGTTTTTATAAACCCGAAGAGTTACTCTGACATAGTTCATTGTGTAATCAGTCTTTTTTTTATTAACCCAACGAGTTAGTCTTAGATAGTTCATTGTGTGGTCACTGTGTTTTTTTAATTAGTTAATCTTACAAGTAATTTTTTTAATTAGTTAATCTTACAAGTAATTTTTTTAATTAGTTAATCTTACAAGTAAGTTCAACTCAACATGAAAATTGTAGCCTAATACCAAGTAGGATTATTTCAAGAACAGATTTTTATTTCGTCCCAGGGGCCAAAAACTTACCCTTGTACAAATAAACATTAATAGTACTTCATAATTATGTATAATTCCAAATTTTAGCAATTATTGTATGAAAAAAAGCTATTTATCAGTTAGTCAATATTTACCTAAATGAATGGGATAAGGCCCAAACTCAACCACCCTAGAAAATCCCTTTAAAAGTAAAGAAAACTAAAAATGAAAACAACTGTAAAACAAGCAAAAACAAACAACAACTTGAAAGAATACTAGTTTCATGACCAAAAAAAGGAAATATTACTCAACCTACCAGCTATCTCATATCCACCACTATACTTTGAAGTTCCAGACAAAATCCGCACAGCCATCTTTAAACACTCACAAGTATAATTGTCTACAATGTCGTATGTTGTTGGGTAATGTAAGATTTACAGATCTGACTATACTCAAGCTTTTGTACACTGTTCATGGCTTCAACACAATACGCACTGAAATGACTCTAGGTACCTGATCACAGTCCAATATAAAGCAAACAATTCCAAGTCTCGAATGCTTATCACAGTACGGCATAAATTATGCCTTTTGTAAACAATCAGTCATCATACAGTAATACAAATTTCTGTTGATGAGTATAAGATTAGATAGAACCTACATGCCAGAAAATAATTTCAAAACTATCAGCCAGTTAACTGGAACGAAATATGATAAAATAATAAAGAGATAATGTAACATTCCGAAATTTAATACAATTACATTTTAAATCAATAATCCTCTCAAAACATGGGTAACAACAAAGAGCCCTATCCTTAGAATTGTTGCTATTCATGTAAACAATTTTGGGATATTTGTCTAAATTTTTGACTTTCAATAAAGCATTTAAACTAGAAATGTGCTCATGGAACTAGGATGCCCCTCCACATTGTCAGAAATGATCCAAATGTACAATTTAATACAAAATGTAACCAAGGTGTGACAGTAAGAATATTTTGGATGGATGGATGGATGGATGGATGGGCAGAGGTAACACATGAAATAGAATCAACTAGACATCATAGAAATACTTATAGTGAAAGGATGAAAAGTCATAATATTTTCCAGATGGTCATTGTGGAAGTCAAGATGAGATGAGAACTATTTTCATTTAAGAGCAACCAGACATCATAAGAAGTCCTCTCCTCTCATGAAAAAATAAAACACCTGTCAATCTGACTTTTAGTTCAGGAGGAATATCAATTTCAAGATTTTCAAGATGGCTGATGTGGTGGCCATATTGGAGCTCATTATCTCCAACTAGATATTTTATTTAGAACCATCTACAACACATAAGACTTAGTCAAAACCCTTAAATAAATAAAAAATTATATAAAGGTAAGACTTGATTTTCAAGACAGCAACTTCTAAAGTCCAAGTGACATCATTTTCATTAAAAACCACCTAGATTATGGAATGAATGTGTGTGTAATGTTTCAGAATAATTTGCCATTTAGTCTAGCAAAAGTAGAAATAATGATCTTGTGCTAATGGACAAATGGACAACAGACCATGCCATAACCTCTATAGATCTCTGACCAGTAAACCTAAAAGCTGATCATGTCATTCCAAGGAAAAAATTAAATTTATCCGTATTTATCTTCCCACTTATACATCAAATTAGTAACTAAGCAGTAGGCAATATTGTGTCTCATTATGTATATAGTAAAACCTGTCTATAAAGGACACTAGTGTCTCATTGTGTCTATAGTAAAACCTGTCTATAAAGGATACACTAGTGTCTCATTGTGTGCATAGTAAAACCTATCTATAAAGGATACACTAGTGTCTCATTGTGTGCATTGTAAAACCTGTCTATAAAGGATACACTAGTGTCTCATTGTGTGTATTGTAAAACCTGTCTATAAAGGATACACTAGTGTCTCATTGTGTGTATAGTAAAACCTATCTATAAAGGATACACTAGTGTCTCATTGTGTGTATTGTAAAACCTATCTATAAAGGATACACTAGTGTCTCATTGTGTGTATTGTAAAACCTGTCTATAAAGGATACACTAGTGTCTCATTGTGTGTATAGTAAAACCTGTCTATAAAGGATACACTAGTGTCTCATTGTGTGTATTGTAAAACCTATCTATAAAGGATACACTAGTGTCTCATTGTGTGTATTGTAAAACCTGTCTATAAAGGATACACTAGTGTCTCATTGTGTGTATAGTAAAACCTATCTATAAAGGATACACTAGTGTCTCATTGTGTGTATAGTAAAACCTGTCTATAAAGGATACACTAGTGTCTCATTGTGTGTATTGTAAAACCTGTCTATAAAGGATACACTAGTGTCTCATTGTGTGTATAGTAAAACCTATCTATAAAGGATACACTAGTGTCTCATTGTGTGTATTGTAAAACCTGTCTATAAAGGATACACTAGTGTCTCATTGTGTGTATTGTAAAACCTGTCTATAAAGGATACACTAGTGTCTCATTGTGTGTATAGTAAAACCTGTCTATAAAGGATACACTAGTGTCTCATTGTGTGTATTGTAAAACCTGTCTATAAAGGATACACTAGTGTCTCATTGTGTGTATTGTAAAACCTGTCTATAAAGGATACACTAGTGTCTCATTGTGTGTATTGTAAAACCTGTCTATAAAGGATACACTAGTGTCTCATTGTGTGTATTGTAAAACCTGTCTATAAAGGATACACTAGTGTCTCATTGTGTGTATTGTAAAACCTGTCTATAAAGGATACACTAGTGTCTCATTGTGTGTATTGTAAAACCTGTCTATAAAGGATACACTAGTGTCTCATTGTGTGTATTGTAAAACCTGTCTATAAAGGATACACTAGTGTCTCATTGTGTGTATTGTAAAACCTGTCTATAAAGGATACACTAGTGTCTCATTGTGTGTATTGTAAAACCTGTCTATAAAGGATACACTAGTGTCTCATTGTGTGTATTGTAAAACCTGTCTATAAAGGATACACTAGTGTCTCATTGTGTGTATAGTAAAACCTGTCTATAAAGGATACACTAGTGTCTCATTGTGTGTATTGTAAAACCTGTCTATAAAGGATACACTAGTGTCTCATTGTGTGCATTGTAAAACCTGTCTATAAAGGATACACTAGTGTCTCATTGTGTGTATTGTAAAACCTGTCTATAAAGGATACACTAGTGTCTCATTGTGTGTATTGTAAAACCTGTCTATAAAGGATACACTAGTGTCTCATTGTGTGTATAGTAAAACCTGTATATAAAGGATACACTAGTGTCTTATTGTGTGTATAGTAAAACCTGTCTATAAAGGATACACTAGAGGCATCACATTATCCTTTGTTGACAGGTGCCCTTCACTAAGATCAAAGGTACAAAATTCTCCATTACAAGCAAATGCCTGTTATATGAAGGTTTAGCATAGGCAAGTTTATATACATACATACATACATGCACACACACACACACACACACACACACACACACACACACAAACACACACACACACAAACACACACACACACAAACACACACACACACATACATCAAAAGTGTAAAAGCATCAAATTAAGAACACTTATCACTGTCAAAAAATGTGGTTTAAGATTGGAGGGGGTCTCATTTCGGAGGATAAGTTTCCTCTATACCCTTGTACTGATCTATATCTGGGAATAGTCACAAAAGAAGGTTTTACTCTATGTGAAGAAGCAATTACAGGTGTTCTGCCACACTAGACTGTGTTTGGATTTTTTTAAAGCATTCAAAGTTCATATTAGACTGTGTTTGGATTTTTTTTAAAGCATTCAAAGTTCATATTAGACTGTGTTTGGATTTTTTTTAAAGCATTCAAAGTTCATTTTAGACTGTGTTTGGATTTTTTTTAAAGCATTCAAAGTTCATATTAGACTGTGTTTGTATTTTTTTAAAGCATTCAAAGTTCATTTTAGACTGTGTTTGGATTTTTTTTTAAAGCATTCAAAGTTCATATTAGACTGTGTTTGGATTTTTTTTTCAAAGCATTCAAAGTTCATATTAGACTGTGTTTGGATTTTTTTTTAAAGCATTCAAAGTTCATATTAGACTTTGTTTGGATTTTTTTAAAGCATTCAAAGTTCATATTAGACTGTGTTTGGATTTTTTTTTAAAGCATTCAAAGTTCATTTTAGACTGTGTTTGGATTTTTTTTTAAAACATTCAAAGTTCATATTAGACTCTGTTTGGATTTTTTTTAAAGCATTCAAAGTTCATATTAGACTCTGTTTGGATTTTTTTTAAAGCATTCAAAGTTCATTTTAGACTGTTTGGATTTTTTTTTAAAGCATTCAAAGTTCATATTAGACTCTGTTTGGATTTTTTTTAAAGCATTCAAAGTTCATATTAGACTGTGTTTGGATTTTTTTTAAAGCATTCAAAGTTCATTTTAGACTGTTTGGATTTTTTTTTAAAACATTCAAAGTTCATATTAGACTCTGTTTGGATTTTTTTTAAAGCATTCAAAGTTCATATTAGACTGTGTTTGGATTTTTTTAAAGCATTCAAAGTTCATATATATGCATAATTTTTGTTTCTAATCAGATAACTAGTTTTCAAACATTCACCAGCTTGTAGGACCGTTATCATACATTCACCAGCTTGTAAGACCGTTATCATACATTCACCAGCTTGTAAGACCATTATCATACATTCACCAGCTTGTAAGACCGTTATCATTCTTCTTTAATATTTACCAAATTCATTATGCATGGAGAAAAAACATTAAATATCAACAAGCTGCACATTATTCAGTTGTTATTATACTCCAATAAATCATGCCTTTGCAAATTTACTGGACCACTCCTTTGGCCTAGTTGTGAGTGTCCACCTCAGATGCAGATGGTCATGGGTTCAAACCCTGGTAGAGTCATACCAAAGACATAAAAATGGTACCAACAGCTGCATAACTGGTAAGCATTAAAAGGTTAAAATCAGGACTGGTCAGCCTGGTGTCAGGATAATGTGACTGGTCAGCCTGGTGTCAGGATAATGTGACTGGGTGTGACATGATGTTACATGTCTGCGGCATGATGCCCCAGTGCTAGACATCACTATAAACTGCCCAATTTTTGCAGATATTGTAGCGATATGACTGAAAACTTGTTAAAGCTATGCTAAAAATTAGTAAAATCCAAAACACACACATACATATTACATCACTTGTTGCTAAACATTTCATAAATTCACTAATTTGTTTTTTTCTCAGAATTGTAATTCTCATAATAAAATAATGAATAAACAGCATCTGAGTTCTGTTTTATGCGACAAAGATTCTTCTAAATTAGGAGAAACTTTTTGATGTTATGCTGTGTTTATCTAATAAATTTTAATGTCATGCTGTGTTTATCTAATAAATATAGTTGTTTTATCATTGATACATTTATCTCACCACAGCACAATGTATTCATTGTCTCATGATTTTATCTGAAAATCAAAAGTCTTGCAAGCTTGATCTACCATTGCGTACTTGCTTATAAATCAAACCCAACTTCAAACAGCACCAAACCCTGACCTGCCATTGCAAAAATGTTCCACCACCAGATCAAGTTGCTTGGTCTACTAATTAATCTTAGAATCTACACAGACCTACATCTGCTAGTTGGACTTCACTTGTAAATGAGTATACATGCTGTATTTTGACAGATTTTGATGTGTGCATGACAAATGCAATAATGGGAACTTTTTCCAAAAGTTATCTCTGACATTCTATCATGGTAAGAGTTTTCACTCAAACAGCAGACTGTTATCTGAAAGAATCAATGAAATACAGCTAAATTTGCCTTAGAGAATACTTATATTAAGCAATCAACTGTTTTCAACAGCCATCTTGTGAAGATTATGTTAGCTAATTGATTGTAATAATAAACCTTTGGTAAGTAATCACCTGAGTAATCTGAAATCCTAATCACCTATTTTCCATATTAACAAAACACAAGATTATTTGTAGTTTACTAATTCAATATGAAATCCTAATCTATTTTCCATATTAACAAAACACAAGATTATTTGTAGCTTACTAATTCAATCTGAAATCCTAATCACCTATTTTCCATATTAACAAAACACAAGATTATTTGCAGCTTACTAATTCAATCTGAAATCCTACCATTAAGGAACTTACTAACTCACTCGGCAATCCAAGTGGTCAAGTGGTCAAGTGGTCAAATGCATTCTCCTTTACGGATCACTGCCATCTCACCTCTGTCAGCATGGGTTCGAGTCTCGGATTCAGCCAATGTGGGAGTGTAAGAAAGCTTGCCGGTAACTTATCGTGAGTCAGTGGTTCTTTCTGGGAGTTTTCCTGGGTTCTTACTCCACCAATAATACTGACAGCCATGTATAGCCTATCATGTGCTGAAAAATGGCATTAAATCCTACAAAATCAACAACTAACTCACTCGGAAATCTCATCTATGATGCATAAGTACCTTACAATGGAAACATAAACCATGGTTAGTGGAGATGCCACTCTTCTGGAGCCAGTTTGTTCACCCTTCAGAGATGGATACATATGACATATTTTACAATTTTCTTCCTTCAAGCTTGATTAACATAGATACATAAGTCCCTCACCAGTTTAACACAGTGTTGTAAGGCAGGTAAAATCAGAGATCCCATTTTATTATTCAAAATAAAGCCATTCATTATAACACAGTTACTGTTATAAGGCAGGTACTGGCATGGTCAATAGATCCCATTTCAGTATTCAAAATAAAGACTATCACAATATGACAGTTACCGTATTTTCGCGCATATATCCCGCACACGCAGATAATCCGCACCCTCATATAGCCCGCGGGTTTTGGGGTTTTGTGTAAAAAATCGTTGGCATAACCCGCACCTTTGTATAACCTGCAACCATAGATATATTTATACAGCTACAATCGGAAATGAAATCAATTACAGGATCACGGGGCTTCGCTGATGTAGCAAACTGCGATTCTGTTTTCCGTTTTGGTGACAAAATATACCATCTGGTGATATTTGTAGCGACACCAATTTTGGCTGATAAAAACCGTATATACAGTCTTGCGTTTGGAGTAGAGAAAATCAAAGGCATCATGACAGGAAACAATGTACTGGAATATATTGTTAAAATAACAAGTCCTTGTCTTATACTGACAAACCACACTAACAGTGCACTGTTATATCATAATCCGCTAATGATGATATCTGGCCTTATTACTTTATGCAACTGACTAGTTAAAATCCGAATCCGCAGAAGGCGGAAACGTAAAATGAGTACAGTCAAGCAGATGACACTAATTTAAAAACAAATACCAGATGGAAGAAGAAAAAATACGTTTGCTGACACTTCAAAGAGAACTGATTACATTTGAAGCACTGATATATACTAAACAAATAAAACAAATCTGTTTTAATGTTCTACAGGTATCTGAAGTTGCCGCAGCAATAACAAACAGGTATTTGTTTGACCCTTCAACTGGAGCCTTTAGCGGCGCCATCATCAAAGTAAGCCGACGACCTTTGCTCAATAAAAGTCAGCAGAAAACACGGTACACAGTGCTTGTGTGCGTAGGCTGTCTATAGGAGCTGTGCCTCAACTACAGACTACATAAACACGGACATTTCTAAATAATCTTGTATTCTTGTGAAGTGTAGATTAGAGTTTAAATAATTTCTTTCTGTTTAATTTAAAAAATGCCGAAACGAAAGTCTTACACAGCCGACTTCAAGCTAACTGCCATTGCGTATGCTGAAGTGCATGGCAATAGAGCCACAGGCAGAAAATTTGATATTGATGAGAGTGTAATCCGAGGTTGGAGAAAAGAAAAAGGAACGTTGGAGAAGATGAATCCACGAAAACGTGCTCGTCGTGGACCTAAAGCAAAGTCACCGTAGTAGCCATAATATCCAACCCTAACAAAACAAAACTAGAACAATATATGTTATGTAGTTACTTTTTTCAAACAATATATTGAAATATTATTATGTGTAAAAAAAATTGTGATATAGCCCACACCCTTATATAACCCGCACCCCCCCCCCCCCCCCCCCCGGGTTCGTAAAATCTGGTATAACCCGCGGGATATATGCGCGAAAATACGGTATGTTATATAATGCAGGTACTGATATGGTCATCATGATAGATCCCAAATTGTTATTTAGCAGTAGAATTATATGTGTACAGCTCACCCTTGTTATAATGCACTTCATTATAATATGAACCTGGATAAAACACTGTACAACCTAGAGACCTCATGACCAAAATAAAATCAACATACCTAATGTATGACAAAAAGGGGCGAAACAAAATATCATGACATTAATTAACAAAATTAAATGTAAAAATGCTGTCAAGTGATAAAAATAATATGTACTTACTGAATTAAATTAAATGTACAAATGCTGTCAAGTGTTAAAAATAATATGTACTTACAGAAACTTAGAATATTACTATACATTTGACTTTTTTTATAATTCTTTCTCGCCCCCACCCCCTTTTGGATACCGCCTTGATGAAGTCTATGTTTGTAAGAATCCTAATTACCACATTAAATGAGGAAGAGCTAAACTGTAATTCACACATTAAATGAGGAAGAGCTAAACTGTAATTCACACATTAAATGAGGAAGAACTCAACTGTAATTCAAACATTAAATGAGGAAGATCTCAACTGTAATCCACACATTAAATGAGGAAGAGCTAAACTGTAATTACCACATTAAATGAGGAAGAGCTAAACTGTAATTACCACATTAAATGAGGAAGAGCTAAACTGTAATTCACACATTAAATGAGGAAGAGCTAAACTGTAATTACCACAATAAATGAGGAAGAGCTCATCTGTAATTCACACATTAAATGAGGAAGAGCTAAACTGTAATCCACACATTACATGAGGAAGAGCTAAACTGTAATTCACACATTAAATGAGGAAGAGCTCAACTGTAATTACCACATTAAATGAGGAAGAGCTAAACTGTAATTCACACATTAAATGAGGAAGAGCTAAACTGTAATTACCACATTAAATGAGGAAGAGCTCAACTGTAATTCACACATTAAATGAGGAAGAACTCAACTGTAATTCACACATTAAATGAGGAAGAGCTAAACTGTAATTACCACATTAAATGAGGAAGAGCTAAACTGTAATTCACACATTAAATGAGGAAGAGCTAAACTGTAATTACCACATTAAATGAGGAAGAGCTAAACTGTAATTACCACATTAAATGAGGAAGAGCTAAACTGTAATTACCACATTAAATGAGGAAGAGCTCAACTGTAATTCACACATTAAATGAGGAAGAACTCAACTGTAATTCACACATTAAATGAGGAAGAGCTAAACTGTAATTACCACATTAAATGAGGAAGAGCTAAACTGTAATTCACACATTAAATGAGGAAGAGCTAAACTGTAATCCACACATTACATGAGGAAGAGCTAAACTGTAATTCACACATTAAATGAGGAAGAGCTCAACTGTAATTACCACATTAAATGAGGAAGAGCTAAACTGTAATTCACACATTAAATGAGGAAGAGCTAAACTGTAATTACCACATTAAATGAGGAAGAGCTCAACTGTAATTCACACATTAAATGAGGAAGAACTCAACTGTAATTCACACATTAAATGAGGAAGAGCTAAACTGTAATTACCACATTAAATGAGGAAGAGCTAAACTGTAATTCACACATTAAATGAGGAAGAGCTAAACTGTAATTACCACATTAAATGAGGAAGAGCTAAACTGTAATTACCACATTAAATGAGGAAGAGCTAAACTGTAATTACCACATTAAATGAGGAAGAGCTCAACTGTAATTCACACATTAAATGAGGAAGAACTCAACTGTAATTCACACATTAAATGAGGAAGAGCTAAACTGTAATTACCACATTAAATGAGGAAGAGCTAAACTGTAATTCACACATTAAATGAGGAAGAGCTCAACTGTAATTCACACATTAAATGAGGAAGATCTCAACTGTAATTACCACATTAAATGAGGAAGAGCTAAACTGTAATTACCACATTAAATGAGGAAGAGCTAAACTGTAATTACCACAACATTAAATGAGGAAGAGCTCAACTGTAATTCACACATTAAATGAGGAAGAGCTCATCTGTAATTCACACATTAAATGAGGAAGATCTCAACTGTAATTACCACATTAAATGAGGAAGAGCTAAAATGTAATTACCACATTAAATGAGGAAGAGCTAAACTGTAATTACCACAACATTAAATGAGGAAGAGCTAAACTGTAATTACCACATTAAATGAGGAAGAGCTTAACTGTAATTACCACAATAAATGAGGAAGAGCTTAACTGTAATTCACACATTAAATGAGGAAGAGCTCAACTGTAATTCACACATTAAATGAGGAAGAGCTCAACTGTAATTCACACATTAAATTAGGAAGAGCTAAACTGTAATTCATTATAAGGCAGTATCACCATAATGTAGTATACTTCACTGCAAACAGTTTTATAATAAGGGAGTGATGTATAGAATGAAATTTGCATGCATATACATAGTTTAAAAAAGTAAACTTACTCTTTCTATCCAATAAATATTTTTGACACAGAATTGGTGGGTCTGGTCCAATATCAATGATTTTAACCTTCTGTCTCTCAAAATCCATATCATAAGGTGATCACTTCCACTGAGAAACTTTCACTCAATTCTTACCATTGGAAGAAAGATGGCATTCATAATACGACGATTTTCCATGTCATAGCAATAGTCCAAAATTTTACTAAATACTCCTGATATCATTGTTACACTAGCAGTTATAAAATCAGTCACAACATTTCCAACTTTGAGGAGAATCACTTTCCAACTGATACAAAATGTGTATCACATGACATGTGCACAGACAGACTGGTTTTTATGATTGATTAATTAAAACAGACAACAAATTATAAGACAGTTACAATGCTTTTGTCCACCTTGATGTAAGATGCAATCAACTCATGTATAAAAATTGTTTTGAATTGGAAAAATATAAAAACATAATTTATCTGCAGTCACTATCAAACTATATTGGATCAATTATCAATTAAATGCCAGTTTTAACTACACAGAATCCTAATTACTTACATACAGTTTTTCTCACAACTTTATATTACATTAACAAACCTCACTGTTGCATTATGAGAAAGGAAATGTTAAGACCGCTGTCAAGTAACTCGGTAAAAATCATCAGTAAACCAGAACAAAATCAGGAAAATAAAGTTGTCTTAGACCCAAAAACAAAACAAACCACAAAATATTTAAAACATACATCTTTGATATTCCAAAATGATAAAGTTCACTGCTCATTATACATTCTGAAATGGAACATTTATAATTCTAAAGAAAGTCCTTGTTCAACACAGCTCTATGGTTATACATCAGGAAAACTCTGCCCTACTTGTTGCTGTCTTATTTCTCTGCCAATCACCTACTTGACATGTGATTCAGGTAAGCTCAAGTAATTAAACAAACAAATTTTCATACAAAAAGGTTTCTAAACTGTATGTAATGTGAAATGATAGGTCAAACTATAGAAAACATTCAATGAAAGCGCTGCCTGATACTCTCGGAGATAATGAAAATAAAATGGTTTGCAACTGTACAATACCTCTCAGTAAGCATGTATCATAGAATTAAATGCAATGAAGGTCTTGATGTGAAGGGAGGGAGGGAGCAGAAAGGTAGTGGGAATAAATTGGGTTTTCTCACTGATCTTTCTTGCATGGTTTGCCTAGATTTGTTTCCAAAATAGTTTCATCTGAAAAGGAAGTGCTTTGTAGCCTATAATGTGTCAAATTTCTCAGAAAAGTCTCATATTTTAAAAGTCTCATATTTTAAAAGTCTCATATTTTAATGGAAAATGGGAGGGCAATGGAGTATTTTGATCCCAGATTAATCATTCCACCAAAATTCTTTATTTCCAATCTTTAATCACAGAAACATAAACAACTAAGCTATCCTAAAAGAACCATGTCGCCCATTTAATCTCTTCTGTGAGATAGCACTCGCCTGAGAGACAAATAAATATCACTTGCTTTGAGAGACAAACAAATAGCACTTGCTTTGAGATACCACAAATAGCACTTGCTTTGAGATACCACAAATAGCACTTGCTTTGAGATACCACAAATAGCACTTGCTTTGAGATACCACAAATAGCTCTTGCTTTGAGATACCACAAATAGCACTAGCTTTGAGATACCACAAATAGCACTTGCTTTGAGATACCACAAATAGCACTTGCTTTGAGATACCACAAATAGCACTAGCTTTGAGATACCACAAATAGCTCTTGCCTTAAGAAACCACAAATAGCTCTTGCTTTGAGAGACCATGAATAGAACATGCCTTGAGATACAAACAAATAGCTATTGTCTTTAGAGACCACAACTAGATTTTGCTTTGAGACCACACACATATCTTGTCTTTAGAGACCACAAAAACTTTCTTTGAGAAACCACAAGTTTGTACATGCCTTGAGAGACCACAAAACATTCTTGTCTTGAGACACCACAAATAGGTCTTGCCTTAAGACAACAAACTGCACCTGTCTTGAGAGACCACAATTAGAACTTACCATGAGAGACCTCAAATTACACTTGCCTTGATCTTGCACAAATAGCAATTGCCTTAAGAGAACCACAAATGGCACTTGCTTAGAGTGACCCCAAATAAAACATGCCTGGAGAGAACACAAATATATCTTGTCTTGAGAAACCATGAATAGAACATGCCTTAAGAAACCAAAAATAACACTTACATTGAGACCACAAATAGTACTTGCCTTGAGAAACCACAAATAACCCTTGCCTTCAGGGACCACAAATAACCCTTGCCTTCAGGGACCACAAATAGCACTTGCCTTAATCTATATCTACTTTATGTGTTTCGACCCCACACCCCACCCCCAAACCCCACCCAGGTTGTACCTTTCGACTACTCAGATCTAATTTAGGATGTACATTTGTGGAATTAGCATTAAAATCAACAGAAGGTGAGTGAAAATTGTTTATTCTGTGACATGGAAAATCTGACAATCAGGTTCATTAGAGCATGTACATCTTTCAAGCATAACACCAGCTGCATGTCCAGCCAACCAATTATTTTATTGATTTATTAATTTATATTATTTATTTAATTATTTGTTCATTCATTTATATTTATTTATTTATTTATTTATTATTTATTCCATGTTTTTTAATCTTTTTCATTTTGCCTGTATTTTGCATGTATCTGTTTGTTTCATAGTTTGTTAAAATATTTATTTATTTTTATTGTGAGTTAAACCATCCTAATAAGACACAAACTTTACCATCTGTTTATTTCTGATATCAGTCATTTCTTGTTAGGGACATAAACTTTACCATCTGTTTACTTCTGATATCAGTCATTTCTTGTTAGGGACATAAACTTTACAATCTGTTTACTTCTGATATCAGTCATTTCTTGTTAGGGACATAAACTTTACCATCTGTTTACTTCTGATATCAGTCATTTCTTGTTAGGGACATAAACTTTACCATCTGTTTACTTCTGATATCAGTCATTTCTTCTTAGGTCCATAAACTTTACCATCTGTTTACTTCTGATATCAGTCATTTCTTGTTAGGGACATAAACTTTACCATCTGTTTACTTCTGATATCAGTCATTTCTTGTTAGGGACATAAACTTTACCATCTGTTTACTTCTGATATCAGTCATTTCTTGTTAGGGACATAAACTTTACCATCTGTTTACTTCTGATATCAGTCATTTCTTGTTAGGGACATAAACTTTACCATCTGTTTACTTCTGATATCGGTCATTTCTTGTTAGGGACATAAACTTTACCATCTGTTTACTTCTGATATCGGTCATTTCTTGTTAGGGACATAAACTTTACCATCTGTTTACTTCTGATATCAGTCATTTCTTGTTAGGGACATAAACTTTACCATCTGTTTACTTCTGATATCAGTCATTTCTTCTTAGGTCCATAAACTTTACCATCTGTTTACTTCTGATATCAGTCATTTCTTGTTAGGTCCATAAACTTTACCATCTGTTTACTTCTGATATCAGTCATTTCTTGTTAGGGACATAAACTTTACCATCTGTTTACTTCTGATATCAGTCATTTCTTGTTAGGGACATAAACTTTACCATCTGTTTACTTCTGATATCGGTCATTTCTTGTTAGGGACATAAACTTTACCATCTGTTTACTTCTGATATCGGTCATTTCTTGTTAGGGACATAAACTTTACCATCTGTTTACTTCTGATATCAGTCATTTCTTGTTAGGGACATAAACTTTACCATCTGTTTACTTCTGATATCGGTCATTTCTTGTTAGGGACATAAACTTTACCATCTGTTTACTTCTGATATCGGTCATTTCTTGTTAGGGACATAAACTTTACCATCTGTTTACTTCTGATATCAGTCATTTCTTGTTAGGGACATAAACTTTACCATCTGTTTACTTCTGATATCAGTAATTTCTTGTTAGGGACATAAACTTTACCATCTGTTTACTTCTGATATCGGTAATTTCTTGTTAGGGACATAAACTTTACCATCTGTTTACTTCTGATATCGGTCATTTCTTGTTAGGGACATAAACTTTACCATCTGTTTACTTCTGATATCAGTCATTTCTTGTTAGGGACATAAAATTTACCATCTGTTTACTTCTGATATCAGTCATTTCTTGTTAGGGACATAAACTTTACCATCTGTTTACTTCTTATATCAGTCATTTCTTGTTAGGGACATAAACTTTACCATCTGTTTACTTCTGATATCAGTCATTTCTTGTTAGGGACATAAACTTTACCATCTGTTTACTTCTGATATCAGTCATTTCTTGTTAGGGACATAAACTTTACCATCTGTTTACTTCTGATATCAGTCATTTCTTGTTAGGGACATAAACTTTACCATCTGTTTACTTCTGATATCAGTCATTTCTTGTTAGGGACATAAACTTTACCATCTGTTTACTTCTGATATCAGTCATTTCTTGTTAGGGACATAAACTTTACCATCTGTTTACTTCTGATATAAGTCATTTCTTGTTAGGGACATAAACTTTACCATCTGTTTACTTCTGATATCAGTCATTTCTTGTTAGGGACATAAACTTTACCATCTGTTTACTTCTGATATCAGTCATTTCTTGTTAGGGACATAAACTTTACCATCTGTTTACTTCTGATATCAGTCATTTCTTGTTAGGGACATAAACTTTACCATCTGTTTACTTCTGATATCAGTCATTTCTTGTTAGGGACATAAACTTTACCATCTGTTTACTTCTGATATCAGTCATTTCTTGTTAGGGACATAAACTTTACCATCTGTTTACTTCTGATATCAGTCATTTCTTGTTAGGGACATAAACTTTACCATCTGTTTACTTCTGATATCAGTCATTTCTTGTTAGGGACATAAACTTTACCATCTGTTTACTTCTGATATCAGTCATTTCTTGTTAGGGACATAAACTTTACCATCTGTTTACTTCTGATATCAGTCATTTCTTGTTAGGGACATAAACTTTACCATTTGTTTACTTCTGATATCAGTCATTTCTTGTTAGGGACATAAACTTTACCATTTGTTTACTTCTGATATCAGTCATTTCTTGTTAGGGACATAAACTTTACCATCTGTTTACTTCTGATATCAGTCATTTCTTGTTAGGGACATAAACTTTACCATCTGTTTACTTCTGATATCAGTCATTTCTTGTTAGGGACATAAACTTTACCATCTGTTTACTTCTGATATCGGTCATTTCTTGTTAGGGACATAAACTTTACCATCTGTTTACTTCTGATATCGGTCATTTCTTGTTAGGGACATAAACTTTACCATCTGTTTACTTCTGATATCGGTCATTTCTTGTTAGGGACATAAACTTTACCATCTGTTTACTTCTGATATCGGTCATTTCTTGTTAGGGACATAAACTTTACCATCTGTTTACTTCTGATATCAGTCATTTCTTGTTAGGGACATAATCCTAAATATATTCAATGCAGCCATAAGTCTAGAATGTAACCATACATACAATACATGTTTAATTTTTGTTTGTTTTAATGGCATAATTAACACATTATTGGCTATATTAAGGAAATGGGAGCCAAGTGCCTTTCCCATGGACACATGGAGACACTTCTCAGTACCCTTCACATACATATATCGTATGACATAGCTCCTGGACATTTACAACTTCATCCAGTTTGTCCCAATTAATTTTTAATGATATCAAAAGTTTCAGTTCCCCAGTGAATGAATTCTGTTTATTAATCTTGTAACAATTTAGGTATATTTTAATAACAAAGTCTTTAATCAGTTTTTCATTAAACCAATTAAAATGTTTAAAAGTACTTTTTTATCATTACTAATTATTTCATATACATGTATGTAAATAATAAGTCAATGAACTATGTTGTTAGCTTGTTATTTTTGAATGACGTCAGATCTTAAAAATGTTTATTAGGTAAACTGTACTGAACAACAATGCAAAATATTCTTCTTTGTGTTTGTCTTTAATGTACTGTGTACAAATGTCATTCAATCCAGGGCAAACAACAGCTCCCAAATGCATGCCCATTCAACTAATACACCCAAACCATGCACGAAATGACATTTTGTTAAATAAGAGAAGTTAATCACCCCAAATTATAAAACTTTATTAAATTACTAATTTGCTAACTGCAAAATCATCAAAGTTAATATCACAGTGGAAGGTTGTTTCAACTGTCAAGTGAAACTTTATTAAGAAAACTACAAATGAAAGTCACCATCCTAGATTGGCTGTTTTGACAGCCCATTATGTAATCAACTAACCAGCAATATAATTAGCAATTATTTTGAAATCTGATACCCATCTGTAAATACGTGGCATGAGATATTTGTGTATATGTATATAATGTTATACATGTTTATGTGAATATGTAATCAGATTTGAATGTAATCAAACCCATACAATTCTAGAGAACTGAAGTGTATAAAGACACTGCTTAATGACCTTGACATATACTTGAAATTTCTACAAACATTTCTTAATGACCTTGACACAAATACAAATGAAATATATAGACATTACTAAATAACCTTGACACATACAGAGGAAATAAATACAATGGCCTTGACACACATTCACATGAAAATTGTAGACATTGTCTATTGACCTTGACATATACACTTGCAATATATATATACATTTTTAATGACCTTGACACACATGCATTTGAAATTGATATACACTGCTTAATGATCTTGATACATATAGATGCAATGTTTACATTGTTTAATGAACTTGACAAACATACACATGCTATATATGAACACTCATTAGAGACACTGACACTCATTAAAAACACTGACACTCATTAGAGACACTGACACACATACACATTCATACTATGGACACTCATTAGAGACACTGACACACATACACATTCATACTATGGACACTCATTAAAGACACTGACATACATACACATTCATACTATGGACACTCATTAGAGACACTGACACACATACACATTCATACTATGGACACTCATTAGAGACACTGACACACATACACATTCATACTATGGACACTCATTAGAGACACTGACACACATACACATGCTATATATGGACACTCATTAGAGACACTGACACACATACACATGCTATATATGGACACTCATTAGAGACACTGACACTCATTAGAGACACTGACACTCATACACATTCATACTGAACTGTAATTATGTCCCAGATTTTCTTATATAATTATTAAATACATTTTTGCACTGAATTCAGACACATCACACTATATGCTGGGATAACCAAAGTAAAGGTTTTTCTTGTACAAATTTGCAAAAGGATTAACATGGAATCACAGTTAAAGATGGAATGAGATCAGTTGATGACAACAAATGTACACGTATTATGACATTTAGTTGCCAATTTACTTGTGTGTGTGTTTATATATTTAATTTGTTATCATTATATTTTCCAGACTGTCATCTATATCTTCATAAAAGTTAAGTCCAACTTCAAAATACACAGACCCTGAACTGCTATAATTGCATAGCGTATGCAGGCATATCTAGGTCAATAAATTGCATAGCGTATGCAGGCATATCTAGGTCAATAAATTGCATAGTGTATGCAGGCATATCTAGGTCAATAAATTGCATAGTGTATGCAGGCATATCTAGGTCAATAAATTGCATAGTGTATGCAGGCATATCTAGGTCAATAAATTGCATAGTGTATGCAGGCATATCTAGGTCAATAAATTGCATAGTGTATGCAGGCATATCTAGGTCAATAAATTGCATAGTGTATGCAGGCATATCTAGGTCAATAAATTGCATAGTGTATGCAGGCATATCTAGGTCAATAAATTGCATAGTGTATGCAGGCATATCCATTCAATGAATTTTGTTAGGAGTTATCAGCAAAAGAAATAAAATAGACTCCAAACAAATAGCAAGTATACTGGTATTTCTCATTGTGTAGTCATTGTGTAGTCATTGTGTAGTCATTGTGTAGTCATTGTGTAGTATACTGGTATTTCTCATTGTATAGTCCTTGTGTAGTCATTGTGTAGTATACTGGTATTTCTCATTGTGTAGTCATTGTGTAGTATACTGGTATTTCTCATTGTGTAGTCATTGTGTAGTATACTGGTATTTCTCATTGTGTAGTCATTGTGTAGTATACTGGTATTTCTCATTGTGTAGTCATTGTGTAGTATACTGGTATTTCTCATTGTGTAGTCATTGTGTAGTCATTGTGTAGTATACTGGTATTTCTCATTGTGTAGTCATTGTGTAGTATACTGGTATTTCTCATTGTGTAGTCATTGTGTAGTATACTGCTATTTCTCATTGTGTAGTCATTGTGTAGTATACTGGTATTTCTCATTGTGTAGTCATTGTGTAGTCATTGTGTAGTATACTGGTATTTCTCATTGTGTAGTCATTGTGTAGTCATTGTGTATTCAGCATTTTAGTCTGGATATGCTTCAATGAAACTTAGTTTTGTGCCTAACCCTAGAATCAATTACTTCAGCTACTTCCCTTGATATTGCACAATAGGTTACTTAATATTATTGTCTTGACTCTAACCATAGCAGGCTGTATATTTATATTTACAGATTCATACCTCTAGTTAATTTCTTTCAGTTTTGAAATGTTCCATGTGAACAAATATAATATCTGTTCCTTTCCATTGACTAAATTCTTTTTAATCATACTAGTTAATCAACTGTCTATTCATAGAGTACAGCAAACCACATAACAAGAATCCACCCAACATGGGACACAGTCCATAAAATGTCATTAAAAATCAATATAACCTTTAAAACAAATAAGTCTGAACCAGTCAACTTATCTCCTAACAGAAACATCTTCATCCTTTTGATGGTTTCTATTTTAACTCTTAAAGGCATAGAAGGTGTGGGAAATACACATACTTGGACATATATTTTACCCTGTCATTTAAAAGCATGAAGACATGTTCATATTCTACTTAAGCGTCTAATGTCTGTGACAACTTTAATTACACTAACATAATCTGTGCTTTCTGAGGGAAACAAACACATAAAGCATTATAGACTAATATAATACTCCCTTGAAGACTTAGGTATGTTGACTATGAAGAATACACTCACATGCATATTAAAAGAAGCAATTAACAGAGGTAGGTACTGCCTCCATGGTTTAGTGGTGTGGATGCTGGAATTGTAACCAAATGGGTGCAGGTTCAAATCCTATCATTGGATCAATCCAGTTAACCTGCATTTTCTCCTTGAGAAAGGTACTTGGCCCCATCATCCCCAGCACTAAATAGCTTACCTGTATATCTGTGTTGCCATAGTAAACAAGCCAAAACTATTTGAATAACTTATTTCAGATTTCAGACAACTGATCTGTAAAATTATAAACTTTCTCATATTTTGGAAATTGGAGAAAGCTGGAGACACGCTGGTACAAGGTAAGTAGAATATATCAAAGCTGCTTGGATGACAACTATTTTGAACTGCATCAAGCTATTAAGTGTACAATGTTTTTCCAAATTATGACCCAGGGAAAGAGCTTGTATTTGCAATGTGAGTATCAAATATACTCAAAAATAGCCATCAGACATGACAAATGCTTCACTGTTTTATACTATAAATTTCCACTGACTTGTCATGTAAAGTAAATGATATTCTTATGTTTTGCTTTATTATACATGTCCAAAAATATGGACCTTTTAGCCCTCATTCATGTATTTTTTTATTTTTTATTAGACCATTATTAGTCCATACAAACTGTCCTTTTCACCCTAACAACCAATCTTAATTGTGTCCAAGGGAAGAAACTCAATCATAATATCAGGCCTGAGATCACTATTTACTTCCCCTTAATACCTGCAAACAAACACATCTTTAGGGGCAGGGTCCAGTTTTTATGTACAAATTTAATGTCGCATGCACCTGCCTAATATAAAAATTCATTAAAAATATAATACGCGAGTGAGGTCAAAAAGGTACATATTTCTGGATAGGTATTATGTAGTGCAACATAATCATATCACACACATGTCCTGACAAGTCTACTGAAGTTCTTAGAATAAAATATTTATGTACCCCAACCCCTATTTTATACATGCATTTTTCACATCCGAAGGCCATTTTTGACAGCATGTGGTGCTCACAGTGCAAACGCAAGGCCTTTTCCTAGATGAAAATTTTGAAAAACATTGTCTACTAAATAGCTTGATGCAATTCATAATAGTTGTCATCCATGCCGTTTTTGAGATATTCTACTTGCCTTGAACCCACGTGTCTACTGCTATGGGAGGCTAGCTCTTCTTCCTAGCCGACTATTGGTATTTCACAATCAACATACTGCAGAGTAACTATGGAAAGTGTACATGTCTGACATCAATTTCAAGAACAACACAAGCCTGAAACACCTAGTTCACAAATTTATCCATATCTTTAATTATTACACAATAGTAGCTCAAAAACTCACACCATACCCTTAAGTTAAGAAATTTGCCAGGGGCCTATTTACGAAACTGGACCCTGCCACCTTAATTATTTTTTTTGTTTTCAAGGGAAGGAACTCAATCATAATGTCAAGTCCTAAATCACTATTTACTTCCCATTAATAAGTCCTAACAACCACATTGATTATATTGATATAATTTTTGAAGCTCATCCTAAATTCAAGAAACTATTTTTGTCAATAATACAATTTTCTACTTTTTCAAAACTTAATTTCAGTAAAGTGTTCAGGTTTAAAATTAGAAAATTAGTGTTGATTATGCAAAATAACTCAAGCGAGAGGTTTGGTTTGGTATTTTATAAAACAGTAACACAAATAGGTTATTATTTTTTGATGAGACAAACAGAGTAAAGGGCAAGGTCACACCATGGTAGCTGACACAGGTTGACACAATGGATGAATTTAGACCTTTGGTCATTTGGTCAACATGACAATCACCGAGTCTACAACATGTTTATGACCACTTGTCCCGCTGTACGTGATGGAGGTGAGTAAAGAAAGCATATTCTATGTCCCTGACCCCACATGGACCACATTTATTACCAAATGTCTCTAGTAATGAAGTCATGAATCTATACAAGTATTGGAATAAAAATCAATTTTTCCCTAGAATTTTACTATGTTCAGAGCAACTCCAAGAACCAGGAATTATTGCTTTGAAATCATGTAGTATAATTATTATTTTTTTTCTGTTTTCTCAGAAAATTAACTGAAACTATGTTTTACAGTTTTTTATTTAATCATTTTTCATCAGTGTTCATCCTTTTCAATAAATTAGCCCGACTAACAGACTTTTTAATAAATTAGCCCAGCTAACAGACTTTTTTAAAGAATACACAATATATAGGTTAGAAAAATGAAATTTCATAACTCTGGAGATTATAACACCCTTACTAATACCCATGTTAGTAACCCATCTGCTTCAGAATTGTTCAAATTTGTGAACTTCTCTGAATTTACTCTTGCAAATTAGCTATCCTCAGCCTGATTCCTTGCCCCAACATAGTTACCACCCATAACTGTAATTACAAAAGAGGACAAGTCTAAGCCATCCTTAGCCTGATTCCTTGCATCTTTAAAGCTACCACCCATATGTGTAATTACAAAAGGGGACCAGTCTAAGCAATCCTTTGCCTGATTCCTTGCATCTTTAAAGCTACCACCCATATGAGTAATTACAAAAGGGGACCAGTCTAAGCCATCCTTAGCCAGATTCCTTGCACTTATATAGCTACCACCCATATGTGTAATTACAAAAGGGGACCAGTCTAAGCCATCCTTAGCCTGATTCCTTGCATCTTTAAAGCTACCACCCATATGTGTAATTACAAAAGGGGACCAGTCTAAGCCATCCTTAGCCTGATTCCTTGCATCTTTAAAGCTACCACCCATATGTGTAATTACAAAAGGGGACCAGTCTAAGCCATCCTTAGCCTGATTCCTTGCATCTTTAAAGCTACCACCCATATGTGTAATTACAAAAGGGGACCAGTCTAAGCCATCCTTAGCCTGATTCCTTGCATCTTTAAAGCTACCACCCATATGAGTAATTACAAAATGGGACCAGTCTAAGCCATCCTTAGCCTGATTCCTTGCATCTTTAAAGCTACAAAAGGGGACCAGTCTAAGCCATCCTTAGCCAGATTCCTTGCACTTATATAGCTACCACCCATATGTGTAATTACAAAAGTGGACCAGTCTAAGCTATCCTTAGCCTGATTCCATGCCCAACATAGCTACCACCCATATGTGTAATTACAAAAGGGAACAAGTCTAAGCCAAACTTAGCCAGATTCCTTGCACCTATATAGCTACCACCCATATGTGTAATTACAAAAGGGGACCAGTCTAAGCTATCCTTAGCCTGATTCCATGCCCAACATAGCTACCACACATATGTGTAATTACAAAAGGGACCAGTCTAAGCCATCCTTAGTCTGATTCCTTGCACCTATATAGCTACCACCCATGTGTGTAATTACAAATGGGGACCAGTCTAAGCTATCCTTAGCTAAAGCATATTTCCATTACCAATTTGAAACATAATAAATTTGTACTGCAAAGAAAAGAATATTTGGGTTTATAAATATTGCTGATAAAATCTATAAAGATGCCACATGAGATAATACTTGAGACTTGCTACCTTTTTTAGGTCATTTAAGTATAGTTCTTATATGTCTGTAAAACTGCTTTCTGAATGATGTTTCCCACCTCTGTCCCTGCAGGTTCTCGTCTTAGGCTCAGCCAATGTGTGAGAAAGTCGGCAGTAGGATCCCATGGGTTGGTGGTTCTTACCAAGGTTCTGCTTTCACCAACTATATTCAGTCACTATGCATAGCTTGAACTGAAAAATGGTATTAAACCCCAAAACAACAACAAATGTTTCAGACACTTTAATATAGCAGTTTAAACAAAGATTACAAACTTGCTTAAAAAAATATTCAAGAATTTCAAATGTGGTCATGGTTCTGGCAATAATTTTCTGTATAATTAATTTTCTGTATAACTAATTTTCTGTATAATTAATTTTCTGTATAATTAATAAATTGGACACGGATTTTGCAAGAAATATGTCATTATTAAAAATAAATATGTGAAGATATTCTGATACTTAGATTCTACCTTATTGTTAGACTGTCTGATAATGAAATTAAAGATATGTATAGTTATACTATGACATAAATGTATCCATGACAACTCAAAACACAATGGTGTTATAATGAAAAGCCTTATAGTGAGTGAGGACTGTGGTTTAATAATTCTAAATACATATAGTATCTGATTTGGAAGCCAGAATACAAATCTCCTAGCAATCTTGCAAAGTTTTTTTTGTATGGGATCACAGGTGGAATGGGGGAGGGGGGAGAGAATCATGGGGGGGGGGGGAAGAGAATCAATTGCTGGGAAAGGAACATATGCAATCTCAATAGTATTGAGTTTTGCAATATAAATGCCATAATGATGCATGGTTCCAAATTGCAGGATACTTCCAAATAGGTTATACTCAGTTTGAATCTACAGGTAGTTATAGTTCCAAATAATGCCACAAGTCCAATTCCTACTTAAATCTATTTAAGTCCCAAAATAATACCACAAGTCAAATTCCTACTTGAATCTAGTTAAGTCCCAAAATAATACCACAAGTCCAATTCCTACTTGAATCTAGTTAAGTCCCAAAATAATACCACAAGTCCAATTTGTACATAGCTCACTCTCTACAAATATAACAATATCAAACACTTAACAAATATTGTGTAGGTTTCTAATTGTATTCTAAAACAAATTGATGCTTATTTTTAATCTAATTTTGATCCCAGGCCCAATATTTCATATCATACTTAAAAATATTTGCCTGCTCCGTGCTCTATTCATGTTGGCCCTGATTTTTTTTCCTTTTAAGTGGCAACAGCTTTATAACTTGCATTCAATTGAATTCCATTATGAAGACACTGTTGCCAATTCATTGGTACTACTGGAAAATAGATCAGAGCCACGTTCCAAGTATCTACCTTTATTCATGACGGATGAATGCCTTTTTGTATACCCAATGAATATATGTATGTCAACTGCAGTCTAAATCAACAGTGTGCATGGTGTATATAGATCATCAATTTGGCTGAGGTTGTCAGATTTTTAAAAAATCAATGCTTAGAATCCTAATACCTGATATTGAGCTTTTGTTAACAATTCTGTCTATCCGATACAAGCAAGCTGAACCTAGATTAGATATTTTTTACCTTACTTTTACCAAACAAAATGGACTGAAGTTCAACTCCTGACACAAAAAAAATGTTTTCTATCTCTAACTGCACATAAATTACCACAAACTACTCTGACAAAAAGACCTTCACTACTTTTAAATCCATATACATTAGGCCCTCACTTTTTAATCCATATACATTAGGCCCTTACTTTTTAATCTATATACATTAGGCCCTCACTTCTTAGTCTATATACAATAGGCCCTCACTTTTTAATCCATATACATTAGGCCCTCACTTTTTAATCCATATATGTTAGGCCCTCACTTTTAAATCCATATACATTAGGCCCTCACTTTTTAATCCATACACATTAGGCCCTCACTTTTTAATCCATACACATTAGGCCCTCACTTTTAAATCCATATACATTAGGCCTTCACTTTTTAATCCATACACATTAGGCCCTCACTTTTAAATCCATATACATTAGGCCCTCACTTTTTAATCTATATACATTAGGCCCTCACTTTTTAATCCATATACATTAGGCCCTCACTTTTGTTTCATATACATTAGGCCCTCACTTTTTAATCCATATATGTTAGGCCCACACTTTTTATTCATATACATTAGGCCCTCACTTTTTACTCTATATACATTAGGCCCTCACTTTTTAATCCATATACATTAGGCCCTTACTTTTTAATCCATATACATTAGGCACTCACTTTTTATTCATATACATTAGGCCCTCACTTTTAAATCCATATACATTAGGCACTCACTTTTTATTCATATACATTAGGCCCTCACTTTTTAATCCATATACATTAGGCACTCACTTTTTATCCATATATATTAGGCCCTCACTTTTAAATCCATATACATTAGGCCCTCACTTTTTAATCCATATACATTAGGCCATCACTTTTAAATCCATATACATTAGGCCCTCACTTTTTAATCCATATACATTAGGCCCTCACTTTTTAATCCATATACATTAGGCCCTCACTTTTTAATCCATACACATTAGACCCTCACTTTTAAATCCATATACATTAGGCTCTCACTTTTTAATCCATATACATTAGGCCATCACTTTTTAAAGCAGCTGAACAAGATTTCTTTATATATCACATGTATGGTGACGTCACTGATCCAATGTACTGGCTGAATTATATTTTCCATAAAATATACCCCATTAGGCCAATGAGAAAAAAATATGAATGTTTCCTATTGCACCAGTTTTAAAATTACGGTTGGTAGTTTATTTTATATATTTATAGTTGTACTAAGCACTTCCAATATTGGGCAAAATTGGTTAAATAGATGCACATATCACCACTGCTCTGTACCCTACATTGGCTATCAATTCGATACAGAATCAAGCACAAAATTTGTTCTCTGTGCTATGTTTCAATGACAGACTCCAGTCCAACATACCTATCCAGCCTCACCCATGTGTATACACCAGCTAGATCCTTAATATTTTCTTCTGATAATCATATACTCATTGTTCCCAAGGTGAAAACAAAGTCATATCGACAACGTTCGTTTGCACCCCAGGGCCTGGCTACGTGGAATTGAAACTAAACACAAAGACACAGTGGTCCCTTTTAAGTGTGCTCTTAAGACTCACCTGTTTCGACTGCAGGGAAAAACTTAGCGACCTAATCATGTTTTGTATCTTATATGTTTTCAGCATGTTTTTATGTTTTCCAATTTCATAGTTTTTGTCATTTGTTGTTCTGTAGTGTAGTCATATCATTATTGATGGTGTAAAGCGCTTAGAACTTCGAAAGATTAGGAACTATACAAAGTCGAAAGATTAGGAACTATACAAAGTCCACATTATTATTATTATTATTATTATTATTTTTATTATTATTATTATTATTATTATTATTATTATATCAAATTTTTTTCAGAACTTTTTGTAAAAATATTTTTTCTATGGTCAAAGGAATAGCGATGGCAAGAAAAAGCATTGTTCATCTGTCCGCAAAGTCTAAACAGTTGATTCATAACAAATTCAATGATAATCTGGCTACATGCAATAATCTCATAAAACATCATAAATTACTTTGAAATCTCTACAAGGCCTTTCAAGTGTTATTCAAATGTCTGAGTGACTTGTGACATTACTGACATACTCAGCAAACACGGCAATTTCTCATAAATTCAATTCCACTTGCCAGTGAAATCAAATCTTAAACAGTTGAATCTTTTTGCTGGTTTTATTGGTATATGAAACACATTGTTAGCTATTTAAAGCTGAGATATTGGGAACTAAGTACTTTGATGCCCAACGCCACATGGAGTAGGCCAACACAGGCATGCATTGTTAGGTATTGAACCCACAACCTTAGATTAGGAGTCTGATGCTCCACCATCTCAACTGCTGCAGTTCCACTGGAGGAGGCAAAAACATATAGACTGGTATGAAGGAATGATGCAGAGGAAATGGACACCCAGCGCATAACCGAGGTATGGGTTAAAGTGTATTCTAATCCTAACCCTAAGGGAGGAATGATGCAGAGGAAATGGACACCCAGTGCATAGCTGAGGGATACACTGCTGGGACAGCTGAAACTGGTTGATCTAGACTGGATTTGAACTCTGGCTGTAAATCATAGCTCATGATATAGCCACCATGTTGCGGAAATAAATACTGTGAATTCATTTTTTTTTCATAAGGTACAAAACTTGTTTAGATTTTGTGGTTGCTCCTAAGAACAAACATAAGAGATCTTTGGAAAAATCAACAAGATTTTATTATGTCCCAAAAAAAGTAAAGAACCAAAATAAACTTTAATTTTGGAGAAAACATAGAAACTGATAATACCCACATCAATGTATTGTATTAGCAAGATCATGGAAACTTACACCCACAAAAATACATTAATACCGATTATTAACTCTAGAGTCTGAAAGGATGCAGGTTCGAATCCTACCAGTGGATCAGACAGGGTTGGCTACTGTGTGATACCGTTAGGCCAAGCACTATACTCAAGATGTAACGAGATTAAAGATGTAAACTATAAAGAATATGAGTATTCAAAATGGCAGATAACAACTCAGCCTCAAGTACTCAACCAATGGCATTACATGAGTATTCAAAATGGCAGATAACAACTCAGCCTCAAGTACTCAACCAATGGCATTACATGAGTATTCAAAATGGCAGATAACAACTCTGCCTCAAGTACTCAACCAATGGCATTACATGAGTATTCAAAATGGCAGATAACAACTCAGCCTCAAGTACTCAACCAATGGCATTACATGAGTATTCAAAATGGCAGATAACAACTCAGCCTCAAGTACTCAACCAATGGCATTACATGAGTATTCAAAATGGCAGATAACAACTCAGCCTCAAGTACTCAACCAATGGCATTACATGAGTATTCAAAATGGCAGATAACAACTCAGCCTCAAGTACTCAACCAATGGCATTACATGAGTATTCAAAATGGCAGATAACAACTCAGCCTCAAGTACTCAACCAATGGCATTACATGAGTATTCAAAATGGCAGATAACAACTCAGCCTCAAGTACTCAACCAATGGCATTACATGAGTATTCAAAATGGCAGATAACAACTCAGCCTCAAGTACTCAACCAATGGCATTACATGAGTATTCAAAATGGCAGATAACAACTCAGCCTCAAGTACTCAACCAATGGCATTACATGAGTATTCAAAATGGCAGATAACAACTCAGCCTCAAGTACTCGACCAATGGCATTACATGAGTATTCAAAATGGCAGATAACAACTCAGCCTCAAGTACTCAACCAATGGCATTATTATAGCCATGTCTTAAAACATGCTACTCACTCACAACCCCTTCTCTGACAATTCTAAAAATGTCATTATAAAATATATTGCCGTACATTTCTACATAAAAATTGCCAACTTTCATCAAATATAATACACACTCTAAACACTGCATGTCAGTTACTGATATCATAATTAAAAGATTCTAATCTTCCAAAATGTTCACCCGAACAATCAGAACGAAGTTATTCAATCAGCATTCATCAACCTAATCAAATTAAAATATTCTAATCTTCCAAAATGCTCATCCGACCAATCAGAACAAAGTTATTCAATCAGCATTCATCAACCTAATCAAATTAAAATATTCTAATCTTCCAAAATGTTCATCCAACCAATCAGAACGAAGTTATTCAATCAGCATTCATCAACCTAATCAAATTAAAATATTCTAATCTTCCAAAATGTTCATCCGACCAATCAGAACGAAGTTATTCAATCAGCATTCATCAACCTAATCAAATTAAAATATTCTAATCTTCCAAAATGTTCATCTGACCAATCAGAACGAAATTATTCAATCAGCATTCATCAACCTAATCAAATTAAAATATTCTAATCTTCCAAAATGTTCATCCGACCAATCAGAACGAAGTTATTCAATCAGCATTCATCAACCTAATCAAATTAAAATATTCTAATCTTCCAAAATGTTCATCCAACCAATCAGAACGAAGTTATTCAATCAGCATTCATCAACCTAATCAAATTTAAATATTCTAATCTTCCAAAATCTTCATCCAACCAATCAGAACAAAGTTATTCAATCAGCATTCATCAACCTAATCAAATTAAAAGATTCTAATCTTACAAAATGTTCACCCAACCAATCAGAACGAAGTTATTCAATCAGCATTCATCAACCTAATCAAATTAAAATATTCTAATCTTCCAAAATGTTCATCCGACCAATCAGAACGAAGTTATTCAATCAGCATTCATCAACCTAATCAACTTAAAATATTCTAATCTTCCAAAATGTTCATCCAACCAATCAGAACAAAGTTATTCAATCAGCATTCATCAACCTAATCAAATTAAAATATTCTAATCTTCCAAAATGTTCATCCGACCAATCAGAACGTAGTTATTCAATCAGCATTCATCAACCTAATCAAATTAAAATATTCTAATCTTCCAAAATGTTCATCTGACCGATCAGAACGAAGTTATTCAATCAGCATTCACCAACCTAATCAAATTAAAATATTCTAATCTTCCAAAATGTTCATCCAACCAATCAGAACAAAGTTATTCAATCAGCATTCATCAACCTAATCAAATTAAAATATTCTAATCTTCCAAAATGTTCATCCGACCAATCAGAACGAAGTTATTCAATCAGCATTCATCAACCTAATCAAATTAAAAGATTCTAATCTTCCAAAATGTTCACCCAACCAATCAGAACGAAGTTATTCAATCAGCATTCATCAACCTAATCAAATTAAAATATTCTAATCTTCCAAAATGTTCATCCGACCAATCAGAACGAAGTTATTCAATCAGCATTCATCAACCTAATCAAATTAAAATATTCTAATCTTCCAAAATGTTCATCCAACCAATCAGAACGAAGTTATTCAATCAGCATTCATCAACCTAATCAAATTAAAATATTCTAATCTTCCAAAATGTTCATCCGACCAATCAGAACGAAGTTATTCAATCAGCATTCATCAACCTAATCAAATTAAAAGATTCTAATCTTCCAAAATGTTCATCCGACCAATCAGAACGAAGTTATTCAATCAGCATTCATCAACCTAATCAAATTAAAAGATTCTAATCTTCCAAAATGTTCATCTGACCAATCAGAACGAAGTTATTCAATCAGCATTCATCAACCTAATCAAATTAAAATATTCTAATCTTCCAAAATGTTCATCCGACCAATCAGAACAAAGTTATTCAATCAGCATTCATCAACCTAATCAAATTAAAATATTCTAATCTTCCAAAATGTTCATCCGACCAATCAGAACGAAGTTATTCAATCAGCATTCATCAACCTAATCAAATTAAAATATTCTAATCTTCCAAAATGTTCACCCAACCAATCAGAACGAAGTTATTCAATCAGCATTCATCAACCTAATCAAATTAAAATATTCTAATCTTCCAAAATGTTCATCCGACCAATCAGAACGAAGTTATTCAATCAGCATTCATCAACCTAATCAAATTAAAATATTCTAATCTTCCAAAATGTTCATCCGACCAATCAGAACGAAGTTATTCAATCAGCATTCATCAACCTAATCAACTTAAAATATTCTAATCTTCCAAAATGTTCATCCGACCAATCAGAACAAAGTTATTCAATCAGCATTCATCAACCTAATCAAATTAAAATATTCTAATCTTCCAAAATGTTCATCCGACCAATCAGAACGAAGTTATTCAATCAGCATTCATCAACCTAATCAAATTAAAATATTCTAATCTTCCAAAATGTTCATCCAACCAATCAGAACGAAGTTATTCAATCAGCATTCATCAACCTAATCAAATTAAAATATTCTAATCTTCCAAAATGTTCATCCGACCAATCAGAACGAAGTTATTCAATCAGCATTCATCAACCTAATCAAATTTAAATATTCTAATCTTCCAAAATGTTCATCCGACCAATCAGAACAAAGTTATTCAATCAGCATTCATCAATCAATGTGACCAGGACCAAAAGCTGATTGAATGCAGGAAAATGGTTCATGCAGTGTTCAGTGATTTGAAAGTTAGGAGTCTATTCTTTGGGAATGAAAAGTTTAACATCTTATTTAATACTCTTTATTAGGTTGCAGTAGTATAGCTTTTCTAAATCAGTCCACCAAAAGTAGATCTTGTAAGTGTTCTTTCTACCTTGTAATGGTAAAATGATACTGCATACAGACCTACTGTAACAAATACATTATATACCACAAATAATATGACCCCAACAAACAGATGAAAATACAAACAACACTCAATATTCAAATTAGGTCACAGTGGTTTAGCTTTTACGATATTAGTTTAGTTATCCCCATTCAATTGCATATACCGGTAAGTATACATCATTATGAGAGTAGGTAAAAAAAAGTTCAAAGATACTGAAAAGTAACAATAACTGAAAATCAGTCCAGCCTACAAATTAAGTTAGTTCCCTAGTTTTGGTATGACTGAGAAATTCTTGTTCGACACATTTACAAACTGACATAAGAATACATGCAACAAATAGCTGAACAAATGTAATTCAGGTCACAGTAAAAAAAAATTGGTAAAGTTGAATTTTCTTCCTGAGATGCATCTATATACCAATTTGCATCAGTTCAACTGAAATAAGGTCAAAGTGTAATGAACACAAAAATATAATGTCACTGAAGTGTGAAAATCTGGTGTAACAATATACATATAAGATATTGTGGTTTTAACAAACAAACATCTGAAAATAAAAGTCACTCAAGCATGAACATTAGGTAACATTAGGTCACTGTGAATTAGTTTTGAAATGACACACTGTGATGCATTACATATCAGTTTCATGAAAGTGGGTGAAAATCGTCTAAGATGATTTGGTGTAACAAACAAATGGCTGAAATACCTACATTAGTCAAGCATGAATGTCAGTTTTTCGGAGATGTATCCACCTACAAATTATCACAAGCAAGGGTGAAAAAGGTTCCAATATAATGAAGACATAACAAACATATAAATGAACAAACAAACAAATGAAAAAAGGAATGAAAACAGGAATGGTTACTGTATAACAATTATTGCATCCAGTAGTGATTACAGTCAGGTGCTTATTAATAACAGGTGTCTGGTGCTTATTAATCACAGGTGTCTGGTGCTTATTAATCACAGGTATGTTATGGCTTTCCCCAACAGCTGCTTGAAAATGTCTGTTTCACAGACTACTTTCATGAACAGCCACCGCTTTTCAAAATTAATGAATCACAATTATTTGCTCGCAAAATTAAAAATTCTACAAGAAACCCTACTAATTTTTATCACTTGCAGGATTTACCACATATTTTTTCTTTTAATATTTGTGTTATGTAGAAATACAGCATCAATGATTAAAAATTTCCTTCATTCAAACCATTCTCATGTTTCCTGGTGTAATCAATTAATCAAAATTCAATGATACCTAAGGAAATAACAGCCGCCTCGCTAGACACTTAGCATTAAAAGATTAGTGTTAGGACTTGTTGGCCTGGTGTCAGAATAATGTGACTGGGTGGAACTACATGTCTGTGACTTGATGCCCCAGTGCTAGGCATCACTTTAAACTGCCATACTGCAGACATTGTAGCAATATGACTGAATTTTTTTTTTTAAACTATGTTAAAAGACCTAATCACACACACACATACACGTGTATCTCAAAACAAATTTTAAGATATATATATCAATCTGTTCATGAAATATAGAATACATAGATATTTTTAAAAGAAAGTAAAATGAATTAATGTGCATGTTTTAGTGATGTGTGGTAGTATGTGTCAGTTATAACAGCAGGGTTCACATGGTCATTCATCTGGCTGATATCTGCCTAATCCGCAAATACAATTTAGACAAGCTGGTCAATAATTCTAGATTTAGCAGTGTACTTTCAAATTCTACAGAGACTTCTTTGACTGCTGTTGATTGTGTATTTAATTAAGACAGCCATTTTCAAGGCTTTTATTATTTTATATTCATATATTTGAAAGCATATCAAAATCAATCATCCAGTTACGAAAGAACTCTCTGACAGATGAGTTCTACCAAACTGGTTCAAGTCTGTTAATCAGTGATTTTCTTGTCCGATATGCTGTATACCAGTATATCATTTTCTAGTTTAGCAATGTCACTTTCTTTTAAAATACAAAACCCGAAAGCAAAGATGCTTTCTCTCAAAGTTTGTCCAAAATGTGGTTTATATGAAGTTATTTCAAGATTTTTCCTTTAATAGTAATGACAGCCATATTTGATAGCAATCAGCTTCACCCGAACAAATTTAAAGGACTCCTTCATGCCAGGATATGTTCTGTTTAATTTAGTTTCACAAGATGTCGTGACAGCAAAGCTTTTCAAATTACTTCTTAAAATCTGCTACCATGTATGATCTCATATACGCTTAATGTAAAAACATCAACCCTGCTCATCCACTGAATAATATGCAAGCAGATCAGGTTCAATGTTATTTGTTCTACTGATTGCTCCAAACTGTATAGATCCAGGTCTGCTGACAAATAACATGTTGGTAGATCTGGGTCTGTTGACAAATAATGTGTTGGTAGATCTGTGTCTGCTGACAAATAACATGTTGGTAGATCTGGGTCTGTTGACAAATAATGTGTTGGTAGATCTGGGTCTGTTGACAAATAATGTGTTGGTAGATCTGGGTCTGTTGACAAATAATGTGTTGGTAGATCTGAGTCTATTGACAAATAACATGTTGGTAGATCTGGGTCTGCTGACAAATAACATGTAGGTAGATCTGGGTCTGTTGACAAATAATGTGTTGGTAGATCTGGGTCTGCTGACAAATAATGTGTTGGTAGATCTGGGTCTGTTGACAAATAACATGTTGGTAGATCTGGGTCTGTTGACAAATAATGTGTTGGTAGATCTGTGTCTGCTGACAAATAACATGTTGGTAGATATGGGTCTGTTGACAAATAATGTGTTGGTAGATCTGGGTCTGTTGACAAATAATGTGTTGGTAGATCTGGGTCTGTTGACAAATAATGTGTTGGTAGATCTGGGTCTGTTGATAAATAATGTGTTGGTAGATCTGGGTCTGCTGACAAAGAACTTGTTGGTAGATCTGGGTCTGTTGACAAATAACGTGTTGGTAGATCTGGGTCTGTTGACAAATAACGTGTTGGTAGATCTGGGTCTGTTGACAAATAATGTGTTGGTAGATCTGGGTCTGCTGACAAATAACGTGTTGGTAGATCTGGGTCTGCTGACAAATAATGTGTTGGTAGATCTGGGTCTGCTGACAAATAATGTGTTGGTAGATCTGGGTCTGCTGACAAATAATGTGTTGGTAGATCTGGGTCTGCTGAAAAATAATGTGTTGGTAGATCTGGGTCTGCTGACAAATAATGTGTTGGTAGATCTGGGTCTGCTGACAAATAATGTGTTGGTAGATCTGGGTCTGCTGACAAATAATGTGTTGGTAGATCTGGGTTTGTGCAGTTTGCAGTTGGACTCAACTTATAAGTAAACATGTCAGTTTTTAAGAAGATGCTAAAAAGCTTTGCTCTTTGACTGACAGTCGCCATTATTTGATGATCAAACAGAATTATTTGCATAAACATCCAAGCTCTTGATACAAGTATGGATTTTAAAAGATTTGGTCTAAATTTAAATTTAAATTTAAATGCTCTCATGGTTTTGAAAAGTTGAAATAGAAATTTTAAAAGAACCCTTGACCTGTGATGCATCAATTTGGGCCATATCATAAGTGCTGTGCTTGACCTTATGTACAGGTAATGTTATTTAAAAACATTTAAAAAAATAACTGTTAGCAAATGTTATACTTCACTCAAATAATACAAAATCTAAGGAAGCAAATAATGAAATATATTGAAATGGCATTAGTATTTCCTACCTGTACCTGAAACAAAACAAAATACGTTCAAGGTGCAAATGTGCATGCTGATTTGACAAAAAGTACAATTAGTTAGTATTTAGTATCTAATGGCAAAGAAAGACTTTTGAAGATTTTCTAATTACCATTAGCTCGTAGAGGACCCTCAATGGGTGCAGCTGCAAAGAGACAAATATTGAAAGTAAAGCTCTTAAAACAGAACCCTGTCTGGCCCCTGTTAGCCTGTAAATAATGCAGCTGTAAGAAAATAGATGTTCAAAGTGCATGCATTAACTGCATTCTGCAGATAACCAATAATGCTGATAACTAATAATGCATTCTGTTAAACCTAATAATGCAGAAAACTAATGTCTATTTTTTTTAAAAGTTTCAACATAAATTTTTATTCACATGGTCTAGTTGCACTCAAATTTAAAAGTGAATGATAAAGTTCCAAAATTTAAAATTCATCTTTAGAAAGGTACATACAGCACACAATGAAACATATTTGCAGGAAACAGCAGTAATATTTTTAACTTGCTGAATATTACATACAATTATTTTTAACTTGCTGAATATTGCATACAGTTATTTTTAACTTGCTGAATATTGCACACAATTATTTTTAACTTACTGAATACTGCATACAATTATTTTTAACTTGCTGAATATTGCATACAATTATTTTTAACTTGCTGAATATTGCATACAATTATTTTTAACTTACTGAATATTGCATACAATTATTTTTAACTTGCTGAACATTGCATACAGTTATTTTTAACTTGCTGAATATTGCATACAATTATTTTTAACTTGCTGAATATTGCATACAATTATTTTTAACTTACTGAATATTGCATACAATTATTTTTAACTTGCTGAATATTGCATACAATTATTTTTAACTTGCTGAATATTGCATACAATTATTTTTAACTTGCTGAATATTGCATACAATTATTTTTAACTTGATGAATATTGCATACAATTATTTTTAACTTGCTGAATATTGCATACAATTATTTTTAACTTGCTGAATATTGCATACAATTATTTTTAACTTGCTGAATATTGCATACAATTATTTTTAACTTGCTGAATATTGCATACAATTATTTTTAACTTGCTGAATATTGCATACAATTATTTTAAACATGTGCTTTAGAAACTAACAGTCATTTTAAGCTGCAAAACTTAAATTTTAGGTTATCATATATTGACCACTTGCAGACTTAAAACAATGAAAGGTCAAAAAGTTTATGTAACTAGTGAAGTTCAAAAAACAAGTATCTCTAATAATCTGCTTAAAATTGTTCAACTTCAAAATCAAAGTGAAAGTCACACTGAACCACATTGGCCGTATATATAAAAAATCAGTTAAATTTCATCCCTTACCAGAGTCTGTATTAAAAAGAATGATGGCAGTTCCTAGCTAATTTCTAACACAATAGCATAATTACACATTTTGTTCCCTATTCTGTCCCTGATATATTTTGAAACAACGGGCACATCTTCTCAAATTGATTGGGAAATCCTCATCATACCAAACAAAAGATTGCGGAAACCCCACCACACCAATAGATCAGGTAATCCCCACCACATCAAGTTTTCATTCAAGAACAGACCCTGCATAGTCACTAAATATTTTAACAAAAACTATTGAGGTTTACTTCCCTTGTTTGCACTTATTTCCTTCAATTTATTTTGTGCCAATTATTTTTCAGAGGTCAGATTATATTGTACCAATTATTTTTCAGAGGTCAGATTCTATTGTACCAATTATTTTTCAGAGGTCAGATTCTATTGTAACAATTATTTTTCAGAGGTCAGATTCTATTGTGCCAATTATTTTTCAGAGGTCAGATTCTATTGTAACAATTATTTTTCAGAGGTCAGATTCTATTGTAACAATTATTTTTCAGAGGTCAGATTCTATTGTGTCAATTATTTTTCAGAGGTCAGAGTTAAGATTTACAATTGACGTTGAAAGGAAACTAACAGTTTCTTTTGATTGATGATCTTATGTTTATCATACCTATCCATTATAATGCATAACTAATTACAGTCATAACTAATTAGTCATAACTAATTACAGTCACTAAATAATGTTACTGTAAATCAGGGTTTATTATCTTAAAAATCCTCAGTGAGTTACCTACCCTTACAACTCTGATAACGTTACTGCCACTACAAGTTCAAATCCACAAGAAACTTGTGGAAAGAAATTTTTTTAACTTTGCTTTCAAAAGTGTCTGCTAATAGTACGAGATATGATCAAAAATGTAATGATTAAGTGATTAAGTCTGCCGAAGTACAATATATTATCAAAAATGTAATGATTAAGTGATTAAGTCTGCCAAAGTATGAGATATTATCAAAAATGTAATGATTAAGTGATTAAGTCTGCCAAAGTAGGAGATATTATCAAAAATGTAATGATTAAGTGATTAAGTCTGCCAAAGTACAAGATATTATCAAAAATGTAATGATTAAGTGATTAAGTCTGCCAAAGTACAAAATATTATCAAAAATGTAATGATTAAGTCTGCCAAAGTAGGAGATATTATCAAAAATGTAATGATTAAGTGATTAAGTCTGCCATAGTATGAGATATTATCAAAAATGTAATGATTAAGTGATTAAGTCTGCCAAAGTAGGAGATATTATCAAAAATGTAATGATTAAGTGATTAAGTCTGCCAAAGTACAAGATATTATCAAAAATGTAATGATTAAGTGATTAAGTCTGCCATAATAGGAGATATTATCAAAAATGTAATGATTAAGTGATTAAGTCTGCCATAGTAGGAGATATTATCAAAAATGTAATGATTAAGTGATTAAGTCTGCCATAGTAGGAGCTATTATCAAAAATATAATGATTAAGTGATTAAGTCTGCCAAAGTATGAGATATTATCAAAAATGTAATGATTAAGTGATTAAGTCTGCCAAAGTACAAGATATTATCAAAAAATTTAATGATTAAGTGATTAAGTCTGCCAAAGTATGAGATATTATCAAAAATGTAATGATTAAGTGATTAAGTCTGCCATAGTAGGAGATATTATCAAAAATTTAAGGATTAAGTGATTAAGTCTGCCAAAGTAGGAGATATTATCAAAAATGTAATGATTAAGTGATTAAGTCTGCCAAAGTAGGAGATATTATCAAAAATGTAATTATTAAGTGATTAAGTCTGCCAAAGTAGGAGATATTATAAAAAATGTAATGATTATGTGATTAAGTCTGCCATAGTAGGAGATATTATCAAAAATGTAATGATTTAGTGATTAAGTCTGCCATAGTAGGAAATATTATCAAAAATGTAATGATTAAGTGATTAAGTCTGCCAAAGTAGGAGATATTATCAAAAATGTAATGATTAAGTGATTAAGTCTGCCAAAGTAGGAAATATTATCAAAAAATTTAATGATTAAGTGATTAAGTCTGCCAAAGTACAAGATATTATCAAAAATGTAATGATTAAGTGATTAGGTATGCCAAAGTAGGAAATATTATCAAAAAATTTAATGATTAAGTGATTAAGTCTGCCATAGTAGGAGATATTATCAAAAATTTAATGATTAAGTGATTAAGTCTGCCAAAGTACAAGATATTATCAAAAAATGTAATGATTAAGTGATTAAGTCTGCCATAGTAGGAAATATTATCAAAAATTTAATGATTAAGTGATTAAGTCTACCAAAGTAGGAGATATTATCAAAAATGTAATGATTAAGTGATTAAGTCTGCCAGAGTAGGAAATATTATTAAAAATGTAATGATTAAGTGATTAAGTCTGCCATAGTAGGAGATATTATCAAAAATGTAATGATTAAGTGATTAAGTCTGCCATAGTAGGAGATATTATCAAAAATGTAATGATTAAGTGATTAAGTCTGCCAAAGTACAAGATATTATCAAAAATGTAATGATTAAGTGATTAAGTCTGCCATAGTAGGAGATATTATCAAAAATGTAATGATTAAGTGATTAAGTCTGCCAAAGTAGGAGATATTATCAAAAATTTAAGGATTAAGTGATTAAGTCTTCCATAGTAGGAGATATTATCAAAAATGTAATGATTAAGTGATTAAGTCTGCCAAAGTACAAGATATTATCAAAAATGTAATGATTAAGTGATTAAGTCTGCCATAGTAGGAGATATTATCAAAAATGTAATGATTTAGTGATTAAGTCTGCCATAGTAGGAGATATTATCAAAAATGTAATGATTAAGTGATTAAGTCTGCCAAAGTAGGAGATATTATCAAAAATGTAATGATTAAGTGAGGAAATCTTGTGCTGTCATTGTCAATTACTTTACTTTTGAAACTTAAGTGAGTTTTTGTTGTTCTTTTTTGTGAGTGCAATATTGGCGTTTTGTTTTGTCACTAGTATTCTCTAAGCACATCTAACAGACATTGAAGTTTCAAAGTAAAACTGACCCCATGGTCAAATGTTTTCTACAGTCAATAGCAGTTTTAGGTCATCGGGGCAGGAGTTCATCATCGGGGCAGGAGCTCATCATCGGGGCAGGAGTTCATCAGGGCAGGAGTTCAATTCAACATGTACACGTAGTATGTTAGCATAAATTATTAGTATAACAATCAGCTTTATCCACCCTGACCTGCCAGAGCGTGATGTGCAACCTCCTGCATCCAAGTTAGATGCCCTAACCATTAGGCCACCAGAACCGTATCTGTGAGAGCATTATGCTTGACAGCAAACTCTGGTCTATCCAGCTGGAGGCACATTATGCATGAACAAATGCAATTTATTTATTTCTAATAGATAGTAAGACAGATATTATATTGTAGAAATTACTGTACAGTATTCCCTCACTATAACACTAGTTTATTCCCTCACTATAGTGCTAGTCATGTAATCCAGAAATGTGGACTGAATTTTACAATATCTTATTCTGATAATTTTAGTTCATGAAAATAGATCGATGTATAATTCAGAGTCTCTTCATGGGTGTATGATTGCAGGATTTATTTTGATTACTCAAAACTATACCAAACAATCAACTGTATGCATGGAATGTACACATCATATTTTTAAACCAGACATTTATTTTCGTCATTAAATTTCTCCAATACTCCAAAAGTTCACCATTTTTAAGAGGGCCCATAAAATTGCTGCTCTAGAACAGACCCTGATGATTTCATGCTCTAGCATTGTAAATAGACGCCATGCAACTCAAAGCTAAGCATCAATATATTTGTTAATTAAAAACTTAAATTTTCTAGAATATTAGTCAACAAGCATGCACTATCAACATTTCATTCATTTATATATATATATATATATATATATATATATATATATATATATATATATATATAGATAGATAGATAGATAGATAGATAGATAGATCTGTGTGTGTGTGTGTGTCAAAATATGCTCTAGTATACATATCAATAAATGAAAACTAGTAGCATTATAAGTCTGTACAAAGTTCATGCACATGAATTAAATAGCAAAAATAATATCAAAGTGATCTTTGTCAGTATCAAATATCAAATGTATCAAAAACAACTTTTTTTTCTTTACCAGCAACTCAGAAGCAGCTATATGGGGAAATGTGTGAAAAATAGGCAAACTGGATTTTAAAAAGAAATTAAATACTAGTTTTTTTATAACAAAAAGATTGATTTAATGATTGATTTATACACAGGAAACCAATTCCACAAGACATGTGTGTGTGTGTGTGTGTGTGTGTGTGTGTGTGTGTGTGTGTGTGTGTGTGTGTGTTATAGGAAATTATGGGCCAACCATACCTATGCCCAGCTAGCCCAGACAGCTAACATAATTCTTGGGCTAGTCCATATTTATGTAGCCAGCCCAATTATCCTATCAAAAGAAAATGATCTTAATAATTTTTGTGTCATAAAAAGTTTTAATTTTGGGATGATTTTGCTTTTTTTGTTTGTTCAGTCCTTGTAAGTTGATATTGCAACTGTTCCCTGAAAAGCTAAATTCCTCATTTGGGTATACTATGTTCTCATGTCCCACAACTCTCTAGGAATAAACAAATCTGAAGAGATAAATAATGTTGTCATCATAAACAATGGATTGAGCAGTGTGCCTAAGGATTTAAACTTGGGCTAAAAAATTAGGAAACATGAACTCTCACACTCAGTACAAGAATGGATAACATGTTTTATTACTGTTATTATTTGATAATGGATAACATGTTTTATTACTGTTATTATTTGATAATGGATAACATGTTTTATTACTGTTATTATTTGATAATGGATAACATGTTTTATTACTGTTATTATTTGATAATGGATAACATGTTTTATTACTGTTATTATTTGATAATGGATAACATGTTTTATTACTGTTATTATTTGATAATGACCATGAACATATTTTTACATGCATTCTGTTATACAATGCCAGGCAATCAATAAGTTTATTTTTTTTTGCAAACCATCCATAAAGACTGTTCCAGGTCTGTGATGTGCAACTAATATTGTTATTTGGAAACCATTTGTCTGCTTTCATTCACAATGACCTTGACCTTTGACATTCTTAACCCAAAACTATGAGCTTTCCTTACCCTAAGTACAAGCAATCCACAAAGACAATTAAATGTATAGACAGATGTTAGACAATTAAATGTATAGACAGATGTTAGACAATTAAATGTATAGACAGATGTTAGACAATTAAATGTATAGACAGATGTTAGACAATTAAATGTATAGACAGATGCTAGACAATTAAATGTATAGACAGATGTTAGACAATTAAATGTATAGACAGATGCTAGACAATTAAATGTATAGACAGATGTTTGATAATTACATGTTCTTGTTGAAAAAACATTTTTCTTTTTTAGAGTCACAATGAACTTAATTTTTAAGTTTCTATCCCTAAATTTGAAAAGGTATTCCCTACTCATACAGACCTTATCTACAATGTATGGCAAATGTAGGTAATTACACTTGTTAATATGCAAAAATAAACTTTTTTTAACAGACAGACAAATGAATGAATATCATCATATAAAAATCTATAGCAATCCATTATAGTATATGAAAACTAGACCCCAATGATCAGGATAATAACAATTTCAAGAGAGGTAAATATAACAGCTAGTATATGAAAAACTAGACCCCAATAATCAGGATAATAACAATTTCAAGAGAGGTAAATATAACAGCTAGTATATGAAAACTAGACCCCAATAATCAGGATAATAACAATTTCAAGAGAGGTAAATATAACAGCTAGTATATGAAAACTAGACCCCAATGATCAGGATAATAACAATTTCAAGAGAGGTAAATATAACAGCTAGTATATGAAAATCTAGACCCCAATAATCAGGATAATAATAATTTCAAGAGAGGTAAATATAACAGCTAGTATATGAAAACTAGACCCCAATGATGAGGATAATAACAATTTCAAGAGAGGTAAATATAACAGTTAGTATATGAAAACTAGACCCCAATGATGAGGATAATAACAATTTCAAGAGGTAAATATAACAGTTAGTATATGAAAACTAGACCCCAATGATGAGGATAATAACAATTTCAAGAGAGGTAAATATAACAGTTAGTATATGAAAACTAGACCCCAATGATGAGGATAATAACTATTTCAAGAGAGGTAAATATAACAGTTAGTATATGAAAACTAGACCCCAATAATCAGGATAATAACAATTTCAAGAGAGGTAAATATAACAGTTAGTATATGAAAACTAGACCCCAATGATGAGGATAATAACTATTTCAAGAGAGGTAAACATAACAGTTAGTATATGAAAACTAGACCCCAATAATCAGGATAATAACAATTTCAAGAGAGGTAAATATAACAGTTAGTATATGAAAACTAGACCCCAATAATCAGGATAATAACAATTTCAAGAGAGGTAAATATAACAGTTAGTATATGAAAACTAGACCCCAATGATGAGGATAATAACAATTTCAAGAGAGGTAAATATAACAGTTAGTATATGAAAACTAGACCCCAATGATGAGGATAATAACAATTTCAAGAGAGGTAAATATAACAGTTAGTATATGAAAACTAGACCCCAATGATGAGGATAATAACAATTTCAAGAGAGGTAAATATAACAGCTAGTATATGAAAACTAGACCCCAATGATGAGGATAATAACAATTTCAAGAGAGGTAAATATAACAGTTAGTATATGAAAACTAGACCCCAATGATGAGGATAATAACAATTTCAAGAGAGGTAAATATAACAGTTAGTATATGAAAACTAGACCCCAATGATGAGGATAATAACAATTTCAAGAGAGGTAAATATAACAGTTAGTATATGAAAACTAGACCCCAATGATGAGGATAATAACAATTTCAAGAGAGGTAAATATAACAGCTAGTATATGAAAACTAGACCCCAATGATGAGGATAATAACAATTTCAAGAGAGGTAAATATAACAGTTAGTATATGAAAACTAGACCCCAATGATGAGGATAATAACAATTTCAAGAGAGGTAAATATAACAGTTAGTATATGAAAACTAGACCCCAATGATGAGGATAATAACAATTTCAAGAGAGGTAAATATAACAGCTAGTATATGAAAACTAGACCCCAATGATGAGGATAATAACAATTTCAAGAGAGGTAAATATAACAGCTAGTATATGAAAACTAGACCCCAATGATCAGGATAATAACAATTTCAAGAGAGGTAAATATAACAGCTAGTATATGAAAACTAGACCCCAATGATGAGGATAATAACAATTTCAAGAGAGGTAAATATAACAGCTAGTATATGAAAACTAGACCCCAATGATGAGGATAATAACAATTTCAAGAGAGGTAAATATAACAGTTAGTATATGAAAACTAGACCCCAATGATGAGGATAATAGCAATTTCAAGAGAGGTAAATATAACAGTTAGTATATGAAAACTAGACCCCAATGATGAGGATAATAACAATTTCAAGAGAGGTAAATATAACAGTTAGTATATGAAAACTAGACCCCAATGATGAGGATAATAACAATTTCAAGAGAGGTAAATATAACAGTTAGTATATGAAAACTAGACCCCAATGATGAGGATAATAACAATTTCAAGAGAGGTAAATATAACAGTTAGTATATGAAAACTAGACCCCAATGATGAGGATAATAACAATTTCAAGAGAGGTAAATATAACAGCTAGTATATGAAAACTAGACCCCAATGATGAGGATAATAACAATTTCAAGAGAGGTAAATATAACAGTTAGTATATGAAAACTAGACCCCAATGATGAGGATAATAACAATTTCAAGAGAGGTAAATATAACAGTTAGTATATGAAAACTAGACCCCAATGATGAGGATAAAAACAATTTCAAGAGAGGTAAATATAACAGTTAGTATATGAAAACTAGACCCCAATGATGAGGATAATAACAATTTCAAGAGAGGTAAATATAACAGCTAGTATATGAAAACTAGACCCCAATGATGAGGATAATAACAATTTCAAGAGATGTAAATATAACAGTTAGTATATGAAAACTAGACCCCAATGATGAGGATAATAACAATTTCAAGAGAGGTAAATATAACAGTTAGTATATGAAAACTAGACCCCAATGATGAGGATAATAACAATTTCAAGAGAGGTAAATATAACAGTTAGTATATGAAAACTAGACCCCAATGATGAGGATAATAACAATTTCAAGAGAGGTAAATATAACAGCTAGTATATGAAAACTAGACCCCAATGATGAGGATAATAACAATTTCAAGAGAGGTAAATATAACAGTTAGTATATGAAAACTAGACCCCAATGATGAGGATAATAACAATTTCAAGAGAGGTAAATATAACAGTTAGTATATGAAAACTAGACCCCAATGATGAGGATAATAACAATTTCAAGAGAGGTAAATATAACAGTTAGTATATGAAAACTAGACCCCAATAATCAGGATAATAACAATTTCAAGAGAGGTAAATATAACAGTTAGTATATGAAAATCTAGACCCCAATAATCAGGATAATAACAATTTCAAGAGAGGTAAATATAACAGTTAGTATATGAAAATCTAGACCCCAATAATCAGGATAATAACAATTTCAAGAGAGGTAAATATAACAGTTAGTATATGAAAACTAGACCCCAATAATAAGGATAATAACAATTTCAAGAGAGGTAAATATAACAGTTAGTATATGAAAACTAGACCCCAATAATAAGGATAATAACAATTTCAAGAGAGGTAAATATAACAGTTAGTATATGAAAAACTAGACCCCAATGATGAGGATAATAACAATTTCAAGAGAGGTAAATATAACAGTTAGTATATGAAAACTAGACCCCAATAATAAGGATAATAACAATTTCAAGAGAGGTAAATATAACAGTTAGTATATGAAAACTAGACCCCAATGATGAGGATAATAACAATTTCAAGAGAGGTAAATATAACAGTTAGTATATGAAAACTAGACCCCAATGATGAGGATAATAACAATTTCAAGAGAGGTAAATATAACAGCTAGTATATGAAAACTAGACCCCAATAATAAGGATAATAACAATTTCAAGAGAGGTAAATATAACAGTTAGTATATGAAAACTAGACCCCAATAATCAGGATAATAACAATTTCAAGAGAGGTAAATATAACAGTTAGTATATGAAAACTAGACCCCAATGATGAGGATAATAACAATTTCAAGAGAGGTAAATATAACAGTTAGTATATGAAAACTAGACCCCAATAATCAGGATAATAACAATTTCAAGAGAGGTAAATATAACAGTTAGTATATGAAAACTAGACCCCAATGATGAGGATAATAACAATTTCAAGAGAGGTAAATATAACAGTTAGTATATGAAAACTAGACCCCAATAATAAGGATAATAACAATTTCAAGAGAGGTAAATATAACAGTTAGTATATGAAAACTAGACCCCAATGATGAGGATAATAACAATTTCAAGAGAGGTAAATATAACAGTTAGTATATGAAAACTAGACCCCAATGATGAGGATAATAACAATTTCAAGAGAGGTAAATATAACAGTTAGTATATGAAAACTAGACCCCAATAATCAGGATAATAACAATTTCAAGAGAGGTAAATATAACAGTTAGTATATGAAAACTAGACCCCAATAATAAGGATAATAACAATTTCAAGAGAGGTAAATATAACAGTTAGTATATGAAAACTAGACCCCAATAATCAGGATAATAACAATTTCAAGAGAGGTAAATATAACAGTATATGAAAACTAGACCCCAATGATGAGGATAATAACAATTTCAAGAGAGGTAAATATAACAGTTAGTATATGAAAACTAGACCCCAATGATGAGGATAATAACAATTTCAAGAGAGGTAAATATAACAGTTAGTATATGAAAACTAGACCCCAATGATGAGGATAATAACAATTTCAAGAGAGGTAAATATAACAGCTAGTATATGAAAACTAGACCCCAATAATCAGGATAATAACAATTTCAAGAGAGGTAAATATAACAGTTAGTATATGAAAACTAGACCCCAATAATAAGGATAATAACAATTTCAAGAGAGGTAAATATAACAGTTAGTATATGAAAACTAGACCCCAATAATCAGGATAATAACAATTTCAAGAGAGGTAAATATAACAGTTAGTATATGAAAACTAGACCCCAATGATGAGGATAATAACAATTTCAAGAGAGGTAAATATAACAGTTAGTATATGAAAACTAGACCCCAATGATGAGGATAATAACAATTTCAAGAGAGGTAAATATAACAGTTAGTATATGAAAACTAGACCCCAATGATGAGGATAATAACAATTTCAAGAGAGGTAAATATAACAGTTAGTATATGAAAACTAGACCCCAATGATGAGGATAATAACAATTTCAAGAGAGGTAAATATAACAGCTAGTATATGATAAATAGACCCCAATAATCAGGATAATAACAATTTCAAGAGAGGTAAATATAACAGTTAGTATATGAAAACTAGACCCCAATAATCAGGATAATAACAATTTCAAGAGAGGTAAATATAACAGTTAGTATATGAAAACTAGACCCCAATGATGAGGATAATAACAATTTCAAGAGAGGTAAATATAACAGTTAGTATATGAAAACTAGACCCCAATGATGAGGATAATAACAATTTCAAGAGAGGTAAATATAACAGTTAGTATATGAAAACTAGACCCCAATGATGAGGATAATAACAATTTCAAGAGAGGTAAATATAACAGCTAGTATATGAAAACTAGACCCCAATAATCAGGATAATAACAATTTCAAGAGAGGTAAATATAACAGTTAGTATATGAAAACTAGACCCCAATAATAAGGATAATAACAATTTCAAGAGAGGTAAATATAACAGTTAGTATATGAAAACTAGACCCCAATAATCAGGATAATAACAATTTCAAGAGAGGTAAATATAACAGTTAGTATATGAAAACTAGACCCCAATGATGAGGATAATAACAATTTCAAGAGAGGTAAATATAACAGTTAGTATATGAAAACTAGACCCCAATGATGAGGATAATAACAATTTCAAGAGAGGTAAATATAACAGTTAGTATATGAAAACTAGACCCCAATGATGAGGATAATAACAATTTCAAGAGAGGTAAATATAACAGTTAGTATATGAAAACTAGACCCCAATGATGAGGATAATAACAATTTCAAGAGAGGTAAATATAACAGCTAGTATATGAAAACTAGACCCCAATGATGAGGATAATAACAATTTCAAGAGAGGTAAATATAACAGTTAGTATATGAAAACTAGACCCCAATAATCAGGATAATAACAATTTCAAGAGAGGTAAATATAACAGCTAGTATATGATAAATAGACCCCAATGATGAGGATAATAACAATTTCAAGAGAGGTAAATATAACAGTTAGTATATGAAAACTAGACCCCAATGATGAGGATAATAACAATTTCAAGAGAGGTAAATATAACAGTTAGTATATGAAAACTAGACCCCAATGATGAGGATAATAACAATTTCAAGAGAGGTAAATATAACAGTTAGTATATGAAAACTAGACCCCAATGATGAGGATAATAACAATTTCAAGAGAGGTAAATATAACAGCTAGTATATGAAAACTAGACCCCAATGATGAGGATAATAACAATTTCAAGAGAGGTAAATATAACAGTTAGTATATGATAAATAGGCCTTTATTAAATATTGTTCAGGTCTGTCTCTATTTATAATTAGCATAACTGGTATGAATGGTACATTCAGTGCTATTTATAATTAGCATAACTGGTATGAATGGTACATTCAGTGCTATTTATAATTAGCATAACTGATATGAATGGTACATTCAGTGCTATTTATAATTAGCATAACTGATATGAATGGTAATTCAGTGCTATTTATAATTAGCATAACTGGTATGAATGGTACATTCAGTGCTATTTTTAATTAGCATAACTGGTATGAATGGTACATTCAGTGCTATTTATAATTAGCATAACTGATATGAATGGTAATTCAGTGCTATTTATAATTAGCATAACTGGTATGAATGGTACATTCAATGCTATTTTTAATTAGCATAACTGGTATGAATGGTACATTCAGTGCTATTTATAATTAGCATAACTGGTATGAATGGTACATTCAGTGCTATTTATAATTAGCATAACTGGTATGAATGGTACATTCAGTGCTATTTATAATTAGCATAACTGATATGAATGGTAATTCAGTGCTATTTATAATTAGCATAACTGGTATGAATGGTACATTCAGTGCTATTTTTAATTAGCATAACTGGTATGAATGGTACATTCAGTGCTATTTATAATTAGCATAACTGATATGAATGGTAATTCAGTGCTATTTATAATTAGCATAACTGGTATGAATGGTACATTCAGTGCTATTTTTAATTAGCATAACTGATATGAATGGTAATTCAGTGCTATTTATAATTAGCATAACTGATATGAATGGTAATTCAGTGCTATTTATAATTAGCATAACTGATATGAATGGTAATTCAGTGCTATTTATAATTAGCATAACTGGTATGAATGGTACATTCAGTGCTATTTATAATTAGCATAACTGGTATGAATGGTACATTCAGTGCTATTTATAATTAGCATAACTGGTATGAATGGTACATTCAGTGCTATTTAAAATTAGCATAACTGATATGAATGGTACATTCAGTGCTATTTAAAATTAGCATAACTGGTATGAATGGTACATTCAGTGCTATTTATAATTAGCATAACTGGTATGAATGGTACATTCAGTGCTATTTTTAATTAGCATAACTGGTATGAATGGTACATTCAGTGCTATTTAAAATTAGCATAACTGGTATGAATGGTACATTCAGTGCTATTTATAATTAGCATAACTGGTATGAATGGTACATTCAGTGCTATTTTTAATTAGCATAACTGGTATGAATGGTACATTCAGTGCTATTTATAATTAGCATAACTGATATGAATGGTAATTCAGTGCTATTTATAATTAGCATAACTGGTATGAATGGTACATTCAGTGCTATTTTTAATTAGCATAACTGGTATGAATGGTACATTCAGTGCTATTTATAATTAGCATAACTGGTATGAATGGTACATTCAGTGCTATTTTTAATTAGCATAGAATCATAATATAATTGGATGGTTTAATTATTTATGTTTTTATTTAAAAGGTCAAGCCACAAAGTAAAAATGAATAATAGATTAATTAAGTGGCTAATGTAAAACAATTTTTGATCTGTATTTATTCAAACATGACCAAATCAACATTAGAAGAAGGCAACCATGTGCTGAGGATCGTAATATTGAAACCACTGTAACTGTGACAGCTTATGAAGAAAACCAAGAAATCTCAAATGATTACCTCTTTCATGTGATATTTGCATTTTTTTTCTTTTATGTGGATATCATTAACAAGTGTATTTAAATCATTGTGTAAAAGATAAATTTACAGTAACATCAGAAACATTCCAACTCTATCCCAATCATGAGTGGCAAAAATATCTTCTTTTTTTTAAAATAAATAATGATACATGTACAATGTTAAAATCTAAGAGATGCATGTGTTCAATGAACAGGCAGATTGTTTTCAATGACAAGTGGTTTACAAAGGTATATATGTGTCATTGTATAAGATACTGAATATGGTGATAAACAAGTCAGCACTTGTATTTGTGGAGTAGACAATATACCGTATTCTTATTCCCATGATAGCTACATGTACCATAAATGCTAACATCTAATATCAACTACAAACTCCATTATTTACCAATGCATTAAAATCGGCATATCAGGGTCTATAATATTTTCGGCTGGACCCCTCTTTTTTTAAGTCCATACATGATGAAATTAATCATCCCTCATTCTATAAAAACTACTATTTTTTTTTAAAGTATTCATCATTGAAAAGCCTTGTTTAATGACAATTAAGCACACCCCTACTGGACAAGAATCCAAGGTTTATCAAAGGAGAATTACAAGTATAAATAAGTACAAATACATGTACAGGTATTCATTGACATTTTTTCTTTGGACTGTCAGGTGATCTCACTATTAATTACATTGAGACCCATGCATGCAGAAGTCAAATGTTAATGTTTTTCTTTCATCATGCCCCAAGTTCACTAAATTCAGGCACTATACAGTGAAATTTGGTTGATGTGTTATTAAATTCAGGCACTATACAGTGAAATTTGGCTGATGTGTTATAGTTTGTTTAATGATTCACTCAAGATGCCCAAGATGTTGCTCTCTAAGGTGAAGAGTTCCTTCCATAGCAACAACTTGCAGTCTCTAAAGTGAAGAGTTCCTCCCTTAGCAACAACTTGCAGTCTCTAAAGTGAAGAGTTCCTTCCTTAGCAACAACTTGGAGTCTCTAAGGTGAAGAGTTCCTCCCTTAGCAACAACTTGGAGTCTCTAAGGTGAAGAGTTCCTGCCTTAGCAACAACTTGGAGTCTCTAAAGTGAAGAGTTTGTCCCCTAGCTCCAGAGCTATTCACATTTGAGATCTGAACTTCTCTAAAAGCTTTATAGCTTATGTTGGAAAAGAAATTTCAGCTCAGTCCCCAGCGAACCTACTTAGGATCCATGAATGATAGAGAACAAATATTCTCAAAACTTTTAAAAAATTAAAAATAAAAACATAGTTTTGAACTAATCTCTGGAGATGTGTAACAATTCTAACAGATACACATGTACATGTAGAAGTATTCATGGATAACAAGAGTCTTCAATGAAATTTCCCACCCTGATTACTGCAAAATAACATAATTTTGACAAGCATAATTTTGGAGATCAATTTAGTGAGAAAAATAAATTGGGTACAATTTTTGTATCACAAACAAGACTAAAAAGTGATGTGGTATGCAAAATAAACCTACAATATATATATATATATATATATATATATATATATATATATATATATATATATATAGAGAGAGAGAGAGAGAGAGAGAGAGAGAGAGAGAGAGAGAGAGAGAGAGAAAGAGAGAGAGAGAAAGAGAGAGAGAGAGAGAATTTTTGATGATATGGAAGCTTCTATAATTAATTGCATATAGTTTGCTCTGACACCCATCAAGCTGTTCATATATTGACAAGATACAGTTTAGAATTATATGCAACTCATAATAATACAGTAAGTAGTTCCTTACTAAAACAAATCTCAGTGTAAGTTGGTCCTTGAATTCATGTAATAAGATTTACTGTATGAAATATAACAGGTCGCCTTACCCATCAGGGAGGGGAAAAGATTGGTCTATTTGTATTGCTTTCATGAAACAGCTTGCTGAATGTACGCACTGTAAATTGTATTTGTTTGGTCCTGTTTAATAGAAAGTAAGAAATTATTTTTCTTGTCAGCTATAATGGTATGGAAAGCGGATCCAAACGATGTCCAACAGCATTTCTTGAGGAGGTATATCTGACTGGAAATAAACCCAGTACAAATTAAGAGTCCAAGTCAATATAAGACAGCGAATCTAAGCGACGACTAAAGTAGTTCTTGCTCTCACACAGGACATAGTGTTTATTAACTTTAACATGTGTACACTAGCTACCACATGAGTGATATCTTGTTTAAGAGGTGTCGACTAATGAGAGACCCAAAATACCAAGTAACACTACATCACACTGCCTACGTAGGTATTTTATCTTGCAAGTCAATATACTGATGATCCTAAACAGAATTATATGTGGAATTTGTATTTATACCGATAAGTTCAAGAAGATGATTAGTGTGAAAATCTAACATAAATTCTTATAAGAAACAAAAGTACCCTTTTTAAAAAAAAATCAAAATTGACGGTTCTCCCCCCCTCACACACACACACACACTTACTGAAAGGAAAAGTTTGAGGTGCTGTGAAAGTTTTAGATACTTTTCACTGTAACAAACTATTTTAGAAAATTACAGTGTTCCAAACCAAAAAAAATCTGCAATTTTAGTGCAAAACAAAATAAATTTGCAATTCAAGTGAAAACTGTCAACTGGCTGACCTCTTCAGGAATCATACTGTAGCAAGAAAAAATTACAGAGAAGCTTTCAATTATAAGCACATGGTCTTCTTATTATCAATCAGCCACTGGTTAAATTACCATCTATTTTCTGGCTGGACATTTACATTTATAAAACTATATCACTCTTTGTTATATTGTTGCATTTGCTTCTAAGCCCTGTATATTTTTAATTCTGAGCTGGATACTTATTTTGACAGAATAAGCTGACTGCATCCATCACATAACACTTCATAAGATCAGGGTCTATGTTGTTTGTTCTACTGATTACTGCATCACATAACACTCCATCAGACCAGGCTCTATGTTGTTTGTTCTACTGATTACTGCATCACATAACACTCCATCAGACCAGGCTCTATGTTGTTTGTTCTACTGATTACTGCATCACATAACACTCCATCAGACCAGGGTCTATGTTGTTTGTTCTACTGATTACTGCATCACATGACACTCCATCAGACCAGGGTCTATGTTGTTTGTTCTACTGATTACTGCATCACATGACACTCCATCAGACCAGGGTCTATGTTGTTTGTTCTACTGATTACTGCATCACATGACACTCCATCAGACCAGGGTCTATGTTGTTTGTTCTACTGATTACTGCATCACATGACACTCCATCAGACCAGGGTCTATGTTGTTTGTTCTACTGATTACTGCATCACATGACACTCCATCAGACCAGGGTCTATGTTGTTTGTTCTACTGATTACTGCATCACATGACACTCCATCAGACCAGGGTCTATGTTGTTTGTTCTACTGATTACTGCATCACATGACACTCCATCAGACCAGGGTCTATGTTGTTTGTTCTACTGATTACTGCATCACATAACACTCGATCAGACCAGGCTCTATGTTGTTTGTTCTACTGATTACTGTATCACATGACACTCCATCAGACCAGGGTCTATGTTGTTTGTTCTACTGATTACTGCATCACATGACACTCCATCAGACCAGGGTCTATGTTGTTTGTTCTACTGATTACTGCATCACATGACACTCCATCAGACCAGGGTCTATGTTGTTTGTTCTACTGATTACTGCATCACATAACACTCCATCAGACCAGGCTCTATGTTGTTTGTTCTACTGATTACTGCATCACATAACACTCCATCAGACCAGGGTCTATGTTGTTTGTTCTACTGATTACTGCATCACATGACACTCCATCAGACCAGGGTCTATGTTGTTTGTTCTACTGATTACTGCATCACATGACACTCCATCAGACCAGGCTCTATGTTGTTTGTTCTACTGATTACTGCATCACATGACACTCCATCAGACCAGGGTCTATGTTGTTTGTTCTACTGATTACTGCATCACATGACACTCCATCAGACCAGGGTCTATGTTGTTTGTTCTACTGATTACTGCATCACATAACACTCCATCAGACCAGGGTCTATGTTGTTTGTTCTACTGATTACTGCATCACATAACACTCCATCAGACCAGGCTCTATGTTGTTTGTTCTACTGATTACTGCATCACATAACACTCCATCAGACCAGGGTCTATGTTGTTTGTTCTACTGATTACTGCATCACATGACACTCCATCAGACCAGGGTCTATGTTGTTTGTTCTACTGATTACTGCATCACATAACACTCCATCAGACCAGGGTCTATGTTGTTTGTTCTACTGATTACTGCATCACATAACACTCCATCAGACCAGGGTCTATGTTGTTTGTTCTACTGATTACTGCATCACATAACACTCCATCAGACCAGGGTCTATGTTGTTTGTTCTACTGATTACTGCATCACATAACACTCCATCAGACCAGGGTCTATGTTGTTTGTTCTACTGATTACTGCATCACATAACACTCCATCAGACCAGGGTCTATGTTGTTTGTTCTACTGATTACTGCATCACATGACACTCCATCAGACCAGGGTCTATGTTGTTTGTTCTACTGATTACTGCATCACATAACACTCCATAACACCAGGGTCTATGTTGTTTGTTCTACTGATTACTGCATCACATAACACTCCATAAGATCAGGGTCAATGTTGTTTGTTCTACTGATTACTGCATCACATAACACTCCATCAGACCAGGGTCTATGTTGTTTGTTTTACTGATTACTGCATCACATAACACTCCATCAGACCAGGGTCTATGTTGTTTGTTCTACTGATTACTGCATCACATAACACTCCATCAGACCAGGGTCTATGTTGTTTGTTCTACTGATTACTGCATCACATAAAACTCCATCAGACCAGGGTCTATGTTGTTTGTTCTACTGATTACTGCATCACATAAAACTCCATCAGACCAGGGTCTATGTTGTTTGTTCTACTGATTACTGTATAGACCCAGATCTTCACTTTTGTGATAACAAATCTGGGTCTGTGCAGTGTATAGCTGGACTTAGAAGCAAGCATGTACAGTATGTTTTACATTTTTTTAAAACTGTCACATAGTAACTGTTTAATCCACAGCGTAATCTATTTTGGGTTTTGTGAGATGCCTTTTTATACATTAGCATGTGCCCAGCCCATTTTTGTACATTAGCATGTGCCCAGCCCATTTTTGTACATTAGCATGTGCCCAGCCCATTTTTGTACATTAGCATGTGCCTAGCCCATTTTTGTACATTAGCGTGTGCCCAGCCCATTTTTGTACATTAGCATGTGCCCAGCCCATTTTTGTACATTAGCATGTGCCCAGCCCATTTTTGTACATTAGCATGTGCCCAGCCCATTTTTGTAGTACATGTATTTATTTAACACATAATTAGCTGTTGACAGTTTGACTAACTTTAGTTATGGGAAATCTAGAATAATGGGAAAATGTGACTAACTTTAGTTATGGGAAATCTAGAATAATGGGAAAATGTGACTAATTTTAGTTATGGGAAATCTAGAATAATGGGAAAATGTGACTAACTTTAGTTATGGGAAATCTAGAATAATGGGAAAATGTGACTAATTTTAGTTATGGGAAATCTAGAATAATGGGAAAATGTGACTAATTTTAGTTATGGGAAATCTAGAATAATGGGAAAATGTGACTAATTTTAGTTATGGGAAATCTAGAATAATGGAAAAATGTGACTAATTTTAGTTATGGGAAATCTAGAATAATGGGAAAATGTGACTAATTTTAGTTATGGGAAATCTAGAATAATGGGAAAATGTGACTAATTTTAGTTATGGGAAATCTAGAATAATGGGAAAATGTGACTAATTTTAGTTATGGGAAATCTAGAATAATAGAAAAATGTGGAAACAAGATATTTCATTATGTAAACACTCAGTTATATTAATAAATCAACTTAAAAATATTAAAATTTTAATGGAATGAATTTCTATGAAATACAATTTATTACCATAAAAATGTCATTTGTTTCTCAATTTAAAAAAAAAAATCTTTCTCCTAGCATTACCATCAAACTGAAAGTTAAAGTTTCTATTTATTAATTTAATTCATACCAGATTAACATTGTGTAAGAATTTAATTCATACCCGATTAACATTGTGTGAGAATTTAATTCATACCAGATTAACATTGTGTAAGAATTTAATTCATACCCGATTAACATTGTGTGAGAATTTAATTCATACCCGATTAACATTGTGTGAGAATTTAATCCATACCAGATTAATATTGTGTGAGAATTTAATCCATACCTGATTAATATTGTGTGAGAATTTAATCCATACCAGATTAATATTGTGTGAGAATGCCTTTATGTCATTGTAAAATTTATTATCACTGTTGAACATGAACACTCCCCTCATTAGAAAGTCCATGATGTACTTTGGTGCAATCTGTCATTGGAGTTCCTATTTTATTTTTATGTTTTCCTTCTGTATAAGTTGATACTCTTCTGGTCTTGTGTCATAACATCTAAATTGATAACATAATTGAGATTATAGACAGATAAGCAGTGACAATGATATAACATTTATCATTTTGTTTGTTTGATTAGGATTTTTAACATAACTTAAAATTTTCAGTCATATTGCTACAATGTCTGCAGTGAGGCAGTTTATAGTGATGTCTAGCACTGGGGCATCATGCCGCAGACACCAGGCTGACCAGTCCTAACACTAACCTCTTAATGCTGAGCACCAAGCGAGGCAGCTGTTAGTACCATTTTTGTAAGTCTTTGGTATGACTCGGCTGGGGATCGAACCCATGACCTCCTGCTTCCAGGGTGGATGCTGTAGCCACTAGGCCATTTCTGTTAAATCTTCTGAATATACAGACAGACAGACAGACAGTCAAATAATTTCCTGACAGATACATATCTAATTTGTATGCATGCTATGATTATTCAAACTATCATCATCATCATCATCATCATCATCATCATCATCATCATCATCATCATCCTTAATCGTTAAACTAATGGAAATAGATATTGGACCCATGATACAACATAAACAAATGTGTGACCTCTAATGTCTCCCATATGTTCAGATGAGCACAGTTATCAAACTGCACATGAATATTGTGATCAGAAAAATGCTGACAAGCATTGGAAGCAGACATTTTTAAACTAAGACTCTTCTGTGTGGAGATTTGTCATTATGAATATTTTGGGTAATACTGCAGATGGAAAAAGAAAAGAAATCAGGTAGCAAGTATAAAAAATTGCATTTAAATTTTCTTAACAATCTGCTCTGAAGAACACTAATATGTGTGTATACATTGATAATTACTGCAGCGGAAATACAAAATACTTAGTTGCAGTGAAGACATTGATAATTACTGCAGAACGAATAAAAATTACTCAATTGTTATTTATATGTTGATAATTACTGCAGAATGAATAAAAATTACTCAATTGTTATTTATATGTTGATAATTACTGCAGAATGAATAAAAATTACTCAATTGTTATTTATATGTTGATAATTACTGCAGAATGAATAAAAATTACTCAATTGTTATTTATATGTTGATAATTATTGCAGAATGAATAAAAATTACTCAATTGTTATTTATATGTTGATAATTATTGCAGCAGAAATAAGAGATACTCAGCTGCTTCAGATCACTGTGAATTTAGGCACGACATTAAATTCGGAACTGAGACTGAATATGTAAGCCACTGTGAAGAAATCGTTTACAGATCAAGTCCATATTCTGATTTTTACTGGCTTTGAAGAAATCGTTTACAGATCAAGTCCATATTCTCATTTTTACTGGCTGTGAAGAAATCGTTTACAGATCAAGTCCATAATCTGATTTTTACTGGCTGTGAAGAAATCATTTACAAATCAAGTCCATATTCTGATTTTTACTGGCTGGCTTGAGGTCAAAGCAGATAATGACTGTAAAAAGTTCTTTCCAACAGATTTAAGAATACTGTTAAAAAAAAACTTTAAAATACTTTAACATCTTCACTTTTTGTAATCTTCTGCCATTAATTCCCTACACCATTAAATTCTGCTCTCATTGTATAAAGCAACCAAATTATATTAGGGCCTGGCAACCTAAAATCTGCGATGGCCATTAAAATTTTCATTTAGGTTTGATAGCAGAGTATGTTTTTATATACAGAATTTTTAATATCAGCCCAAATGCAATAACTGTTTAAAGCAACTGCTATGAATCAGTCACAAAAGGCCCAGGTGGAACTGAGATCACTCACCTAGATGAAATATGAATGGCAAAATGCTAATGCAGTTGTCCAAGAAACCTACATTATTGTAAAAGCCTTACTGAAATTTAAATGTTTTATTTCTAGTAACAGTATCCATACTTGAAAACTGAGATCAGTGGTATAAACTTAAAAAGCCTGTATGAAGGGATGCTTTCTAACAAATTTTGTCAAACTGAGAAGTTCCTTAAAGAATCTTCTGTCCAGTTTTCAGTAACAGCAAACATATTTGATATATTAGCATAATTTCTACAAAACTAAAAGTCTTCCATTCTAGAATGCTTTTGTCATGTTTGATCAAATTCTGTTCTGCAGTTTTGAGAAGAGGCAATTTAAAGGACTTCTTACTTTTAGGTAACAGCAGCCCAATCTGTTGGCAGAGTGGCAATAATTTACATGAAACTGAAAAGTCTCCATACCAACTTGATTGATCAAATCTGATGTGTTTTTTTATCTGTTGTTTTAACAAATAAAGCTGCTGGATGATTTCTTGATTTTTAGAAATTGCAGCCATAATTAACAGCAGTCAACCATAATTTGTACAGTTTGCATGGTCTTTAAGCTAGGATGCCTTCTATCAAGTTTGGTCAAATTCTTTTAAGCCATATTAAATAAGAAATAAATTTTAGTTTTTTTTAATATTTAATAAGGGTAAGCAATAATGACAAAAAATCAATGTAACTGTTTTTAAAAAAACATCGAAGAAATTTCAATTGCTAAATTTGTTCATTCTTGATTCTGATGCAAATACCATTTGCCACTATTGATAGCTTCTTTTTTTAAGAGTAGCCTACCATGGAGAAAGACAACCATTCTCAAACTGCTTTCATATACACGTACTTTGAACCTACAATGTCGTTTGTTGCATTATGATACTTATACAAAACTCAATTCAAATATACCGCAATATTTCGGTAATATTCCTGTGTAAATATTAAAAAGCATAAATGGGTTGTGGATCTAATTCAAAGTATAAAACTTGAAGCCTTACAAGAAAATGACCAAATAGTTCACCTTTGTTAAGGACATTGGCATCAATAATTGAAGAATATTGGTTAGAACATTTTGGTGGATACAAAATTCAGTTATGATATAGGAAATCAAAACCAATTAAAACACAAAAACAACAAAGATTCCAACTTCATGAAGCATGTCATCTGGTAATAGTTGTGAAAGTTGATAAATTAAACCTGGGATAATTATCACCCAAATTATCTAAAGTCATCAGATCAAACTTAGAATAATGGCAGAATCTGAATTCATGAGCAATGACAAATATCACAAAAGGCATGAAGCATTCTAATGGCTAGTGACACATTTTAAAAATTAAAACCATTAAGAGTCTATGGAAAATATCCTGAAAACTTACTCAATATCAGTGAATATTTCAAGTAAAAATTCTGATAATATACAAGAAACAAATTGATCACAGATTTAAGAATAAAAACTTTTAATTACTTTAACACTTTCACTTTTTGTCATCTTCTACCATTAATTGCCCACATATTAAATTCTGTTCTCTCTATCTAAGGCAATCAAATTATTATGGCCTGGCAACCTAAAATCTGCAATGGCCATTAATTACAATTTTTATGTAGGTTGTCCTAAGGTTGCTAACATAATTACTGTAAACCTTACTGAAGTTTAAATGGGTTGTGTGTGTGTGTGTGTGTGTGTGTGTGTGTGTGTGTGTGTGTGTGTGTGTGTGTGTGTATAATGCACTGGCTAATCTGGATCTGTACAGTCTGTTAATAGTAATCAGAAGAACATGTACATGTGATGACAAATCAAGATCTTTGTTATTTGCAGTCTGACTCAACTTATAAGCAAGTATATATGGAAACACTGGGCAAATGTAATACTGATATTTGACATCGAATGTGCACTCCTGCAGCTGAGTTTCCTGAGCACTGACTACTGGGAATCTGTCTAAAGCAAAGATCTACTCTTGAATCAATGACCATTGTATACAATACTGGTTTGTATGTGGGGGATATCTCTTGGTTTATTAATGCATACTGATTGATCTCTAGGTGATGTCTGCATTTCAACAAATTAACTGATAAAAAGCATGTAATCAATTCAGCTTGTTAGCCAAACTCACTTTTGTTTATTAATATCTCCTGCATCCTTTGATATATCTTCAAACTTGTCATGCTTTTGTATCATAACTAGATACTGTGTAGTAAATACAATAGGCCTATGTAGGCCTCATACTGCTCATCTGGAATGTTGTTCTAAATACAACAGACAATTAAGACATACTGTTCATCTGGAAAGTGTTTTGAATACAATAGACCCCAGTAGGCCTTTTACTGTTCATCTGGAAAGTGTTTTAAATACAATAGGCCCAAGTAGGCCTCATGCTGCTCATCTGGAAAGTTGTTCTAAATACAATAGACCCAAGAAGGCCATATACTGCTTATCTGGAAAGTTGTTCTAAATACAATAGACCCAAATAGGCCTCATACTGCTCATCTGGAAAGTTGTTCAAAATACAATAGACCCAAGTAGGTATTATACTGCTCATCTGGAATACTGCTTATCTGGAAAGTTGTTCTAAATACAATAGACCCAAATAGGTCTCATGCTGCTCATCTGGAAAGTTGTTCTGACTACAATAGACCCAAGTAGGCCTCATACTGCTCATCTGGAAAGTTGTTCTAAATACAATAGACCCAAATAGGCCTCATACTGCTCATCTGGAAAGTTGTTCAAAATACAATAGACCCAAGTAGGTATTATACTGCTCATCTGGAATACTGCTTATCTGGAAAGTTGTTCTGACTACAATAGACCCAAGTAGGCCTCATACTGCTCATCTGAAAACTTGTTCAAAATACAAAAGACCCAAGTAGGCATTATACTGCTCATCTGGAAAGTTGTTCTAAAGTCAATAGACCCAAGTAGGCCTTATACTGCTCATCTGGAAAGTGTACTAAATACAAAAGACTAATTTAGACATTTTACTGCCCATTTGGAAAGTGTTCTAAATACAATTACCCCAAGTAGGCCGTATAAACTCATCTAGAGTATTAACATATATATACATATATATCATATCTACTCAAGTGCATTGATATGGTATCAGTTCCCATCAGATCTACTAAAATATATTGATCTGGTATCAGTTCCCATCAGATCTACTCTAGTAAATTGATCTCATATCACATACCATAAGATCTACTCTAGTACATTGATCTCATATAATGGTCCCATCAGATCTACTCTAGTACATTGATCTCATATAATGGTCCCATCAGATCTACTCTAGTACACTGATCTCGTATAATGGTCCCATCAGATCTACTCTAGTACATTGATCTGGTATCAGTTCCAATCATATTTACTTTAGTGCATTGATCTGGTATCAGTTCCAATCAGATCTACTAAAATACATTGATCTGGTATCAGTTCCAATCAGATCTACTTTAGTACATTGATCTGGTATCAGTTCCAATCAGATCTACTTTAGTACATTGATCTGGTATCAGGTCCAATCAGATCTACTAAAATACATTGGTCTGGTATCAGTTACAATCAGATCTACTTTAATACATTGATCTGGTATCAGTTCCAATCAGATCTACTTTAGTACATTGATCTGGTATCAGGTCCAATCAGATCTACTTTAGTACATTGATATGGTATCAGTTCCAATCAGATCTACTTTAATACATTGATCTGGTATCAGTTCCAATCAGATCTACTTTAGTACATTGATCTGGTATCAGGTCCAATCAGATCTACTTTAATACATTGATCTGGTATCAGTTCCAATTAGATCTACTTTAGTACATTGATCTGGTATCAGTTCCAATCAGATCTACTTTAGTACATTGACCTGGTATCAGTTCCAATCAGATCTACTTTAGTACATTGATCTGGTATCAGTTCCAATCAGATCTACTTTATCAGTTCCGATCAGATCTACTTTAGTACATTGATCTGGTATCAGTTCCAATCAGATCTACTTTAGTACATTGATCTGGTATCAGGTCCAATCAGATCTACTTTAGTACATTGATCTGGTATCAGTTCCAATCAGATCTACTTTATAGTACATTGATCTGGTATCAGTTACAATCAGATCTACTTTAGTACATTGATCTGGTATCAGGTCCAATCAGATCTACTAAAATACATTGATCTGGTATCAGGTCCAATCAGATCTACTTTAGTACATTGATCTGGTATCAGTTCCAATCAGATCTACTTTAGTACATTGATCTGGTATCAGGTCCAATCAGATCTACTTTAGTACATTGATCTGGTATCAGTTCCAATCAGATCTACTTTAGTACATTGATCTGGTATCAGGTCCAATCAGATCTACTAAAATACATTGGTCTGGTATCAGTTACAATCAGATCTACTTTAATACATTTATCTGGTATCAGTTCCAATCAGATCTACTTTAGTACATTGATCTGGTATCAGTTCCAATCAGATCTACTTTAGTACATTGATCTGATATCAGTTCCAATCAGATCTACTTTAGTACATTGATCTGGTATCAGTTCCTATCAGATCTACTTTAGTACATTGATCTGGTATCAGGTCCAATCAGATCTACTTTAGTACATTGATCTGGTATCAGTTCCAATCAGATCTACTTTAATACATTGATCTGGTATCAGTTCCAATCAGATCTACTTTAGTACATTGATCTGGTATCAGTTCCAATCAGATCTTCTTTAGTACATTGATCTGGTATCAGTTCCAATCAGATCTACTTTAGTACATTGATCTGGTATCAGTTCAAATTAGATCTACTTTATCAGTTCCAATCAGATCTACTTTATTTAGTACATTGATCTGGTATCAGTTCCAATCAGATCTACTTTAGTACATTGATCTGGTATCAGGTCCAATCAGATCTACTTTAGTACATTGATCTGGTATCAGTTCCAATCAGATCTACTTTATAGTACATTGATCTGGTATCAGTTCCAATCAGATCTACTTTAGTACATTGATCTGGTATCAGTTCCAATCAGATCTACTAAAATACATTGATCTGGTATCAGTTCCAATCAGATCTACTTTAGTACATTGATCTGGTATCAGGGACCATTAGAGTAGCTTCTTCAACACACACACACACACACACACATACACACACACACACACACATCAATAACTCAATACACTAATTCAATGCCATATTACATTAATGTAAATTTATTCTTCACTAGTACAGCAACAGCTGAATGTAAATACTTGATGGCCACTCCAATAAAACACTCAGGATAGAAACACTTTACCTCCATACTTTGCATAACATTTTCACTCAGCCTTATCAGGTAAGAGCATGTTGTTGAAAATCAAAGACATATTATACGACCCATCATGTCTAACTCTTCCCCAATCCACACGCCTTTGAAATGTCCCTGTCGACCTTATCATGATTTGTCTAGAAGCCATCGAGAACAAATAACAATGCTGCCATTAAACACTTCAAGATGAGTAATAACACAACAGTATGTTTCAATCAGGTGGGATTTCAATCAATACCTATCTGGAAGCAATATTTACACAGAAATGAAAGAAAATGAAAATTGTTAATAACATTTATACCGCCCTAAAAGTTGAATCCAGCTGCAAACTGTAAAGACCCAGATCGTTTATTGCATAATACACCAGTAATTCAGGGTCTATGTAGATTGTTATGAATAATCAGTAGGGTTAGGGTTATAATCAGTAGGGTTAGGGTTAGGGTTATAATCAGTAGGACACTGATCCTCAACTGCTAGTGTATTATGAGATGACAGATCAGGGTCTGTTGTTTGCACTTTAATTCTACACATAAGCGATGATGTAAAATTATGTATCTCACATATATCTTACACTTCACGATATTATGTATCTCACCCATATCTTACACTTCACGATATTATGTATCTCACCCATATCTTACACTTTACGATATTATGTATCTCACCCATATCTTACACTTCACGAAATTATGTATCTCACCCATATCTTACACTTTACGATATTATGTATCTCACAAATTATGTATCTCACCCATATCTTACACTTTACGATATTATGTATCTCACCCATATCTTACACTTCACGATATTATGTATCTCACCCATATCTTACACTTCACGATATTATGTATCTCACCCATATCTTACACTTCACGAAATTATGTATCTCACCCATATCTTACACTTTACGATATTATGTATCTCACCCATATCTTACACTTTACAATATTATGTATCTCACCCATATCTTACACTTCACGATATTATGTATCTCACCCATATCTTACACTTCATGATATTATGTATCTCACCCATATCTTACACTTCACGAAATTATATACCTCACCCATATCTTACACTTCACGAAATTATATACCTCACCCATATCTTACATTTCATGAAATTATATACCTCACCCATATCTTACACTTCACGAAATTATATATCTCACCCATATCTTACACTTCACGATATTTCTAACAAGGAGCTGCATATCTAAATAATTCTGTGGTGTGACTGAAGAATATATTATCTTTTTAAAAATATAAAAGAATTTTCATACAAATTAATATTTATTTCATATGCACTCAAATTAATTTTTTTTTAAATATACTAATAATTATTGGTAAAAAAGGTATCATTAATTATCATTCACAATCAATGCTGAACAACTAAAATTTTCAAGCTTTCAATCTAAAGAAACATGTTTGTACATGTATTTTAAAAAATAAAGTGGAACAAAACTAATTATAGTTTTAGTTACGGATTTAATTTTCTTTGACTTAACAAAATCAAATAATTCTACAAAAAGGATGGACAATACAACATTACATGTTATTTCTTGATGCAGCTCTCTCTTATGTACATTATTGTCATGACTGAATATAGGATAGTGAGACTGATAATAAATGTAATCAATATTGTACATGTATACATGTCTGGGGATAAATGCCAATCATGCATATAGTAACAATTTAAGCTGATGTAAATTAACATTTTTTAAATTCATGGAATTTAGTTTTGTATCAAGCATAATGAAGGCAATACTAAGCTCCCTGTTGTTTTCTTTCAACCTATAATGTCATATTTCAAATATTTTATGGTTTCGTTTTTGATGATGGGTCCAAAATGAGTCTGTCTTATATTCAGAATAGTAATTTAAGGAAACGTTTTATAGGGAGGGTTAGCTTATTTTAGACTTATCACACAGATATTTAGACTTATCACACAGATATTTAGACTTATCACACAGATATTTAGACTTATCACACAGATATTTAGACTTATCACACAGATATTGCATATTATTGTGCATGGGAATTTTAAATATTGCAAAGTTTACACTGTTTACACAAAATGAAACTTTGCAAGTGATTTAGTCCAACGACTGTTTTCACTAATGGAAAAGACCAATGAGAGAGGAAATTTAGCTTAATCAGTCATGAAAAAGACCAATGAGAGAGTCGATTAAATATTAATTACTCATGGAAAAGACCATTGAGAGAGGTAATTAAATATTAAATTACTCATGGAAAAGAGCAATGATAGAGGTAATTAAATATTAATTACTCATGGAAAAGAGCAATGATAGAGGTAATTAAATATTAAATTACTCATTGAAAAGACCATCGAGAGAGGTAATTAAATATTAATTACTCATGGAAAAGAGCAATGATAGAGGTAATTAAATATTAATTACTCATGGAAACGAGCAATGATAGAGGTAATTAAATATTAATTACTCATGGAAACGAGCAATGATAGAGGTAATTAAATATTAATTACTCATGGAAACGAGCAATGATAGAGGTAATTAAATATTAATTACTCATGGAAACGAGCAATGATAGAGGTAATTAAATATTAATTACTCATGGAAACAAGCAATGATAGAGGTAATTAAATATTAAATTACTCATGGAAAAGAACAATTATAGTGGTAATTAAATATTATTTACTCATGGAAAAGACCATTGAGAGAGGTAATTAAATATTAATTACTCATGGAAAAGAGCAATGATAGAGGTAATTACATCAAGAAGCAGACATGAAGCACCATGTCTCACCCAGTCATATTATCCTGACACTGGCCAACCAGTCCTAACACTAACCTAATAATGCTGAGCGCCAAGCAAGGCAGTCGCTAGTACCATTGTTGTAAGTCTTTGGTATAATTCAAATGGGGGTCAAACCCATAAACTTCTGCTTCCGGATAAAATTTGTTAAGCCTGAAATTCCATCAAAAATTGGAAAACTTATAGCCTTTTCTAGCCATTAATGACAGTTCATGCTTGACTTGGATATTGATAAGAACTCTCTTTCACATCACAAATATATCTGATTATCTTAAAATGTCCATAAACATAAAAACTAAATGATATAATTGATACAGAGAGAAAAGGCTGAGATGTATGCATTGTACTAAACTTCAGTCTACCGTAATTAAAATCAGATCTCCACTGTCCTACCTGAGATTTAACAATGACCTCTTAGGGGTTATGTTCTTGTTACCTTTGAATTAGCTAATGGAAATGCAGCTTTCAAAAATATGAAAGTGAATCAAACCATTTGGTACACATTCATCCTATTCATCCATGCTGCTCAGTCTCCAAACATGAAGATATAAGACTTCATATAATTGGCTGATAAAATTAGCGATTATGGAAATAACATATGTTAATAGAACATGAAACCTAAGGGTTCACTGTCAGATCTTCATGTATAATAGTGGAGATCTGATTTTAAGCAGATTGTTCCAAATTCAAAATCGAAAATGTTTGATCTGATTAGGGTACACTAAATTTACAGAAATAATTATCTGGGACACTATTATTATTATTATTATTATTATTATTATTATTATTATTATTATTGTTGTTGTTGTTATTGCTGTTGCTATCATTATTAATATTATTATTATTATTATTGTTGTTGTTGTTGTTGTTGTTATTGTTGTTGCTATCATTATTAATATTATTATTATTATTATTATTATTATTGTTATTATTATTATAATCATCATCATCATCATTATTATTATTATTATTATTATTATTATTATTATTATTTATTTTTATACAGCTGTATACTATGATTTTATCTTATTTTATGACTGATATGTTACTTTGTACAAAAGAAACTGTTTTTGAACTTCTGATAATCTGTTCACTTATGTGACAGATAGAAACTGAATATGCGTCAGTGTAAAAAGTTAGACCCATACATTTGGATAGATTTTGTCACATATGCATGGTTTTAACAGCATGAAAAGCAAATCCTTTCATGATCTGTCCAAAATCTCTCCAGTAATCTGTATATACAGTAAAACCTGTCTTGAAAGACCACTGCTATTGTGACCCATTATGAGAGACCACCTGTCTTGAGAGACCATAATTTGTGGGTTGGTTGTTTGGATGGGGTTTGTTTACTGCCTTTTAACACTACACTGCTGTTGTTGTTGTTGTAGGGTTTAACACCATTTTTCAGCACACGATAGGCTATACATGGTGGCCAGTATTACTGGTTGAGGAAGAACCCGGGAAGACCCCCAGAAAGAACCACTGACCCACAAGAAGCTACTGGCAAGCTTTCTCACATAACTTCATTAGCCGAATCTTAGATTCGAACCCACACAGACAGAGGTGAGACATGGCAGTGATCCGTAATGGAAAGCGCTTTAGACCACTCAGCCACTTGGGGCCCCACACTACACTGCCTGTATGACATTAAGGAAATAGGATCTAAGTGACTTTGCCAAGGTCATACCGTGGCTGCTATCTTGTTTATAATTCAGAAGGCTGATGTAACATATACATGAGTTTTACTTTCCAGAATCCAATAGGATTATCAAACAACTATCACTTTATGCAAATGTTATCGTGATCCCAGAAAACAGTTTCCAAGCTCAAACTAACAGTGTTGATCTATATTGTAATCATTAGAGAGAGAACAGAGGTACATGAAATGTACCCTTGATACATGAAATGTACCCTTGATACCTCAAATGTACTCTTGATACATGAAATGTATCCTTTATACCTCAAATGTACCCTTGATACATGAAATGTACACTTGATACCTCAAATGTACCCTTGATACATGAAATGTACCCTTGATACCGAAAATGTACTCTTGATACATGAAATGTATCCTTTATACATCAAATGTACCTTTGATACATGAAATGTATCCTTTATACCTCAAATGTACCCTTGATACATGAAATGTACCCTTGATACCTCAAATGTACCCTTGATACCTCAAATGTACCCTTGATACATGAAATGTACCCTTAATACCTCAACTATTAAGCAGTGCTGCATCCATCTACATCCTAGATCAACCTCAAAATGAAAATGTTTTGACTTTTATTTCAATAACTTTATATCCCTTCATTTTAAGATTTGGAATAAAGCTTTTAGTACACATAGAGGGGTGGAGTAGGCTAACATTCAGTCCATGGCCAGCATCTTGTTTTAAGCTTTATAATACAATGAACTCTTATGAAAAGCAATTTCACGGTACTGTCATTAGAGTTCTACAAAGCTGTTTCGTGTACTAATATTGTAGTACACTGGCTTTCCATGTACAAAGCTGTTTCATGTACTAATATTGTAGTACACTGGCTTTCCATATACAAAGCTGTTTCGTGTAATAATACTGTAGTACACTAGCTTTCCATATACAAAGCTGTTTCGTGTAATAATACTGTAGTACACTGGCTTTCCATATACAAAGCTGTTTCATGTACTAATATTGTAGTACACTGGCTTTCCATATACAAAGCTGTTTTGTGTACTAATATTGTAGTACACTGGCTTTCTATATACAAAGCTGTTTTGTGTACTAATATTAACACATATTTTTGAGATTTTAAAGCTGGGAATTTTATACAAATACATTTTTTATCAGGCATTGTGATTAAACTTGGTCTACTCTTGGGAAATCAGGAACATGCATTCATGTACAGCTCTCCCTTGTTATTATTGGGAAATCAGGAAATATCACACGCATTCATGTACAGCTCTCCCTTGTTATTATTGGGAAATCAGGAAATATCACACGCATTCATGTACAGCTCTCCCTTGTTATTATTGGGAAATCAGGAACTATCACATGCATTCATGTACAGCTCTCCCTTGTTATTATTGGGAAATCTGGAACTATCACATGCATTCATGTACAGCTCTCCCTTGTTATTAACATGTTTTGTTGTAATAGAATTATGGATATGATGTGGTACCAATATAGACCACATCACCAACATTATACGATTGCTTTTTAATTGGTTTCTTTAATCATGACAATATGAAGTCAAAGAAAACAGCATGAAACCTATTAATAAATCTTCATTTCCTTTTTCTACATAGTATTTGATGAATTCAGCCATTCTTGTTTTATCATGGTCAGGTACATACAATATTGATGTAATACAGTTCAATTTATAATGCATCTCCGTACTCCATGGTTTCTTACATAATGTAATTGACGGTTTGGACTTTAGCAGTATGTACTCGTACATTGTAACAAGGGAAAGCTGTATGTGTATAACGTATTACAAGTGGCCTATGCCTAATACTGCTTATAAAGTTTATTACAAGTGGTCTAAATCTAGTAATGCTTATAAAGTTTATTACAAGTGGTCTAAATCTAGTAATGCTTATAAAGTTTATTACAAGTGGTCTAAATCTAGTAATGCTTATAAAATTTATTACAAGTGGTCTAAGTCTAGTAATGCTTATAAAGTTTATTACAAGTGGTCTATGTCTAGTAATGCTTATACAGTTTATTACAAGTGGTCTATGTCTAGTAATGCTTATAAAGTTTATTACAAGTGGTCTATGTCTAGTAATGCTTATAAAATTTATTACAAGTGGTCTATGTCTAGTAATGCTTATAAAGTTTATTACAAGTGGTCACACGTGGTCTAAGTCTAGTAATGCTTATAAAGTTTATTACAAGTGGTCTAAGTCTAGTAATGCTTATAAAGTTTATTACAAGTGGTCTATGTCTAGTAATGCTTATAAAATTTATTACAAGTGGTCTATGTCTAGTAATGCTTATAAAGTTTATTACAAGTGGTCTATGTCTAGTAATGTTTATAAAATTTATTACAAGTGGTCTATGTCTAGTAATGCTTATAAAGTTTATTACAAGTGGTCACAAGTGGTCTAAGTCTAGTAATGCTTATAAAGTTTATTACAAGTGGTCTAAGTCTAGTAATGCTTATAAAGTTTATTACAAGTGGTCTAAGTCTAGTAATGCTTATACAGTTTATTACAAGTGGTCTATGTCTAGTAATGCTTATACAGTTTATTACAAGTGCTCTATGTCTAGTAATGCTTATACAGTTTATTACAAGTGGTCTATGTCTAGTAATGCTTATAAAATTTATTACAAGTGGTCTATGTCTAGTAATGTTTATAAAGTTTATTACAAGTGGTCACAAGTGGTCTAAGTCTAGTAATGCTTATAAAGTTTATTACAAGTGGTCTAAGTCTAGTAATGCTTATACAGTTTATTACAAGTGGTCTAAGTCTAGTAATGCTTATAAAATTTATTACAAGTGGTCTAAGTCTGGTAATGCTTATAAAGTTTATTACAAGTGGTCACAAGTGGTCTAAGTCTAGTAATGCTTATAAAGTTTATTACAAGTGGTCTAAGTCTAGTACAGTCGACTCCACTTAACTGCACATCGGTTAACTGCACATGCCGGATAACTGCACGTAGTCACGCCCATCCCATTTTTTTCTCAGTGCTTTTCAATGGGAAACAAACTTCGGATAACTGCACTTCGCTTAAATGCACACTCCTGATAATAGCACGATAAATTTCTGCCTGTGGCATATTATTCAATACAATTTTACTCCAGTTAACTGCACAATGTATATTCATGATCAGTTATTGTCAGTCCACTGCTGTAACACTTCAAATAGCTGACAATTAAGATGGTAAATGCGACTTTGTAAATGATTGACATGTAAAGGACGCCGTAGGTGGTATATACATGTCTATCTGCACCCACTAGTGAGCAACAGCATGGGAAAAATCATAGTATAGCATGGGAAACATTGCTCTAAACCGTTCGCATTTGAATGATTTCAAACCAAAAAATGGATGGCTGGAAAGATGGAAAATGTGCAATGGAATTCAAATTAAACGACAACATGGCAAAAAACAGGATGCAGACGACATTGGAGATGAACGCATTTTCTGTGGGAGATGACCCAACAATGTCTGACTCCAGTTTTCGAATAACAAGCGATCTACAAAATTTCTTGAAATTCACTATAATTCCTTGATCCATTGGTTGTTCGGAGGAAGGAAAACAAGCTTAACATTTAAGTAAAAGTTGAAAGAGTGGATTCTAATCATTGTTTATATTTATTCTTCACATATATTTGTGCCGTGCTGATTTAAAGCTGTACTGTACTGTACTTCGGTTAACTGCACACTCCGGTTAACTGCACAGTCTCGTGGCAGGCCCGAGAGTGTGCAGTTAACCGGAGTCAACTGTAATGCTTATACAGTTTATTACAAGTGGTCTATGTCTAGTAATGCTTATACAGTTTATTACAGCTGGTCTAAGTCTGGTAATGCATATGAAGTTTACTACAAGTGGCCTATGCCTAATACTGCTTATAAAGTTTATTACAACTGGTCTATGTCTAGTAATGATTATACAGTTTATTACAAGTGGTCTAAGTCTGGTAATGCTTATAAAGTTTATTACAAGTGGTCTAAATCTAGAAAGTCTTATAAAGTTTATTACAAGTGGTCTAAGTCTGGTAATGCTTATAAAATTTATTACAAGTGGTCTAAGTCTAGTAATGCTTATAAAATTTATTACAAGTGGTCTATGTCTAGTAATGCTTATAAAGTTTATTACAAGTGGTCAAAAGTGGTCTAAGTCTAGTAATGCTTATAAAGTTTGTTATAAGTGGTCTAAGTCTAGTAATGCTTATAAAGTTTGTTATAAGTGGTCTAAGTCTAGTAATGCTTATAAAATTTATTACAAGTGGTCTAAGTCTAGTAATGCTTATAAAGTTTATTACAAGTGGTCTAAGTCTAGTAATGCTTATAAAGTTTGTTATAAGTGATCTAAGTCTATAAATGCTTATAATTTGTATTACAATTGGTCTAAGTCTGGTAATGCTTATACTGTTTATTATAAGTGATCTAAGTCTATAAATGCTTATAATTTTTATTACAAGTGGTCTACATCTACAAAAAAATGCTTATAAAGTTTAAAATATGTGGTCTACATTCATGAATACTTATGAAGTTTATTTTTTCAACAGGGTTATACAAACTCAGCTAATGAAAGTGTAAAAGTGCTCAAAATTATGCTAATTAATTATAATTATTTGTTGTTTGTTTTTTCACAGAAATCTATGAGATTCTTTAATGCTGTGATTTCTCAATGGCCACATATTATGCATAATGTTGTATACCTACCTAAAGACCATGGTTCCAGTTCTGCTGTTCCATATTTAATGGGCTTAAATCCTTCAAATCCTGCACATATGTAAGACTGGCTGTCTTGAAGGTCCTCAATGTCTGTAATGCGACGACCACTTGATGGCGTAAATATCTGTCTTACACCATAAGGAAGATTCAAATTTGATGGTAGCTTCCCCGTCAGATCATTCAGCAAGTCATTAAAATTGAAATATCTATGTGGAGTGATATAGAGTTTCTTCCCTTTGAAATAACGGTCCCCATTCACATAAAAACGAACTTTCCTTGGTCGGCGTAAGTCACGGTACCTCTCATCAACAGCATCCCTGTGTGTCTGGGACACATGTGTGTTGAAGTTGAGCATCCGTCTTGACATTGTTGCCGTCATTGATGCTGTAGTTTTAATTTCTTCCTGAACCACACGAATACAACATGAGGAAGGCGACTAAAAATACATCACAGGACTAACTCCATACCGAATTATGATGAATAGAATAAATCTGAAGAAAAACAAAATAATTCTATAAAAATCCAAGAGAAAAAGAAAATATGAAAACTGACCTGTGTCAGAGGAAACACTACCAAATTCAATGATTCTTTTGCATAATTGTTCAACATCAATATACATACATAAAATAAGAATGTATTGAAAGTTTAATTAAGATAAATGCTGTACATTTCAGCTGTACATTTAGTCAGACAAAAGTTTAATTAAGATAAATGCTGTACATTTCAGCTGTACATTTAGTCAGACAAAAGTTTAATTAAGATAAATGCTGTACATTTCGGCTGTACATTTAGTAAGACAAAAATTTTATTAAGATAAATGCTGTACATTTCAGCTGTACATTTAGTCAGACAAAAGTTTAATTAAGATAAATGCTGTACATTTCAGCTGTACATTCAGTCAGACAAAGGTACCTGAAGGATGGGCAGACAAGTATTAACTAAATTATTGTATTTGACATAATAAAAGCTTAAAAAGGTGTACACTTCAGAGAGCATATGTTTTTATCATGCAAGAAAAGAAGCTGCCAAAACATGCTTGGAACATCCTAATTTTTCTATTGCTATACAATACACCATTCATATCTGATATCTCATTGTCACTTAAATTTAGGTACTAGATCAATGTACACAAAAAAATATAAAATATGCTTTATGTAGTCCAACCAACTCAGTGAAAAACAGCAAGCTCCAACATGGAAAAATGGAGCGAATGTTTCTAGTACCAGTATATACATGTGATGTGATGTTTAGATTACTTATTATACAGTTGGTGTGTTTTTATTATGATGAGATCAACCTCACAAAATGTAACCACATAATAACAAATAAAACATTCAATGGGGGGGGGGCTTCGAAAATAATTTAAGTAATGACACAGATTACATTATAACATTTTTGTACAGATAAGAGCAAGTGTATGTCTTATTCAAGCTATTTGGGAGTCAGAAATTTAATTTAAAAATCCCATATATCCCTGCTCCATTCAGAAAACTAAATTAGAACAGTCTCTAATTGCACATCGGTAAGATGAGGTTTAGTACATTGGCATGCATTATGTTAGTTGACAGGAGTAACTAGCTTGGTTGGTAAGTTTGTAACATTTGGGAGTAACAAAGAATACAAAGATTATGTAGACATGTAGATAAACAAAGAAATTACACGGTTTATAGTTGGTTTTAGGGTAGGAGATAAGGGGAGATAATCAAGTCATGTATCAAATGATTGTCTTTTGCTTCATTCCAGATTTAACAGATCAACAGAAATAGTCAGGCTTATATTTTTAATTATAAAGTAGAACAGGTTTACAATCTACTGGTGTTTCAACAGGGAAAACAGAAACCCTATAATTATATTTATTTTCAACACAAAAGAATGATATATACATGTGAAAAATATTCAATTAGATCAATAAAAGGGATTGTTATTCCCTTACGATAATTCTTAAATATGTTTTATCTGAATATTTTGATTCAAACAAATAATACAAATTAATCTATATAATCAATATCATGTACTGGTAAATGTAAAAATACAACAGAAAAATTTTTAAGGCAATAAACAGAAATATTTTATTCAGTGATTATACAATTCTTTTGGATCTTTCAATGCATCTAATTGTCTAAGGAATAACCGCTCCAGTGGCCTAGTGTTTAAAGTGTCTGCCATGGAAATGGGAGGTCATGGGTTTGATCCCCAGCCGAGTCATACCAAAGACTTGCAAAAATGGTACTAACAGCTGCCTCGCTTGGCGCTCAGCATTAAGAGATTAGTGTTAGGACTTGTCGGCCTGGAGTCAGGATAATGTGACTGGGTGAAACTACATGTCTGTGACTTGATGCCCCAGTGTTAGGCATCACTTTAAACTGCCTCACTGTAGACATCATAGCAATATGACTGAAAAATTGTTAAAGCTACATTAAAAATCCTGATCAAAATTATCTAAGGAATAATAGCCCTGCCCACCTCCATTTTGTAACATTTAGACAAATATTAACCATGAATTATCTGTGTTAATAATAGTCTCAACCTAACACTTTTACAAACTTATTAAGATGACCCAATGTGCATCTCATAGAAGAAATACGGTAATGCTATACCATATATACTCACTTAAAAGTTGGCTCCAACTGCAAACAGCACAGACCCAGATAAACCATTACATAATGCACTGACAGATGTGAGTTTATGCAGACTATTAGAAGCGCACAGTATAACATAGACCCTTATCTGCTGGTGCATTATGGGATTGCAGAATCAGTGTCATTTCTTGTAGAGTTTAACACCATTTTTCAGCACAAGATAGACTAAACATGGCAGCTAGTACAAATGGTGGAGGAAGAACCTGGAAAAACCCTGGAAAGAACCACCAACCCATGAGCAGCTTGTAAACTTTCTCATAAACCCATGTTAGCCATGCCCAATCGTTGAAATAACACATACATATGATCACAGTGATCTGGAATGGCGGGCTCTCTGCCAATGCCCCTCCTCCGAGCCAAATGAGTATACAAGGCATGTTAATATGCAAATGTACACTCTAAAAGTTGATTATGTTGATAAATTGCAAACAAAAGTTTGTGATCAATACAACTACTGATGGCCTTCACAAATGGAGGGCAATGCGGGTGACTGCTAAAGGTGCCAGGTTTAGGATGGTCTTAATTTGCAAAGTTTGTGATGGAGGGGGAGTCAAGTGGGAATGCCAAAGGTGATGCCTGTCCATGGTACAAATTTACCCAATGCAAAGTTGTGACAGCTCTGTATACAAGCTTGACAGTCCAGTGGAAATTTTAAGCAACTGTCTACATGCATTTGATTGTATGTTCAACCCCTCATCAAAGCATAATGTCATGGTCAAAAGATTGTTTTATCATGATAAATGTTGATCCCAAGAAAAATTCAATCTATCAAATGGTTTTAGGAAATTTTAACAATTGAAGAATCTAGAAACCAAAACCATCATGCATGCTGGTATTTTCAATGAATGTGATCATGACCCCTGGGGAAAAGTGGCAAGCAAATACATTGTTCAGTGTTCTTCAAAATGATTCATGTCAAGTATGTTGAAGACCTACCAGATATTTAGGCTTAGGTACAGTGGCGAGTATGTTGAAGACATACCAGATATTTAGGCTTAGGTACAGATCAATTAATTCTGGAGTGGGGACAGCCTTGGATTTTTTCATTTCATTTTTATTTTTTACTCTAGATAATGCTGTTGTTTTCTTCAAACATATATAACGGATATAACTGGTTCTGTCTTACTATAATGCGGATATGTGAGAAAGCTTGCCAGTAGCTTCTCGTGGGTCTGTGGTTCTTTCTAGGAGTTTTCCCAGGTTGTTCCTCCACCATTAATACTGGCCACCATGTATAGCCTATCATGTGCTAAAAAAAATGGCATTAAACCCTACAACAACCATAACAATTACTTACTATAAATTGGAGCAAGAATATTTTTATCAGGTCACCTGAGGGTCAGATTTCTTTTTTTAAACTCCAAGCAAACACACACCACAATAGAATGATCAGTACTTAAGACATTTATTTCAACATACAGCTAGCTGTACAAGTTGCCAAAGTTCTTTCTGGCCTAGTTTTCAAATCTTTATGACAATGTGTAAATGGGTATAGATTTTTGTAAGTGACTTCTTGAGCTGCCCTGATAGCTAATTACTAGCTGCCAATTCTCTAAGTCAATGGATCTATGAAACAAATAGAGTCATTGTTTAAACTAACTGCAGGTAAGACCAAGATGATATGGTAACAAAGCTACCAACAAGAGCAAAAGAAAATCCGTCAACTGTTAAGTTGGATTTTGTGTTACAGAACAGAATGCATTATGGCCTAATGTCTGGCATTGTAAGTGAAAAATCTAGTTCAAATACTACATGTCTCTAAAATAATTTAACTGATACTAGCTTGTTAAAACACTCTAAGAAAAAAAAATAATAACAGAATGAATACACAATCATTTGTGAATCTTTTTGGTTCCCCATGGAAGCCTTGAAAAACCTAATCTATGGCATCAAGCCAAGCATAAATTACACAGGTATATGACAGTATATTCTACACTCTGCTCAGATGAGGTGAAAAATAGTTTCTTTTGCATTCAAAGGATGAGTTGCCTGACTTTGTGACTATTGACACAAAAATAATAATATATTTGTTAAGTGCAATTTAACCTTTGTCACAACTTTTATTTTGATTCTGTCACATGTTTAGGATGAAATGTAAATTTTGATCTTTGTGTTTTTAATGAAAACATGTCTTTCCACAAACAAATCTGGATTGACTGAAACACTAATATCATTAACAACCACAAATCATAACAAGATCATCATCATGATTATCATCATCATTATCATCATCATTGTCATCAGCTATAGTTAGATTATGGATATCCTGAGGATCTACAGATATAAATTTAGACAATTACCAGATACTTTCACTTTAAAAAGATGGCTAAAACTGCAATCTGTATGGACCCTGATCTGCCGTCACATTATGCATTATTCTGGGTCTATGCATTGTATTATGAGTTAAAGGTAACACAACAATATCAACCCCGACTTGTTAGTGCATTATCCAACAATAAATCAGTGTCAATCTTGTTATACAGTTTGACCCAAATGTTAGCATGTGATTAGGATAAGTGAAAAAAATGGAGTACTGGTATGACAAATAATCAAAACAAAGGATGACTGGTGAAAAAAGACAAATAATAATGTATAACAAGTACAGAATATTATATTTCCAAATATTAAATTTTAATGTTGTCACCGCATCGCAACAATAATTTCAATGTAAAACTTGTACTGCTTACAGTCTCTGATCACCAGTACCAGAGATGTTCATTTGTAAGGCATAACAAAGTGATAATTCTGCTTATTCTGGGACAATTACATGTTTGCAGGTATGCAAAATGACATTTTCACAAAAGATATAAAAATTTCACTAAACTATTTAAAAACTCAATGGCTGATTAATTCTTGTAAGCTGATCTTGGATCATAAAATGTAAACCAAATATCAACATCAGTTAGTGAGCCACACGATACCATTGTATCTACTGCATGCCATGCCACATACCAACGAGGTAAAGCAATTACTGTATCAATATTAGCTGATATTGAATAGGAGCTCCCTTCTTCTGTGGCACTTGTCATTTTCTTGAAAACAGCATGACATTCTGCTATAATGACCCCTACCACAAATAAAAATGGGATTCCTTGTCCGTCTGTCCTTTAATCCTACGCTCATCACATGTAGGACTGCAGAGTCATGCAACATTTAGTGTGCATGCATTTGATTCTTGACAAGTCCAACATACACACTCAAATTTGCCTCAAAAAGTACACAAAGCTAAAAAAAATTTATTGTATTTTTGGATATAAAAATCCCATCCTCAGGCTTAGAACAAAATTCATGATGAGGAACTGAAAACCTCAGTCATGTGCAAGTACTCCATAATTTTAAGGTAACCAAGGGCAGAATAATTTGATGAAAGTTTAATAACCCAGCTGGCAATTACATACCATGCCCAAGATTTTAAATAAAGTCAAAGTGAGATCATATTTTTCATTTATGGATCAATACACATGAAAACTTGCCAGTCTCATCAAATTACATTTGGGATATCCTGGTTATGCCTTGCAAGATTAATCAATGTAACTGATATGTTCCAATTCAATGCTGTGATATGAGAGGGTCTAATTGAATATTTAGTTACTAATGGTTTCTGTGACCTGAAAAGGTTGCAGAGTGTGTTTGGAAAACAGCATGTTACAACACTACCTCATTATAACGCTGAACAAGGCTTGTGCTACCTTATACAGAGAAAGCCTTATAATGAAATACATGACATAGTTACACAGATAATGAATTGGATGTCTATGAGCATACTTGCCTTATAACAGGAATAGTGTTATAATGAGTGAGAGAATCTTATACCAGATTTAATTATCCATAGCTTAGTGTTTAGAGCAGCCGTGCAAGTGGGAGGTCATGGGTTCAATCCCCGGCCGAGTCATGCCAAAGACTTACAAATAATGGTACTAACAGCTGCCTCACTTGGTGCTTAGCATTAAGAGGTTAGTGTTAGGACTGGTCGGCCTGGTGTCAGGATAATGTGACTGGGAGGGACATCATGCTACATGTCTGTGGCATGTTGCCCCAGTGCTAGACATCACTATAAACTGCCTCACAGCAGGCACTGTAGTGATATGACTGAATTTTTTTTAAAGTTACATTAAAAATCCTAATCAAACAAACAAACACACACCCAAATATCTCAACACAAATTACACCAATCAAACAAACAAACACACCCAAATATCTCAAAATCCTAACCAAACAAACACAAACCCAAATATCTCAACACACATTACACCAATCAAACAAACAAACACACACCCAAATATCTCAAAATCCTAATCAAAAAAACAAACACACACCCAAATATCTCAAAATCCTAATCAAACAAACACACACCCAAATATCTCAAAATCCTAATCAAACACACACCCAAATATCTCAAAATCCTAATCAAACAAACACACACCCAAATATCTCAAAATCTTAATCAAACAAACACACACCCAAATATCTCAACACACATTACACCAATCAAACAAACAAACACACACCCAAATATCTAAACACACATTACACCAGTGTACAGAATTGACATCACATGTTATTAAAGAAGAATGGAGACCCTGATATGTCATTGGATTAGCATCAAATTATCTGGGTCTAAACACAATGTGATAGTGATGTAACACAGTAAAATAAGTAACAATTACCTGGGTCTAAACACAATGTGATAGTGATGTAACACAGTAAAATCAGTAACAATTGTCTGGGTCTAAACACAATGTCATAGTGATGTAACACAGTAAAATCAGTAACAATTGTCTGGGTCTAAACACAATGTCATAGTGATGTAACACAGTAAAATCAGTAACAATTGTCTGGGTCTAAACACAATGTGATAGTGATGTAACACAGTAAAATCAGTAACAATTGTCTGGGTCTAAACACAATGTCATAGTGATGTAACACAGTAAGATCAGTAACAATTATCTGGGTCTAAACACAATGTCATAGTGATGTAACACAGTAAAATCAGTAACAATTATCTGGGTCTAAACACAATGTGATAGTGATGTACCACAGTAAAATCAGTAACAATTATCTGGGTCTAAACACAATGTAATAGTGATGTACCACAGTAAAATCAGTAACAATTGTCTGGGTCTAAACACAATGTGATAGTGATGTAACACAGTAATATCAGTAACAATTGTCTGGGTCTAAACACAATGTGATAGTGATGTAACACAGTAAGATCAGTAACAATTGTCTGGGTCTAAATGCAATGTGATAGTGATGTAACACAGTAAAATCAGTAACAACTGTCTGGGTCTAAACACAATGTGATAGTGATGTAACACAGTAAAATCAGTAACAATTATTTGGGTCCAAACACAATGTGATAGTGATGTAACACAGTAAAATCAGTAACAACTGTCTGGGTCTAAACACAATGTGATAGTGATGTAACACAGTAAAATCAGTAACAATTGGATTCCTATAAAAAGTTTGATAACAGGCAAATTATTTGGGGAAAACAAAAAATTTCCTGCACAAATTCAAACTTCTCCTGATTCTAAAATCATGATTTTACACTCATTTTTTTTGCTTCCAGTATGCAGTATTTGCAAATGAAAACTAGTGAAAATAATACTGGTAACCTTATCAAACCATTATTTAAATATATGTCATATACTCTATATGGCTTTGATTGGAGGAAATGTGAGAAAGTATTATTCATTCCATACAAGAATATTTGATAAAATATATGTTTTGTGTGTGTGTGTGTGTGTGTGTGTGTGAGAGAGAGAGAGAGAGAGAGAGAGAGAGAGAGAGAGAGAGAGAGAGAGAGAGAGAGAGAGGAATCAGACATTTTTTATTTCTAAATCAAAGCTAAGAAAGGGCTATCACTCCAGTATACGATGACGCTAAATGCTTGGAATCTACCTCCATCCTAAACTCATCAGTACAGCAACAAGATTGTATAAGTATGACAACTATTCAATTAGCTCCATGTATAGGTATGACAACTATTCAATTAGCTCCATGTATAGGTATGACAACTATTAAATTAGCTCCATGTATAGGTATGACAACTATTCAATTAGCTCCATATATAGGTATGACAACTATTCAATTAGCTCCATGTATAGGTATGACAACTATTCAATTAGCTCCATGTATAGGTATGACAACTATTCAATTAGCTCCATGATGAAGTCAAAGGTAGTCTTGTTCTGGTTACTGATTATAATCGAATAGGTTACTGATTATAATCAATAATCAATTATCGGTTGTTTGAGCAAACCAATAAGACAATCAAAACTAACAAATATACAACCATACCATACTCCAAAGGTTCAAACTTAATTAAGAACCGAATTAAGTCATGATTACATGATTCTGCTGTTAAATTGTACAGTTAATTTTAAAAAAATTAAAATTTGATGATTTGTGTATGTTTAAATGTAAAATCCTTTGTAGTATTTGTAAATAATGACAAACATAAAAACTTTCTCATTCTTTACTTTAAATGATTCTAAGACACGTCACATATGAATAAAAAGGGTTTGGGGTAGGGGTGAGATTGTAACAGTTTGGGGTAGGGGTGGGATACTAACAGTTTGGGGTAGGGGTGAGATTGTAACAGTTTGGGGTAGGGGTGGGATTGTAACAGTTTGGGGTAGGGGTGGGATTGTAACAGTTTGGGGTAGGGGGTGGGATTGTAACAGTTTGGGGTAGGGGTGGGATTGTAACAGTTTGGGGTAGGGGTGGGATTGTAACAGTTTGGGGTAGGGGGTGGGATTGTAACAGTTTTTCAGTTACATCCAACTGATCTGCAATAAAAAAAAATATTTTTATATAATAGAGTTGTTGAACAAAAATAACATAGTTGACAAAAAAGAAATATATTTATCAGATTAAAGTAGACATGTCATTAAATGATATTATTCCTGTACATTTATTAACTCCTGGACAAATATATAGCTGTATAACAAACAAAAAGTCAATTTTGCTCTTAGTAGCTGATTATAATAGATTATCAATTGGTTAAGTGTAACTGATTATCAGTTATGAAATTCTGACTTTTTTCCTTGACAAGTCAAGAGAAATAGGATAAAGGAAAATATAGGTCTTTGAGATAATAAAGCCTATGAGATAATTAGGTCTATGAGATAAATGAGATAATCAGGTATATGTAATAATTCTGTCTATGAGATAATTAGGTCTAAAAGTAATTTGGTCTATGAGATAATAAGGTCTATGAGATAATCAGGTCTATGAGATAATTCTGAGATAATTAGGTCCATGAGATAATTAGGTTTATGAGATAATTAGGTTTATGAGATAATTCTATGACATAATTTGGTCTATGAGATAATCAGGACTATGAGATAATTAGGTCTATGAGATAATCAGGTCTATGAGATAATTAGGTCTATGAGATAATCAGGTCTATTGTGATAATGTTCATGTATGTAGCAAACTGCATCCCATGCGGAATGTTTCTTGAGCTATGATGGTTACAGGCATCATGCCATGTGGAATGTTTCTTGAGCTATGATGGTTACAGGCATCATGCCATGCTGAATGTTTCTTGAGCTATGATTACAGGCATTATGCCATGCTGAATGTTTCTTGAACTATGATGGTTACAGGCATTATGCCATGCTGAATGTTTCTTGAACTATGATGGTTACAGGCATCATCCCATGCTGAATGTTTCTTGAGCTATGATGGTTACAGGCATTATGCCATGCTGAATGTTTCTTGAGCTATGATGGTTACAGGCATTATGCCATGCTGAATGTTTCTTGAACTATGATGGTTACAGGCATTATGCCATGCTGAATGTTTCTTGAACTATGATGGTTACAGGCATCATCCCATGCTGAATGTTTCTTGAGCTATGATGGTTACAGGCATTATGCCATGCAGAATATTTCTTGAACTATGATGATTACAGGCATTATGCCATGCTGAATGTTTCTTGAGCTATGATGGTTACAGGCATCATGCTGAATGTTTCTTGAGCTATGATGGTTACAGGCATTATGCCATGCTGAATGTTTCTTGAACTATGATGGTTACAGGCATCATGCCATGTGGAATGTTTCTTGAGCTATGATGGTTACAGGCATTATGCCATGCAGAATGTTTCTTGAGCTATGATGGTTACAGGCATCATGTCATGCTGAATGTTTCTTGAGCTATGATAGTTACAGGCATTATGCCATGCGGAATGTTTCTTAAACTATGATGGTTACAGGCATTATGCCATGCGGAATGTTTCTTGAGCTATGATGGTTACAGGCATTATGTCATGCTGAATGTTTCTTGAGCTATGATGGTTACAGGCATCATGCCATGCTGAATGTTTCTTGAACTATGATGGTTACAGGCATTATGCCATGCTGAATGTTTCTTGAGCTATGATGGTTACAGGCATCATGCCATGCGGAATGTTTCTTGAGCTATGATGGTTACAGGCATTATGCCATGCTGAATGTTTCTTGAGCTATGATGGTTACAGGCATCATGCTGAATGTTTCTTGAGCTATGATGGTTACAGGCATCATGCCATGCTGAATGTTTCTTGAACTATGATGGTTACAGGCATTATGCTGAATGTTTCTTGAGCTATGATGGTTACAGGCATTATGCCATGCTGAATGTTTCTTGAACTATGATGGTTACAGGCATTATGCCATGCTGAATGTTTCTTGAGCTATGATGGCTACAGGCATCATGCCATGCGGAATGTTTCTTGAGCTATGATGGTTACAGGCATCATGCCATGCTGAATGTTTCTTGAGCTATGATGGTTACAGGCATTATGCCATGCGGAATGTTTCTTGAGCTATGATGGTTACAGGCATCATGCCATGCGGAATGTTTCTTGAGCTATGATGGTTACAGGCATTATGCCATGCTGAATGTTTCTTGAGCTATGATTACAGGCATCATCCAATGCGAAGACATGAAATTAATTTTCAAGGATCTTAACTGTATAGTAGATATATAAAAAACCATGAAAAGCAGATAAAGGTCTATTAGAATAGGTTTATGCCAAATTACACCTAATTGCCTCAGAATATTATACTATATTATACTATATTATACTATATTATACTAAATTTGATGTCATGAGTTATTTGTTATGTAAGTTGAAATTTTTGTTAGTATCTCAAGAAACAATAAACAAAAACCTAAAGCTGTTTTCATGTCAGTTAGTAGGAGAGAGATAATAATGCACACTTTTCACTTCATGACTAGCAATATAGATTTAAAAACTGAATTTTCAACAAAAATGTTATGTCTCAAAATCAGATTGATTTTATACCATGATCATAATTATGTTTTTGACCAATCTTTAGCAAAAGTACATTTACTGACCAGATACACAATATAAACACTAAAAACAAAGCACTGACAATTTCTGACACAGTATTCAGAAAACAATCTAGTGGGTACCAGAATGTTACATCAAAAGACCTTATGAAATATTGGTTGCAAAATATAGCAGACTTTATCAACATCAAGCAGGGCTTTTTTGTGACATAAATGCTATCCATTTATATCAGCCTGACATCAAAACCAATGCAGAAACCTTTGCTTTCAATAGTAAAAAAGTTTTTCTCAGTAAAGAGCCAAATAAGTCAAGCATTTAGTAATAGAGATCAACCTGCATGATATTTTGCTTGACATTCATGTGGAACCAGTTCAAGTTTCGCAGCTAATTTTCAAGAACTTGAGATTTTCCAATTGTCACAAGTGTAGGATAGCCAGTTTCTAATAAGGACCATAGCTACATACCTACTAAATTTAAAATGCAAAGAACACTTTTGATAACAAAGCAAAGATTATTTCATAACAGTAATTCTCTCATGAAAAACGTGAGAGTTGTCAGTGCTATGAAATTGAGTAAAAGCATCCTGTTACCGGCATCCTGGATAGATGCAACAATGTACCGAACTGCCCCCAGTCCATAGTTGTAAAACGTACCCCCAATGTCCCCAGTCCATAGTTGTAAAAATGTACCCCCAATGTCCCCAGTCCATAGTAGTAAAAATGTACCCCCAATGTCCCCAGTCCATAGTTGTAAAAATGTACCCCCACATGTCCCCAGTCTAATGTTGTAACAATGTACCCCACTGTCACCAGTCCACAGTTGTAATAAAGTTGTAATAAAGTACCCCAATATCCCAGTCCATAGTTGTAACAATGTATCTTATTTACTCCAGTCCACAATTGTAACATTAAACCCCACTGACCCTTGTCCATGTTTGAAACAAAGTACATCACACATATGTCCCCAGCCCAAAGTTGAAAAAATATACCCACTGTCCCCATTAGTAGCAATATACCGCACTGTAACCAGTCTGAGCAGTGCCTAATTTTATGTCCATTAATATGTCTGCATCAGATATTTGACTATTAATATAGTGGTCCTTCCTAAAAGTAATTAGTACAAGAAAATGTTTCCTGATACATCTTTGACTCAACCAAATGAGTCAATCTTTTTACACAAGGCCAAGAAGGAATTACATTCATTCATTCTACATTCACATGGAAATGAAATTCCTTCAATTAGGTAACATGTGTAACTTACAATAACTTCAAAAGTTTTTTAACAAGTTTGCACCACATTCATTTTGTACTATGTACACACGCTAAGACTTTAAATAAAAATCAATGCAATATTTGATAGGAGTCCCATTAAACACAGATGTTGATCCCTTCTTCCTAATATAGAGCCCGTTATTGGTATCTAAAAATATTGTCTACATTTCCATTTACCATTGGAACTAAAATGTCTAGGTCTGAAAAAATAATTTACATTATTTGATACTAAACACGCATTTTTGTCAGATAGATTACAATGTTTGGATACTAGGTTATCCTTCTTGATGTGTATGTCTTTTCTGTGTTCTTTTATTCTCATTTTAAATTACCTTTGTGTCTCACCTATACATGTCTGACAGGTAAGAAAAACATTGTACAATGATCTTTGAAAATTGGAACAAATTTAGTTAGTTTAAGACCTTTTAAACAGACAATATCTTTTATCTTTTAGTGAAAACCCCATACTGAAAAAACCATCCACTCAGAAGAATCAACAAAAAGGTTTTTAATTTTGGATGTCATAGCATTCGTACTTGATTTCGAATTGGCACCATTTTTTTGGGGGGGATTATCTAGACATCATAAGAAGTTTTAGTGAAATCACCATGGAGATAAGACTAACATTCAGAAAGAGTCACAATAACAGTATCTTTCAGTAAGCTGTCATGGCAGCTAAGTCAGATGATGAATCAGCACTATTTTATTTAGGACTAAACTAGACATCAAAAGACATCCTTTAGTGAAAATTAAATGTCAACAAAATCATAAATTCACTAGTAATAACAAGATATTCTAAATGACTTCAAAGACAGCTATATTGGATGCCAGATCATCACCATTTTTGATTACTAATAACTAGACATCAGACGAAATCTGTAAGTGAAAACTGTGTGTCAATATCAAGCATTAACAAGATTTTCAAAATGGTTGCTATGGTGACCATACAGGATATCAAAGAGGCATCATTTTTATTTTGGAGATGAATGTGTCTTTAATTTTTTGGTCACAATCCTCCCAGTAAATTTAGTAATATTAGCAATAAAGAAAAAAGTGCTAATGGATGATGGATGAAAGGCCATCAACAAGAACAAACAGTAAAAAAAATCTGGATTTAATGAGTTCTTGCATTTAATCTCCAGGCTATGAAAATAAAATACCATGCACTCATGTAAATATTATTAGCCTAGAATCAACAACAAACAAGCAAGTATCAAACCAATTAATTAATTTGAGTCCGAGAACGGAATGACTGTACTAATTAAATAATTGATGCCAAATACATCCAATACATTCATAGTAATTTTATTAAACGCACTACCAGCATAAAAGAGGCACAAGTTGGCCTGAGATCATTCACCTGAGAACTGCCTTACAGCCAAATGCAAGAAATCTGGACTAGTTGGATGCTTTCTGTCAATGTTTTTTCCAGTACTCATGATTATAAAATTATGTTAATAAAGAAAAAGGAATGTTTGAAGGCTTCTTTTTTTTTTGGGGGGGGCATCTTTACCTAAAATTTGATGTAGCATCAATATCATCGCCAAATATTTAAAGAATTCAATTTCATCAAATTTCTACCAAATATTTAAAGAATTCAATTTTATCAGATTTCTACCAAAGTTGATCAAATTCTGTAAAGAGGTTTTCTGAGATAAAGTTGTTTATATATGCAGGCCCAGACATAGAGCCCCAGAGCCCATAGGCAGTTAACATAGTTAGGGCCCCCTTTTTGATAATTTAGCAAAAACCTTACTTTGCTTTTTTTTAATTTAACATACTGTACTTTGACTTTAGAAATTAGACAAGCAGACTTAGAAATTAAATAGACAAGCACCAACTATACCTTTTTACTCACAATTTTTACATTTACATATAAATACAATTATTATGTGTACCATGTCGGCCTAAATCTGGGGCCCCTAGAAGGTTGGGGACTTAGGCAGCTGCCGTTTGCCTAGGCAGAAGTTCTTCGATGTATATATGTGTCTTTTCTTTAGCACAAGTGATCAAATCTGATGGCAGATCATCATCATTTGTATAAATTTAAAAGGCTTTCAATCGAGGATGACTTATATCAAATTGGTCAAATTCTCCAGAGCTGTTTTAAAAGCTATTGAAGGTTTGTCATTTTTTGTGTTTTTTTGTGCCCAGAATTGGCAATGGTTTAGCCTAATCTTAACAAATTCAAAAGACCTTATGCAGAGATGCTTTCTGTTCATATTGATCATATTTTTCTATTTTTAGCAACAACAACATTACACAATGGTGAATCTGAATATATCTATTATCTATTAAAAAAAATCCATGATCCTTTCTTAATGCTGAGCTCAAAGCAAGGCAACACTGTACCAATTTTATAAGTCTTTGCTATGACTTCACTGTGATTTGAACCCTTGACCTTCCATGTCTGACTCTGATCCCTTATGTAGAACTAATGGTCAAATTCTGCTAATTCAGCAATTTCTGAGAAGAAATCATTAACAGTTTTTCTGTTATTATTAACACTGGCTTATCCGACTCTGGATCACCAATGTTGATGTAAATCTGAAAGGCCTAAATGCCAGGATGTTGTCATACACATTTGGTAAATTCTCTTGAGAGCTTTTAAAAAAAATTAAAATAAGCATCAATTGTACAATCAAGAAAGACCTTCTTACCAGAAAGCTTTCTGTCAAAAATCTATTCAAGGTCCTTCAAGTGTCTCCTGGGGAAAAGTTATCATAGAAAATATTTTAAATATTTTGGAACAGTGATTATATCTAGTTCCAAATTGGCAACCTCTGTACAAAACAGAATGCCTCTTTGACAGAATACTTCAATTCTTTGAAAATTGATCAAACTTTGCTGAGTGTTATTTGAACTGAAGTCATCTCAAAATTTTATATTTTAGTATAGCCATATTTGATTGTAGAGCAGCAGCATTTTGCAGTTGTGAAAGCCATCTTTGCCTGAAAGGTTTGTAAATTTTTAGTAATACTGGCCATATTTGATAGTGGATAATTTCAAACAAATATTAAGTCTGATATGTTAGGCCATGCTCTGTAAAACGCATTCAAAATCTACTGAGCAGTTTTTGTAAAGAAACTGTTTTTGCTTTTCTGTATAAGGTAAAATAGATATATCTACATCATTTTATTTTGAAAATAACATGCCCTAATGCCAGGTTGATTTTATACTTGGTTCAAATCAGTTCAGTGTTACTGAGATGAGCTTGAAAATAGCAATTATTGTTGAATACATAATACCCAATGGACACACGGCCATACAAAAAGCTTGCTTGGCCATATATGGACACACAGCCATACAAAAAGCTTGCTTGGCCATATATGGACACATGGCCATACAAAAAGCTTGCTTGGCCATATATGGACACATGGCCATACAAAAAGCTTGCTTGGCCATATATGGACACACAGCCATACAAAAAGCTTGCTTGGCCATATATGGACACACAGCCATACAAAAAGCTTGCTTGGCCATATATGGACACATAGCCATATAAAAAGCTTGCTTGGCCATATATGGACACACAGCCATACAAAAAGCTTGCTTGGCCATATATGGACACATGGCCATACAAAAAGCTTGCTTGGCCATATATGGACACATAGCCATACAAAAAGCTTGCTCGGCCATATATGGACACACAGCCATACAAAAAGCTTGCTTGGCCATATATGGACACACAGCCATACAAAAAGCTTCCTTGTACCCAATGGACACACAGCCATACAAAAAGCTTGCTTGGCCATATATGGACACACAGCCATACAAAAAGCTTGCTTGGCCATATATGGACACAAGGCCATACAAAAAGCTTGCTTGGCCATATATGGACACATGGCCATACAAAAAGCTTGCTTGGCCATATATGGACACACAGCCATACAAAAAGCTTGCTTGGCCATATATGGACACACAGCCATACAAAAAGCTTCCTTGTACCCAATGGACACACAGCCATACAAAAAGCTTGCTTGGCCATATATGGACACACAGCCATACAAAAAGCTTGCTTGGCCATATATGGACACACAGCCATACAAAAAGCTTCCTTGTACCCAATGGACACACAGCCATACAAAAAGCTTGCTTGGCCATATATGGACACACAGCCATACAAAAAGCTTGCTTGGCCATATATGGACACAAGGCCATACAAAAAGCTTGCTTGGCCATATATGGACACACGGCCATATAAAAAGCTTGCTTGGCCATATATGGACACACAGCCATACAAAAAGCTTGCTTGGCCATATATGGACACACAGCCATACAAAAAGCTTGCTTGGCCATATATGGACACAGCCATACAAAAAGCTTGCTTCGCCATATATGGACATACAGCCAAACAAAAAGCTTGCTTGGCCATATATGGACACATGGCCATACAAAAAGCTTGCTTGGCCATATATGGACACATGGCCATACAAAAAGCTTGCTTGGCCATATATGGACACATGGCCATACAAAAAGCTTGCTTGGCCATATATGGACACATGGCCATACAAAAAGCTTGCTTGGCCATATATGGACACACGGCCATACAAAAAGCTTGCTTGGCCATATATGGACACACGGCCATACAATAAGCTTGCTTGGCCATATATGGACACATGGCCATACAAAAAGCTTGCTTGGCCATATATGGACACACGGCCATACAAAAAGCTTGCTTGGCCATATATGGACACATGGCCATATAAAAAGCTTGCTTGGCCATATATGGACACACAGCCATACAAAAAGCTTGCTTGGCCATATATGGACACACGGCCATACAAAAAAGCTTGCTTGGCCATATATGGACACACAGCCATACAAAAAGCTTGCTTGGCCATATATGGATACACGGCCATACAAAAAGCTTGCTTGGCCATATATGGACACATGGCCATACAAAAAGCTTGCTTGGCCATATATGGACACAAGGCCATACAAAAAGCTTGCTTGGCCATATGGCATGGTAAGCAATAACTTATGGATATTGACTTAAAATATTTTGTATGTAAATTACACCATAATTTAATCTCTAAGCAAAACAAATTACACCATGATTTAATCTCTAAGCAAAACAAATTAAACCATGATTTAATCTCTAAGCAAAACAAATTACACCATGATTTAATCTCTAAGCAAAACATAGTTTTCTTTGCCAGAATGCCTGTTTCAGGCAAAAACATTGTCTCTCTAAGTTCCGATTTCAAATGATGCTTTTAAGTAAAGCAATATACTTGTACATCATTTAGTGATAAACCATAGCTTTAATTCATAAGAAAAACTGAGCAAGCAAGAGCATTGATGGAAGACCTGTGCTGACAGAAAACTACATGACCCTACATATTTTTAATAACACTGAAGATAACAAGAGGCCCAAGAGGACCTGATATTGCTTGCCTTGCTTATCCAAGAGTTAGATGATATGACTCCATTTTGCAAGTTATTCATGTATAATCTCTAGATCTTGGGAGATAACAAACTGTGCTAGTCAGATGTAAGATCACAGCACTAGTATTTGTGTGCATAAATGGATTTTTAATGTAGCTTTTAAAAATTTTAGTCATATCACTATGATGTCTGCAGTGTGGCAGTTTATAATTATGTCTTGCACTAGGGCATCATACCGCAGACATTTGGCATCAAATCCCACTCAGTCACATTATCCTGAATACAGGCCAACTAGTCCTAACACTACTCTCTGAATGTTGAACACCATGTCAGATGGCTTCAAAAATTAATATCATTTCCATAAATCTTTGATATGGCTCTGTCAGGGTCAAACCTGCAACATCCTGCTTCCAAGTCAAATGCTCCAACTA